>JASVEL010013134.1:0-269615 GCA_032618575.1 Nicotiana noctiflora
AATATATATATTTTATGAATCGGGATCGTGTGGCGCGCCGACCGCTTATATAATAAGAAATGGGATCGCGTGACACGCCGACCACAAAGTGGACTTAAATCTCGGCATCGCTGGCGCACATTGCTTGTGTAGCCCTATCGATATATTTCGGGAGCGGGCGGTACGCCTACCACAAAATACAAAATTACTGATATATAGGGAGCGGGTGGTACGCCTACCACGAGATATGAAATGAGAGAGGAATCGAGACATGAAAGTAAGATTTATTCTGTTGATTAGATTATTCTGGATATCACGAGTTATTGACTATTATTTCATAGCAAAGTCTTTCCTTATAAATATTTTGTATATATATGTATTGTAACTGTACAGGTTTAAGTGGGTGACTGGCCTTAGCCTTGTCACTAGTTCGCTGGGATAGGCCAGGCACTTACCAGCACATGGGGTCGGTTGTGCTGATACTACACTCTGCGCTCTTTTTGCGCAGATACAGGTTACGGACAGCAACAGCGGCAGTAGCGACTTGTGGATTTTCCGACTAGTGAGATTACGAGGTAGCCTTGCAGGCGTCCGCAGGACCCGTTGTCTCTTCTATCTATGCTTTTCATTCTGTTATCTCATGTAATCGAGATAAACAGCTTGTATTTTCTTTCAGACAATTATGTGTATTATTCTTAGAAGTTCGTGAGTATTGTGACACCAGTCTTGGGTAGTGTATCATGTTTGGGTTTTCTTTATCATATTTGACTAAGTCTTCCGCTAATTTTGATTATTCCACTGTAATTTATATGTTTTTAATAATAAGTCATAATAAGAAATTGGTAATTAATGGAGATGTAATTAATATTTGGCTTGCCTAGCTTCCATTTAGTAGGCGCCATCATGACCTCGATGGTGGGAAATCCGGGTCGTGACATACTCGAGACCCGAATGAAAGGAAACTAGGCCCGAATTGGGAAGGACTGTACCGAGTCCTTGGAGTTATCAATAAAGGATCTTACAAACTTAGCACAATGGAAGGTGAACAATTTCCAAAAAATTGGAATATGTCTCTACTCAAATGATACTATTGCTAAGGTATGACTTTATCCTTTTGTCCATTTGAATTTAAAACTAATCCATTGCAGGTGACCGATAGAAGATATCGAAGACACTTTTCTACACGAAGGCCTTAGGTTTTAAAGCAGGCGTTTGACACTTTTTTCCTCATATCTGATTTTGTCCCAAATAGGTTTTACTGGCGAGGTTTTTAATGAGGAAACAACTATGTGCTACCTAAGAAGAACTCAACAGTATCCAAGGCTTCTTTTCAATCAACCTTGAATATTGGGTAGCATCACCCTCAGAGGTTATATTTTAGAGGAAAATACTTCACGCCAAAGAGGGCCTTGATAGGAAAATTTTGTAGTGGGCCAAACGGTCAGATGAACCGTGTCCATATAGAATATTCGATCCCCAATGGCAAAACATGTACGCTTGTATCAATTATCCAAATAAGCATTCTTTTTATATCAAAACACGTTGTGTCTAAAAAAAAGTCTACTATTATGCAAACTTCATACTTATAATTCTGAGAGAAACGGCTAAATATCCAGAATGCAAATGCACCCCGAATACTTGAGGACTGTCATCGAAAGTCAACACATTCGATTCATCAAAACTTGAGCTCATAAGACCTCAAAGAGGCATCCCCTCGATATTAAGGCCAAGGCCATCATACTTGGGGACTGACAATTCGAACAAGTTCGAAAGGTTATCGGGAAACAAGTCCAAGAGACATACTCGAAGGCTACGTCCATATTAAAGACTACTGTCATATAAAAAGGCTACAACCGAAATAATGTGGCTCGGAGATGTTTTCCTTCTACCATAAATTAAAGGCATTCAAACACTTTAAAAAACCGGTTAAATCAGGCTACCCTCGGCAAAAGCAAATAATAAAAGGCTTCGATAAAATCAACCCTCGTATAATTTAAAGGCTTCAATAACATCAGCCTTTAAAAAAAACCACAAGAGGTAATCGATTATCGTTACATAAATGAGGTTCCAATCGATCGAACCTCCAAAATACCCAACGAGTACAGAAATCACATGCTAAGGCATAGAAAAATTGTCACTAAGTCTTTTAGCCGAAAATAGGAGAAAATTATAGTCGCTTTAGAGGCCGAATTAGCCCAATTTAAAGATCCTAAGAGCTTATCTAAAAGAGCCTAAGGGCCAAATCATGCGGAGTTTGAGACCTTACTCTCACTCAACTTGGACTCAAGAGTCCCAAAATCCCAAGCTCGCGTCAAATCGGTTTAAGCTTAGCTCGAGGATTAACATAAATCTTAAGAGGTATTATATTATAAAAGATCTCCCATTGATCAATAAAAACCCTAAGGGTTTATTATATTCTAAGTCCAAGTCAATATTTAGACTGATCATTAGAGTTATAGCATTAAATTTTTCAAATAAAGACGAAACGGAATTCAACAGATAAAGCAAAGAGGTTCTTTATATTTATAGGAGATGTTTACAAAATATATTTACAATACCCACGAAGGGCTCTTACAAAAAAATACAAAAAAAATAAAATAAAGGAACCTAATCTACTTCGGGGCCACATCCTCGAGAGCTACATCTTTAAAAGCCACATCTTCGGGAACTGCATCTTTGGGAACCACGTCTTCGGGAACCTCCTCCTTGGGGACCTCATCTTCATCTCCTTCACTCTCAGAGCCACTAGCATAATCCTCGTCATCCGAGAGCAAAGTGGTAGCCTCTTCCTCCAAAGTCTTTGCTTCTTTAATATCGGTTGAGAGGTCAAAGCCACGAGCGTGCACGTCCTCGAGCGTTTCTCTCTGAGACTATCGCCTGGCATAGTCGATAGCATATGATAAATTATCTTCAGTCGTAGTGGATATCTCTTGTGCCCAAATGTTATCGGCTTCAGCGTTAGCTCGGTACGAGGATACAAATGTCTCTACATCAGATTTGACTTTTGCAAGCTCACAGCGGATTTAGCTTCGAGCTTCTTTATTTTGCAGCTTAGGACCAAGCTTTCCTCCTTTACACTTTGAAGATGGTGTTCAATTAAAGTCAGCTTCTCCCAAAGAGTATCTTTTTCATAGTCGAGACAGTCTATACATTGCTTCCATCCCAGGGTCTCGGCATCCTTTATCTTGAGCTCCTCTCGAAATAGCTCCACCAGCTCACCCTTCTGCTGGGCCTGAAAAGTTGAAGTGCTAGTCACCCAATAGGACAAATGCATAACAAATCCTCAAAGGGTATATTACCTTTTCAATAAGCTCGATATGTTCTCGTTGAGCCTTCGTCAACTCAACTCGGAGATCCCTGATCTCCTCCTCTTTCTGAACATAAAGGCGCTTAAGGACCACTCTCTCTTCCACGAGCTTCTTGAGCTCAGCCTCACATCAAGAAAGCTCGTCTCGAGACTTGGAAAATGCTTCTCTATGGAGCGTCACAGCCTTCACAAAAGGGAAAATTTAGACTCACAACAACAAGGATAAAGCATAGGCGTAATTTTAAGGGCAGCAAATTACTTATTTGAAAAGTCGTTGGGCCTCATAAAAATTAAATAAAGATATGGGTTTGGACCATCTTCGACCTTCAAAGGCACTCTTAAAATATATCATTTCGTTTGTGGCTCGTTCCAACATCGGGAGTTCTCATGTTCCAAGCATCTCAAAATTGCCCCTGTGAAAACTCTGGACCAGACGGCGATTCATCTACGTTGATTACCCCAAGTGATCCACTTGGGATATTCTCTTGTCATTGGAGGGCCTCTAAACCAGGCCCCTCAGTCCCACCCTCCAAATGACCTCCAAGATGACATGCTCTTTTGTTGCCCAATGACTCGGGGACTTTGCTCGAACTCCCCTCCAAAATTTCTTTAGTTCGAGAATGAACTGCATCAGCCACCATCGGTTCAGCGATCTTTGAAGCGTCAGTGCTACCTCTTTTTTGAAGTACCAATAGGCAGTCGTCATCTTCCCCCTCTTCATCCTCATCCCAAAGGCGTTGGGCCATTTCTGGAGACAAGACCACGGTATCGGCCTTAGGCTTCCAAGCCTTGATTTTCTTTGGCTTCGGGGAATTTATAGGAGATCCCCTCTTTATTTTCTTTTCCTGGGAGGGATTTGGGATTTCTTCTTCACTGGGCGGGGGGGACCGCATAGCAATAGCGTCTCCGAGGTCTGTATAAAGATAAAATAAGTTTTTCACTAAGAAACATAAGTATGCAAACAAAGAACTCACTATTGTTTTTAGCCTCCTATAGACCCTTGGCCAGGTCACACCAGCTATGTTCCGCGTATGAAGAAATAAAGGCCAGTTGCCGAACCCAATCTTCGAGGTCTGGGACCGTACCAAGAAACCAAACAACAACTACACTAGCATAAATGGATTAGATCGAGAAAAGGATGAGGTCGAGAAAGAGTAGGTAAAGCAGAATATAAAATCGCTACCGATAAACATGTACTTACATTTCATGTTCCATTCCTCGGGGAATGGCATCTTCCCAGCAAGAATCAGGTCGGAGGCCCTGATTCAGACAAATCGACTTATCCATCCTCGGCCTTATCCTCATCGATGCTGGAAAAGAGGGATTTTGTAGATCAGTATTGGAGCTTTATCAGACCACCTCGATAAAGGCGATGGTTGTATCGCCTGATCAGGTGGTCGAGGGTGAAAGGCATACCCTCGACCAAGCTCGAGAAGTATCTGATTAGGTTGACAATGCGCCAGAATGAAGGGTAGATCTGGCAAGCTTCACCTGGTCTTGTTGGCAAAAATCAAGAATCACTAGGTCTATGGGACCCATAGCTGGATCTATAGGACCCAACGTGAATGGGTAGGTATACACGCTTAAGTACCTACCTTATGAGTAGTGATGTCCTCTTCAGGGAAAGGGATCACTACATGTTTATTCTTCCAGTTACAGTCTTCTTTCACCTACTCGAGCTCTTTTTTTGTTATCAAGCAGATGTACCAGGACATGGGCTCACACCGGCCTGTGTTGATGCAGGTTTATCTATTTTGAAATCGAAAGTTAGTTCACATGTCATAGGAATGCACTCCTCGATACGAGGTGGAACTACCGCTCTACCTCTAACCGACCGTGATGATGAAGAATCTTTTTCTTTCTGAGGGACATTTTCAAATGTTTAGCCATTGCGGTTTGTAAGTGCAAGAGAAGAGAAGGAGTAGATGCTATAGTAAGAGCAAATTGAGAGAAGGGTGAACTCAAAGAAATTTAAGGAGTTAAGGGATTTTAAGAATGATTTGAGAATTAAAGTTTGCAAAAATCGTCAAGTTGGCCTATTTATAAAAGCCGCTTAAGTGTGTTGGGGAATCCAAATAGCCGATTATCAGCGGCATCCAATTAATAACCTGGGAACAATGCAGAAACAACTTTTTAATTATTCAGCTGCCACTAACATCACGAGATTCACATCATGATCAAGGCATCGAATCATCGAAGATCAAATCGCTTCTTATCGTCTTACTATAAGAAACGCAGGGACTATCTATATACAGTCGAAATTAGGTATGCCCGATTTTTCGAGCTCGGGGGAGTCGCCTTAAGCCGAGTTTAGGCAAGGCCGAGTTCGAGTTCGATAGACCAGACTCGAGTTCGAAAATAGAGTGCAATGCTCGAGGAACGAAGTACGAAGGCTATCGAAGTCGAGTATGCTTTACTCCAAAATAATGTCGTTATGGATTTGTAACAGAATAGCAAGATTCTTGCCACGTCCCTAAGGTCATGGCGTAAATTCCAGAACATATTTGTACAAATTTGTACTAGGCGATTAGATAGTTGTCCCAATAAGATTCTTTACTGTAAATGAAAATCTACCTCATTTAGGGTTCCCCTATTATATAAAGGGGATCCAATAATTTGTAAACATCATCTAATCGTTGACAAAGAATATACTCTCTTACTTTTCTCGCTCATTTTTCATCTGAATTGTCCTTTAGCTTTACTATTCTTGCTTTATTATTCTTGATCCATCTCGAGGTCACTGAACTCAAGGTCGATATTGCTAACACTGGTTTGATTCACTTATTTCTTTTATTTATATTTTATACTTCTTGATTATTAATTGGTATTAAACTAAATTACATATCTTTAAAACCACAAATCAAATATAATTGCTACTCATATTTTCGAGGTAATCAAAGTACTCTTTCTGTCAATGTTTTTGAGCTTGTCTGTTTTCTCTTAATAAAGGATGATATTGAGCTCCCCAAAGATTTTCCTATGAAAGAAGCATATATTTTTGGAGGTTCGCTACCAATAAAGCTCGAGAAACTCACCAAAGTTGCGCAAGTATTCATTCTTCTTGATTTGGAATGTGACCAACCACTTTATTTTGCTCAATAAGCTGCCAAACGTTGAACTTTAGGTTTATGAATAAAATCATTTCGGTTTGGCCCTTTAATTTTTGCAATGACTAGCAAACCCTATTGTCAATTCCCCCCCATGTGCCAGCTGGCCATCCTAATCTTTCTTCCTACATTTTACTAGTACTAATTTTAGGGTACGTGCGTTGCACGTGTTCTTTGTGTTAATAAAAAATAAAATTTTATAAATAAAATAAATAATATTCAAAAAATATGTTTATGTTATAATATAAAATTAACAAAAATTTACAAGCTCCAAAATAATAAATAATTAATTTTATTTAGGAGTTTGATATACTCTAATAGTTCTTTCTTGCTTTATTGTACAAAAAAGTCATAGGATTAGCGTTTGATTGAAAGGTAAAAAATTTATTCAACTTTACTTGAGGACTTGGGTATATACGTTACATATATATTTCATATTACGTATTAAAAAAACTATGTAAGATAATTTACCTACAATTTTTTTTTATCTTTACTCATTTTAAAATACTGCTAAAGTAGTAACCTTATTCTATTGATAACTTAGTACTTGTTAAAAGAAAATAGAATGTCTCAATTGCTTTTTAAAGTCTAAATTCATGCCACCTTAATATGAATTATCATTAATGTTTTCGGTTTCTTAAAATCGAAACTATGACTTACATGCATTATTTCTTTTGTGCCCTTTTAAATATTAGGCATAAAATTGATGGATCAGTTATTTACTTTAATTTTATTTAAAACACACGTTATTTAATTTTTTCACAAAATATATATCCATAAAGCAACATGTAAGAATTATAATTATGTAACAAATATAGTTCAAATAAGGAAAAATTTAAGTTAGGTAAAGTTTTAATTGACTTTAAAGTCCTAACTTTTAACGTTTCCTACCTAGTTTAATGGAAAATAATTTAATAACAAATTTTGTCTAGTGTGAAATCCGATTTTAAAGGGTAAAAAAGGTGAATAACATTTTGCTAAGGGCCTTCTTGCTTTCAATATAGTATAGAAAGATACATTTGCGTGCGTACTCATATCAATAAGTTCTAAATTTATTAAAAGATACGTAAATATAATTAGGCATACAAATAATAAATATTAGTTGGTGTTTCTAGTTATCCAACTCAAAAATAAATAAATCGCATGCAAAAGTTTTCATATGTCTTATTTTTACTTTAAGAACTTATGTTAGAATATTTTATGAAAAGTTTTGTTATTTTGTGACCTAATACATGAAAAAATAAATACTCCGTATATAATTACTTTTATCATGACTGTTCAAAGAATTGTCACATAAAATAAATAATAAATTGAATATTTTTATCTTTTAGAGATTTGTGAATGAAACAATTGGCCATATACCACCTAAAAAATTAATAGTGAAAATATTAAGTCTAAAAATAACTAATATTGAGTTAATATTTATAATAAATATGTTAGTATGAAAAACAAATAGTGATACATTATCATTTATAGAACTTAATGTGAAAAAGAAAAAAGATGATAACTCATTTAAATTTTGTCTTTCTATTTTATCTTTCATGTTTAAATTTATATTTTTATCAAATATGACTCTTGATACGATAGTATAGCCAATTTACTCTATTTTCTTATCTTTTACTATCAACGCTCTTCTTAGAAAAATAAAGTTTATGAACCTTAATAGCTTCGTGAAGTTGACAAATAGTATTACTTATATGATGAATTTGACAAAGAATTCAGAAATTTTTTTCTAATTAATTAATTCAAAAGCTTAATTATTTGTTCTCAATATTTTTTTTTTCAATGTAATCTTAATTGATTTTTACCTTTTAAATATAATAATTTCCTATATAATTCAAGTGAGAAAATCTAATTAATAAAGCTTTATTCATTTAAAAGTTCTTAATATTAAAAATAAGTAAATAAACCCATATTCTTATATTTACTTAGAACAATAAGTAAATGACCCTAAATATTCTTCAAAAATTGTATTTCTTAATTTAATTTAATATGAAAGCAAGAAAATAATAGAAAAATATATTATATCTTTTTTTACTATAACTATTTAAAAGGTAAGATGAGTGATTTACAACTACATTGCTATTCTACTGATTTCAATATGAATTAAGCCTTTACAACGTTGTTAACTAAGTTATGCTCAACTTGAACTAATGTTTTTCTTCTTTAAAACTCAATCATGTTAAAGTGCAAATCCACATTATATGATTATCTACGTCATTGTAGCCTCTGAGACTATTGTGAAGGACAGTTGACGACTTACACTGTGATTAGCTAATTTTATATTTTAAAGTTTACCTATTCAACTAAGTGATTTATGACTATGACTATACTATACTACTACTATTATACTAGCTATTACATGATTTTTTTTGTTTGGTTTTCTGTTTTTCAGCTACTACATACTACTACAATGTATAAATTACAAGCTTAAACTAATAATATCAAACTATAGCTACATGACAGCATATAATAATCTGAATTTTCATTTTTATTTGATCAAAGTCACCAATACAGCTTCAGTTGTAAGAAAAGTGTACCTGGATCACAAAGGAAATCCAATGAGTTCTAGGGAAACAGGCAGGTAAGCACAGCAAAATTTCGAACAGCAATGTAACAGTGATTGAGGATTCCACAAAGCAAAACCGCAGCAAATGATAGAAAACCCAGCAACAACAAACAAGTAACAATCCAGGCAGATGATCAAGCAAAGAAAACCAATGAACCAGATTGAAATCAATATATCTTCACTCGAAAAAATCCTAGAAATCTCAGTAAAACACTACTGTTATATTGCTATATATTTTACTCTGAACTTTTATCTAAAAGCCAGCCTAAATGAATTCCAGATCCAAATTCCTCCCCTATCAGCCCCTTTTAGGATGTATATAGGAATGGGCAAAGGGTTGAAACTTGGGGAGAAAGTATGGGACTAATCCCACTTCTCCCCCTCTAAAATTTACCCAATTCACACTTTAGTCCCCAAATCTGTTAACAGAAATCCTTCCAGCATGTGCCGGAAGGTTCCAAAGATTCCTTTTTATGGGTTTTTACCAATGTAACCTTAGGGGTTTGGGATTTTTACTGATTTTTCTTTTTAGGGAGACCATTATACCCTTAAATCTCTGCAAAATTGTAGAAATCAGAGGTACAAATGACTCCCTTACCCTCTTATGTTCTAAATTATTTACCAGAATACTATTTCAAGTTCCCTATAGGCCCTCAAAAACATAGCTGATTTACCCGACCATGCCTAGGTCAAGTTTCAACTTCTTTGGGATTTATTTAACTAATAGCCAGCCCTTGCATTGGTATTTAAGGGCTGGCCAATTCTACTATTAGGAACTATTTCAATTTTAACCTCTTTTAACTTAGTTCTAGTTAATTAAGACCATTTCGCTTCAATTTTAAGCTAATTGCAGGACTAGCCTGCTTTATTATTGGAATTAACCATTTAAAAACTAGCCAGTCTCAAGTTGAGACTTGGCTTAGGTAATTAAACCCAATTGCTGAACATAGGCTGGGCCCAAGCCTTTGCGGGCTTGGCCACCTTAGTGTTCAGGGCCCAAAAGAGAGCCTGGGCAGGTCTGCATTTGCAGACTTAGCCATCTTGCACAACCAGCCCCTTTTTAAGGTGGACTGTGTGTTAGGGCCTTATAGAGTTGGTCAACCTTTGCAAAGTTGGCCACTCTTAGGCCAATTATTGCTTAATAACCTATTTTTGTTCATTTTAAGGTTAATTAAACTAATTGCAGGACTAGCCTGCTTAATTAAAGCTTTCAGATTATTTAACTAATGGCCAGTCTCAAGTTGAGACTTAGCCTGGGCAGTTGAAACCCAATTACTGAACATAGGTATGGGCTAAGGTCTTTGCAGACCTAGCCACCTAAAGTTCAGAGCTCAAACAGAGCTTGGGCAAGTCTGCTTTTGCAGACTTAGCCAGTTTTTACACAACTAGCCACCTTTTAAGTGTTGGCCAGTGTGGGGGACCTAATAGAGTAGGTCAATTGCAAAATTGACCCCTCTTGGTCACTTATTTAACTAGTAGCCTATTTTTGATTTTTTAGTTAATAACTTTTTTAAAACACTAGCCATTTTCAGGGACTTTATGCTAGCAGCTATAACCAATTCCCCTAAAGTCAATGAATGTTAATCAAATGCTCATACTAACAAGAACTTACTAGAACTCAGTCATTTTCAACAAGTGTTGCATACAAGGACACACAAGATTAAACAAAATGCATTAACCAACTGAGACTCAGAACAGGCAATTGATATGGTAGAATCTCAGTCAATTAACTTCACGTTATCCAATTTTATGGGACAAAGCATGAACTTATGTCAACTTAGGCCTAATTACTATCAGCTCAAGTCATATGACATTTGAAGAACTTCAAAACCATTAAAGTTCATGGCACAAGTACACACATAAACATAGACTATCACAAACAGTCAGAGAAGGATTTAATCATGGCTCACAAGAATCAGAGGGTCTATGATATCAGCTGGACCCACTAAACCAAACCATTTTCTATGCAAATCATGACAGACAACATGAAGCATGCAAAACAGAAGGACATGAAGAGGATACTTGAGATGCATGTGAATGACTATTGAGGGTATCATTAAAGTAGAAGCCATTAAGTAGGCATGAGAATCAAAACTGTTTACCCTAAAGTTAAACTAAGAAGATGAAGAGAATCAAAGGAGAAGAATTGTTCACCTACTGAGGGTTAACAAAGATGAACTAATGCAGAATGATAAAAACTAAAGATCAAATATGCGAAGACAATATCAAAGACCAATAAAGTGAAAAGGCCTAGTATTAACAGAGAATAGGACAAATAAAAGGCAAGATATTCAAGTCAGGCTCTCAAGTCAAAATAATAACCCAAACAGACGAGATATTCCTAGTATAGAATATGAATGGCTATGACTAAACAACTAAACAAGCGAAAGGTCATAAAAGGGATGAATAGTCATGCTGTTGAAATAAGTCAGAAGCCACAAACCAAGAAGACGAAGAAAAAACACATCTTTGAACTTAGCAGAAAAAGAACCATGATAAATAGAACAAAAGAACCAAGTCAAAACAATATGAACAAAAACCTAACACTAACAAGCTCTTCAAAGCAAAAAATAAACTAATAAAACAATAAATATTATTAAATCATGATGGTTTTGGACTTTATTCATTAAAATAGCGTAATCAAGGCAAATTCACTTAAATGATCAAATAGGATACAAACTGTTAAGCTTTTATTTAAAACTTAAGTTGCTATAGACTGTCGGCATCAATGATACACAATTAGAGTTCATAAACATTAATACCACATAAGAAGAATCTAACAAGCTTTAAACATTAGTTCATAATTATCGGGAAAAAAATTGTGATTTCATAACAAAAACAAGTTCATAAAATATGTATTCTTTTTAATGAAGATTATCAATTCAATCAATCCAGGCTCGTGATACCACATGTAAGCATAAACTTTAATTTTACCAGGATCTTGAGCATGATAATCTTACATATAATCGTCATAGAAAACATACCTGAATCGTGAGCCATCATCTTTAAGCGGAAGCGTTAATTGATAAATCGGTTTCTCGCCCCTTGCCCTAGCTTTCGTTACCGCTGTCTTTAGGGATGGAAGAGAGGAAAAGCAGTAACCCTAATGGGTGGGGAGAGGACCAATTTATAGAGATTTTCATTTAATCTGGTACGTCCATCAAGTAACCAATCGGACGGATGAGATTTATTAATTAATTAAATATTAATTATGGGCCTTAACTTATTGAGCCACATTATTTATAAGAAATAAATTACACGTGGAACTACACGCGCCGTACAAATAGCAATGGACCAACAAAATTACATCTTCCCAATAATAACAGCTGATGTGTTCGAGAATTTTTGTTACTCCTACGTGGCAACGCAGTATCCTTAGCTATTTTTTGTTTCTTTCTATAATATTTTTTTTCCTGGGCATGTATACACAACTAGTGCAGTTTGTTTACACAAAAGTAGGCGGGTACACCGTTAATTGTATAAATACTCTTGTACATTGAGAAACAAAATGCTCAAAAAAGGTTACAATCTGATGTTGAGAAGGATTCCGATTAGCAACAGGAGGCTCTGATCGTAATTTCTTTTCCAAGTGCCTATAGCAACCTGAAATTTCCGGCGCCGGAGTTTGCGGCATTGCTGCGATTCTTTTCTATTAATCAACTTTTTTGGTAAGATCCATTCCTCCCTCCTCTCTGTTTATCACTTTGTGTGGTGTTTTCGTTGAATTAAAGCATGATACCAGCGTCCTTGTCCCCGTAGTTCACTGTCCAAGCGTGTTTAAGAATAATTCAGAATATTTGCTATTTCGGGCATCAGTCTTTGGGCACAAGAAGAGGGATTGATGTTAATTTCACAGCTCTATGTCATTCTGTATATTAGTTTAATCCTTGTTTCGAGTTTGTTTCGTGTGTTCTCACATGAATAGGGCATGGATCTGAATCTGGTATTAAATTAATAGAGTTGAAACCTAGCTTTTAAAATTGTCAGTTTCATTCTCGTTGTGTTTTGGTTCAATCTAAATCTGGTATTGAATTAGTAAAGTCTTCAGTCCGTTTCAGGGTATCCATGTGTTGTAGGTTGTTGCTGATTACACGACTTCTTTAGCATATCTGTCCATTTTGTAACTCTAACAATTAGTATCATTGTAGTCTATGCTTATATCACTACATTGAGGATTATACAAAATAAGTGATTTTTTTGGATGTTTTTACCTTTTAGCATTAATTAGCAATTAAATTGACCATATTAACCTTTACTATCTCACATAAACACTCCTAACACATATTCCAACACTATATAGTCCAAGGGCAACGTAGGAAAAAAATAATTAATTAATACTTGAAATCTGAAAAGATCAATTATTTTGAATCACAAGAAAAAGGCCAAAAAATCACTTATTTTGGACCGGAAGGAGTATGTCATATTTCTCTACCTCACACGGTAGGGGTAAGGTACACCTACCCTCCCGATATATCACACTGGGTATGTCATTGTTGTTAGGTCACATTTCAATTTCATTGTGCAAGTGGTCTTGAATTATACTAGTCCTGAATCTTTTTTTTTTTCCAGTGTCACGGGTGACATCAAGAAATTTTAGAAATTTGATTGGGGCCAAAAGCCCATTTCTTAGTGAAATTCTTGGGTCAAAGTTGTCTTGGTATTCCAAAAGGAGCTGGTATCATGATTTGTTCATACATATCAAATGCTTACTGTTTATCCTCATGTTCACTTGGAAATGTTGTGTCTTCAATTGTGGTGCTGAGCATTTCCTGTTTATTTGATTCAATATTAAGACAGTTGATAGATTGATGCATGAAGCCTCTAAAAGAATTTGGGAATTTGATAAACTTGAGTTGGAGAATTAGAAATGAGCCATGTGGTGGAGAACATTAAGAGATTTGTTGGGCCAAGTTTTGAGACAGAAGAGAGTTGAGCTTTGATTTGAATTGATCTTGGCCCAAAGAATAAATTTAAAGGTGGTGGGTGGGCTCACATAAGATAAGCTGACTCCTTAAATTATAAATAGTTTGTGAGGTTTAATGAGATTGTAGAGATGAATTGAAGAAATTGTAGTTTAGTTGCATTAGCGGAGACTTTTCCTCTGGGTTCATCTTTTGAATAGTTAAGACATTCATCTGATGGGCAGTTTGAGTGTTTTAATTGTCCTTTTTTTAAAATTTAAATATGAACTGGATGCTTTAAAGGCTTTACTAAATTGTTAGGTTCATTTGATGTCCAAGTATGTTTGGCATAATCTATGATTTTCAAAATAGTTGGTACTCTGGCAATATGTACAACTGATTATGTGTTTCAATTCTGAACTTAATTTTTATACATGTTCGGTAATTTAGGTGATGGTGAATTGAATCTTTGTTATCTTTGTCAGTCCTGTTTTCCTATTTTATTCACAGTAATTGAACATGAAAGTGATATTGTCATGAGTAGATTATTCGTAGTTTAATCTGAAATCCATGTGTTTAGAGACAACAATAATTGATAACCTCTGTGTTATAGAAAGTCTAATTTTTATGTTTGGTTCAAAGACAAAATGAGTGATTGATCAAATGATGATGTTGTGGCTCACTCTGTTTTCTTTTTACTGGTTTACAATTGTATTTAGCCAGTTCTTGTCTCAAGGGGTTTATCACTCTTCGAAGCCTAATATCATTTACCAATACTGCTAATTAGGAAGTATGAACGACCAAGACTATGGGATCATGGTAACCACTCGGCTAGAACAAGTGCCATACTGATGTGATTGCTTTTGTAGTATTTTTCAGTTTATATCTTGAATATTTGATATATTAGCTAAGTTTTCTGGGACTGCTTCAAGTTTGCAATAAGATATAAAACTAGTTGCTTTAGCCTAAGAAAGTTGCGAATTTAAGCCCTCTAGGTTTTCAAGTTTGTCCTTCAGTCCACAAGACTAGGAGACTAAAGAGGCCACCAATCTCTGGCTTCTATGAATGCATTTTCTTTCAACTTTAGGACTTTAAGGACATTGATTTCTCTTAGAATAGTTAGTTTGCTCCCGTCTAACCGGTTCCAGAGAAGGTCAGCTTCCTCAGGGTTTTCAGAAGTATGAAGGTCAGTTTCCTCGGGGTTCTCAGAAGTATGAATAACCAAGACCACATGATCATGGAAACCATTCGACAAGCAAATGTCACAACTTATTTCAATGCAAATCTTCGTAACAGAGTTTTCAGAAGATGATGAAAGCTGAATTTTGCTAAAATAAAGTTTTCGGGTCTAAAAGTTGCACTCAAGTATTGAGTTACAATAACAAGGAAAAATCTACCACTTATTTTGAAAACTATAGCGGAGTTACAAGCTCAGGAGTCTATATTTTTCCTGGTTCTTCTAACTCAGTATTTGAGCAACTTTCAAACTTGAAAACCTTTTTTAAAAGCAAAATCCAACTTTACTCATCTTCTAGTAACTTTAGCTTATTAATATTTGCATTGCAATAAGTTGACATATCTTGTATTGCTGAGTGGTTAACATGAATTTACGGCCTTGGTTGTGATCCAGACGAATCGATTTCTTTGAAGTCTTAGAGTTGAAAGAGAATGTATTAATGGGATTGATGTCTTCATAATTATGTGGATTGAAGGACAAACTTGAAAAAACTCAAGGTTTCGAATCACAACTTTTTGGGCTAAAGCAGCTTGTTCTTATATCTTTTGGAAGCTTCAAGCAATACCACAATGCTTGGCTGATGTATTCAACCTTCAAAGATATGAAAGTGGAAAGTACTATAAGAGCATTCAGGTCAGCAAAAGAAAATAGAGGAGAAGAAGCTGGAACGCGCGCCAGCTCAAGCACTGATTTAAAGCTCTTGATGGTGCTCTTGATTTTTTATCAATGCAGTAATGCACAGGTTTGTTTTTTTTCTTCATGTTTGGAAATGAAGCAACATTTAATTAATTCATACTATCATTTATGTTCTCTTCTTCATTCAGAATAACAATTTCTCATTTGTATGCCTTCTAAGTACCAGGCTAGTTTCCTTATGTTTATTCTGTTGATTCATTTTCTTTCTTGTACGCTTTTATTAATGGTATATATGTATGCATGTCTGTGTTGTGTTGTTCTACATCTGTTATGTTATATGCTATGACTTAATAGCTGCTTCAATCTTGACTTAATAGTGGATCACTCTCTCTTTGTTTTTTTGTCAATAGAAACGAATAAAGAAGAACATAGTAAACCAAAGCTATCACCCAATTTAAATCTTTCTTTTCTTTCTATTCTTCCACGTGCTGACATGTCAGCAGTGACCTATTGTTGGCCTCCGTTCCTAGCCTCTCATTCCTCTCTTTTCCCCTTTCCTTTTCTTCTCCTGTCAGCTCCCCTTTCTCATTGTCGCTTTGCTGCTCCTCCTCATTTTCGGTATCAATGCTTGCTGCCTCTCTCTCTCTCTCTCTCTCTCTCTCTCCCCCCCCCCCCCTCTCTCTCTCTTCCCCCGTCTGCCCCTTATTCATGTTCCACTAGTGATTCTATGGATCCAAGCAGCTTCTTCTTTCCATCTGATTTTCTTTTCCTTCTCCATGTGTAAGAATCTTCTTGTTTCCCTATTCTTCATTAATCCTTTGTTGCCTTTCTGTTCTTTCTTAGGATCCTGCATTCAAGCTACTGCATCAGCAGCTTCTTCTTCCGCTTTCTTTTTCTTTCTTTGGTATGCCCTGTTTTCTCTTATTCACTGCTTCTGCATTTCGTCCTCTCTTCTTCCGTGGAAATTCCCTGTCTTCCCCATGGCATCGACACTCTTCTCATTAAATTCCCTGTCTTCCCCATGGCATCGACACTCTTCTCATTACTTTATTAGCCCCTTTGTTTTTACTGTTCTTATTCGGCATTCATCCTTTTCTGCTGTTCTGGTTTACGCTGGATGTTCTAATTTTTCCTTCCTTCCTTTTTCTGACTATATCATTGTTGATTAAGTATATGTTAAACCATCAAAAATAAAAGACTTAAAAAAAGTTGAGTACTTTTTTTCTTACTTACTGCCATTTTTCTTTCGTTTCGTTATTTATTTTAATATTTTTTTAAAGAATTCTACTTCACTTCAAAAACAGCGAGCGCTCGCTTCCCACTTTAAGCGATAAGGGGCTGGTCTCTTTTCCTCTCTTCACAACACCGGTGCAGTTTTATGTGAGTTTTTCTTTTTTAATCTTTTTTCAAAAAGAATGGCGCCTTTCTATAATTAGAAAAACATGGTAATTTTTTAATTTCTCATTTTACCCTTAAGACATGATCTTATAGCCACAAAAATGCCATCGCATGTTTAAGAGATAAGACCATAATTTTCAAAAGGCTCTTTCTTTTCGCATAAAATGAAACGGAGAGAAGCTATCATATTAGCCATATAGAGATTTGCGAACTAATCATTTGCATGCATTCTTTTAGCTTATTTTGGCCCAAAACTTGATGGATAAATTTGGATTTAATCCATTAAAAATCTTAATCATGTCAATGACCAACTTTGGATGGGTTACACAAACTTGATCCTCTAGTCAGAAGACCACGGGGCTGTTTAGCACTAAGCTATCTAGTTGGTTCTGCAGGGGTAAACAATGCCCCTTCAATTCATAATCCAATTTAATGGTCTACTTTAGTTGTAATAATTCAATATTTAACAAGTCATGTCTTTCTAGTTGGTTTAGTATACCAAGCATCATACACTTATCTTTGCATTCCTACACCCTTATTGGTGACCGGTGACTGAGGCATTTTGCTAGAAGTGGAGGAATCCTCGTTTTATTTTGACTTTATTGACAAGAAGGGTTACCAGGATAGCTGTTTTGGCACATGATAGACTTGAGCAGATTGTCAAAACATACAGGAAGGCGGTTTGTCAATGCTTGAACTGATTGATCTAGGTGAGCCTGATGAGAATCAAATTCAAGAGCAAACAAGAGTGATAATCAGTTAATAAAAAGAAAGAATAATAGCTTTAGACCGACCATGAAGAGGAAGCGAACTAGGATTAGTTCAAGTACCTATGGTATCACCAAAAGCGGAAGGAGGTGAGGGATTGGACTGGGCGTTAGCCGTTAGGAGTCAGAAGGTAGGTGAATATGAAGCTTTAGGAATTCTTTATCTGATCAGCTAATCATGGTTTCATGATGTTCCCAATATCTTGCAGATAGTAAAAGGACTTCGTAGCCTTTTTCTTAGAATTTTTGCCTCTTGGTTGAGGCCTTAACGGATTCTTTACAATTTACTTCAATCACTAATCAACTACACGTCGATCCTAGACTAGTTGGGGTTGGCTAGATGAATTATGTGTATCTATCCCGCTATTCAGGCAGATGTCCTTCCAATACGTAGTAGTTTGTCTTTTGAAGGAAAAGTAGGAATTCTTCTAAAACTAGAGGTTCTCTAGATGTCGCTCTTCCCTGCATGGACAAACAAGTCTGAAAATGTTGGTTTATGTTTAGTCAACAAAGTCATGCTGAAATTGTTGGTTTATGTTTAGTCAACAATGGCATGCCAATTGGAAGCGTTGGTGGAAAGAGTTGACATGAATTCTAGGAGGAAACTTCCTCCTTTGATGTCACCCATGACATCAAGAGGAGGTAGATGTCACCAATGACATCAAGAGGAGGTCCTTACCTCGATAAATAGATGCACTCTTTCATTTGTAGAAACCATCCCAAAAATAATATAATATATTATTGTGAGTAGAGAGTTAAGAGAGAAATTCTCGTAAGTGTAATTGGGAAATCTCTCATTCCTTTGTAAATAATAGAAAGACAATTGTTCTCTGGTGGACGTAGGATTAATCCAATCACGTTAAATCTTGTGTTCTTTCTTTTACGTTCCCGCTAACAATTGGTATCAGAGCGACAAGATTCTTTAGCGATCCAAGGAGAAAGAACAAGCAAAGATGAGTTCCGTGAAGTTTGAAATTGATAGATTTAGTGGACGTAACAACTTCAACATCTGGAAGATCCAGATGAAGGCGTTACTACGGAGTGAAGGTTCAATCCATGCTATTGACAGAAAGTATCTAAGGATACATCAGCTCCCGACATGGAGAAGATTGAAGGGGATGCATTGAGTGCAATCCAACTATCCCTTGCACCTAACGTGCTTTGTGAAGTGAGTACAAGTACCGAAGAGACGACCAAACAGTTATGGGAAAAGCTAGAAGGGCTATACCAAGACCGATCAGTGACAACAAGGATGTTGTTACAACGGCGTCTTCACACATTTAAGATGGGGTCAGGTACTTCGTTACAAGATCATTTAGATGCATTCAATAAACTTGTCATGGACTTACAGATTGCAGGAATTAAAAGGAAGAGGAGACGCTTGCATGTGCTTTGCTATTTTCATTGACTTCGGGATATCGTGATATTGAGAATTCAATGATGTATAGCAAGGAGCCTATCAAGCTTGAGCAAGTGCGGCAGGCACTTAACTCTAGTGATGTGCGGAGGCACATCGAAGGAGACAGAGATGACCAGGCAAGTGGGCTCTTTGTGAGAGGCCGAACTAGCCAACAGGGAAAGAGCAAATCAAAGTACAGATCAAAGTCTCGTGTGAACAAGAAGAATACAGAGTGTTGGGGTTGTGGCAAGAAGGAGCACTTTGAACGAGATTGCCCAATGTCAAAGTCCAAGGAAAAGGCGAGTGCATCGACAGTTGAACAGGTACATGATTTTGATAATGATTATGTACAAACAACATCGTGTAATAATAGTAATTATGGAAACAAATGGGTGTTAGACTCTGCTTGTACTCTGCATATGACATTCGGAAAAGACTGGTTTAGTAGCTATGAGAAAAGTGGAGGAACCGTAGTAATGAGCAATAATGCAACTTGCGCAATAGTCGGCATTGTCTCAGTTCGAGTTCACTGCCATGATGGGGTCGTGAGGACTATTACACAAGTCCGTCATGTTCGTGATCTGAAGAAGAATTTGATCTCCTTGGGTACTTTGGATGAACAAGGCTACATGTACATGAGCGAAGCATGAACTATGAAGGTGACTAAAGGTTCTTTAGTCATGCTGAAAGGCAAGCTGGAGAACGGCCTTTACACATTGGCCGGAAGCACCATTATTTGCTCTGCAAATGCATCTACAGTGCAGTTATCTAATAATGACAAGGCAAGACTATGGCACATGAGACTGGGTCATATGAGCGCATGTGGATCGGAAATGTTGAGCAATCATAACCTTTTGCAAGGTGAGAAGATCAACACACTTGACTTCTGTGAGCACTGCGTTGTAGGAAAGTAGAAGAAGGTCAGCTTCAGCACTGGCAAACACAAGACAAGAGGAGTGCTAGATTACATCCATTCAGATTTATGGGGTCCCTCTAAACTTCCATCGAAGGGCGGAAATAGGTATCTTCTCACTTTTATTGATGATTTCTCACGAAGGGTTTGGGTGCATTTTTTGAAGGCAAAAAGTGATGCTTTTGAAGCATTTAAAGAGTGGAAGATTTTTGTTGAAAATCAAATAGAGCGGAAAATCAAGTATCTTCGCACGGACAAGAGTTTAATGAATTATGTAAGGTTCATGGGATCTCAAGACATAGGACTGTCAGGCATACCCCACAGCAAAATGGAGTTGCCGAGAGAATGAACAGAACTCTTCTTGAAAAGGGCCGTTGTATGCTTATACAAGCCAAAATGTCCAAAGTATTTTGGGCTAAAGCAGTTCACACTGCTGCTCATATTGTCAATCGATTTCCAGCATCGGCAATTGACTTTAAGACTCCGAATGAGGTATAGTCAGGTGAACCCTCTAACTATTCATACTTACGAGTATTTGGATGTCTAACTTATTATTACATTAACGAAGGAAAGCTTGAACCAAGGGCTAAGAAAGCCATATTCGTAGGGTATGTGGACGGAGTAAAATGGTACAAACTTTGGTGTTTGTCTTTACTCAAATTTATAGCTAGTAGAGATGTCACCTTTGATGAATCCTCTATACTTGATCCTGTAAAGTTTCCGTGGAGTTTTCAGGAAACAAGAACAACGAGCAGGTGGAGCCTCCGGTAGAGCTTGCCAAGGAAAAGGATCAAGAGACTCATCTTAAAGTTGAGTCAGAAGATGTAGACCTTGAAGAACTTGCTGTCAATGAACCATACACAATTGCGAAGGGGAGGGAAAAGAAGTAGACACGAGAACTGGAACGCCTTATAAATCAAGCAAACTTGATTGCATATGCGTTCGTAGGTGCACAAGAAGAGATTAAGGATCTGGAGCCCTCCTCGTATATTGAAGCAACTTCTTGTAAGGATGCTGCACAATGGAGGTTAGCCATGACGGAAGAGATGGAGTCTCTTCACAAGAATCAGACATGGGTCTTAGTGAAAAGACAAAAGGGGAAGAGGACAGATGGATGCAAGTGGATCTACACAAAGAAAGAGGGAATTCCTGAAGTGGAAGATGCTAGGTTTAAGGCGAGATTGGTTGTAAAAGGTTTCAGTCATAAGGAGGGAATTGAATACAATGAAATTTTCTCTCCAGTCTTGAAGCATAGCTCAATTCGCGTGCTACTAGCATTGGTTGCACAATTTGACTTGGAGCTTCAACATCTTGATGTCAAAACTGCTTTCTTACACGGTGATCTAAGAGACAATCTATATGGACCTGAAGGTTTCTTAGCGGAGGAAAAAGAAGATCACGTATGCCAACTAAAGATGTCTTTCTATGGTTTGAAGCAATCCCCTAGACAGTGGTACAAGAGGTTTGATGCATTCATGACTACACATGAATTCTCAAGGAGTGCATTTGATAGCTGTGTGTATCACAAGAAGATGTCCGGTAACTCAATGATTTATTTACTGTTGTATGTTGATGATATGCTTATTGCTGCTAACAACATTACAGAGATAAATGCTTTGAAGAAACCGTTGAGTAAGGAATTTGACATGAAGGATTTAGGAGCTGCAAAGAAAATCCTTGGTATGGAGATTTCAAGAGAAGACAGTGTTGTACATCTTTCTCAGAAGAGGTATATTGAAAGGATTCTCGAGAGATTCAATATGCATGCGTGCAAGCTTGTAAGTACACCATTAGCTCCTCATTTTAAACTTTCAGAGTTACAAATGCCTCAGTCCGAGGATGAGTTGGAGCATATGTCAAAGATTCCTTATGCCTGTGCAGTTGGTAGCATTATGTATGCTATGGTATGCACACGTCTATATATTGCTCAATCTGTAATTGTGGCAAGTAGATACATGTCCAGCCCAAGAAAGAGGCATTGAGAAGCTGTCAAGTGGATATTGAGATATCTCAAAGGAGCTTCTGGTGTTGGTCTGACTTTTCAAAAATGTGGTTCAGGAGTCCTGTGTGACAAGAAAGTGCCACTGAAACTCAAGGGAAAATTTTATAGAGCTGTGGTTAGACCTGCCATGTTGTATGAGGCGGAGTGCTGGCCGGTGAAGAACTCTCATGTTCAGAGAATGAAGGTTACGGAGATGAGGATGCTCAAGTGGATGTGTGGACTCACCGGGTTAGATAAGATTAAGAATGAAGTTATTCGAGAGAAGGTGGGGGTGGCCCCGGTGGATGAGAAGATGCGTGAAGCGAGGCTCAGGTGGTTCGGGCATGTGCGGAGGAGAAGTCCTGATGCCCCGGTGAGAAGTTGTGAACGACCGGCGGTGGTCGGCGTGAGGAGAGGCAGAGGGAGGCCTAAGAGGTATTGGGGAGAGGTGATTAGGCATGACATGGCTAGGATGCATATTTCCGAGGACACGGCCCTTGATAGAAAAGTCTGGAGGTCTAGTATCAGGGTTGTATGATAGGGGCTCCTAGAACTTTTTCGTACTCCTTTTCCGGGGTTGGGTGAGGCTTGTCAGGGCGACTCGTAGATGATTCGTGCATTGGATTGTGTCCCCTTATGGTAGTTATTTATGGTAGCTATTGTTTGATATTATTGCATGTCATTTTATGTATAATTCTTATGTTTAGATAACTATTTATGCGATTTCTGCCGGAATTACTAATGCTCTTTTGTTTTTGTTTTTGTTGTTGCTTTCCCTTTCCTTTTCTAAGCCGAGAGTCGATTGGAAACAGCCTCTCTACCCTTTGGGTAGGGGTAAGACTTGTCTACATATTACCCTCCCCAGACCCCACCTTGTGGGACTATACTGGGTAGTTGTTGTTGTTGTTGTTGGTTATGTGGATTCTGACTATGCAGAAGATCTTGACAGAAGAAGGTCCACAACTGGATGCATCTTTACCCTCGTTGGCAGTGCCGTTAGTTAGAAGTCGACTCTGCAGTCGATTGTCGCTTTGTCTACGACAGAATCAGAATACATGGCAACAGCGGAGGCGGTGAAGGAAGCTATCTGGTTAAAAGGTTTAGTAGCGGAATTGAGTTTGGTTCAGCTGGAATCAACTCTTAGATGTGATAGTTAGAGTGCTATTCATCTAATGAAAAATCAAAGATTTCATGAGCGCACTAAACACATTGATGTCAGATTTCATTTCCTTCGAGATGTTGTTTGAGAGGGAGCTATCAAAGTCGTGAAGGTTATCATAGTCGATAATGCTGCAGATATGTTGACCAAGATAGTCCCGCTCGCTAAGTTTGCACACTGCAAAGACTTGGCGGGGGTGTGCATCAATTAATGCAACTCTGAAGAGAACAGTTGTTAGGTGGATGTGGTATGTTCAACCATGGTTTGATTCTTCTTGTTTCTTACAACGGGATTGCCCAGTAAGCTTAGAAGTTTTTACCAGAGTTGTTCACACGCACACTCGAAACGCAAACCAAGGTGGAGATTGAAAATATTGGTTTATGTTTAGTCAATAGTGGCATGCCAATTGGAAGAGTTGGTAGAAAGAGTTGACATGAATGCTAGGAGGAAGCTTCCTCCTTTGATGTCACCCATGACATTAAAAGGAAGTAGTTTGATGTCACCAATGACATCAAGAGGAAGTCCTTACCTCTATAAATAGATGCACTCTTTCATTTGTAGAAACCATCCCAAAAACAATACAATATATTGTTGTGAGTAGAGAGTTAAGAGAAATTCTTTTAAGTGTAATTGAGAAATCTCCCCTTCCTTTGTAAATAATAGAAAGACAATTGTTCTCTCGTGGACGTAGGATTATTTTGATCCGAACCACGTTAAATCTTGTGTTCTTTCTTTTACGTTTTTGCTAACAAAGTCAAACCAGTAAAGTAGTCCTGGTCAATCACAAACCTATTTTGAGTGTAACAACAAAAATTATGCCTTGATCCTTGCTAATTATCATTACCACTATGGATCCTTTGTTTCGCATTGTAATTTGTCTTAATTAAGTTGGCATTAATGTAGAGATCGTAAGTCTTATGGCACAACTTTCATTTATGTGATTCTAGGTCTACATCCTTCTCTTTATCACCTTCAATTATCATAGTATGACACCTACGGTTCATGCATATGGAGGTCCGCATAAGATATTCCAAATCTTGAGTGACCATAGCTCAGAAAAGTTATTGGTGTGATGAGCTTATATGTTGCTTTGGCATCAGCTGCTTTCTCAAGATATGTTTGTGGTTGTTGTAGAATTGCAGAATGGACTTGCTTTCCTTTACAAACTCGATTTATTCTCTGAAATGTGGTCATCTTCTATGGAGAATAAGCTCTGTGCTACAATTTTCGTGTGTAGGAGTTTGAGAGTTTTATCCTTGTGATGGATAAATGATGATTGAAACCACAGTATTGATTCCATGTCCTGTTTACAAGATAGTTCTGAATATATATGTTAAGTAGAGGAGAGGTCGAAAATGAAGGATGAGAAGATACGTAAGTTGAATCTGTATAAGTTGAATATCCTTCTAAAGAAAAGGATGCATAAATTGGGAAACAGGTAAAACTTGAACTTTCCAAACTATAGGATCTACTTAGGTGAGTTTTTTATTCTTCCGTTTTTAATATAGCTGAATGTGTTGCTATTTATCTTTGAGTTGCAGCTTGGGACTTTGATGGTAGCCATTGAAGCGGGAAATGTATTAAGAGAGCTGCCAAGAGTCAAAGGATGAAATCAAGGATAGCGACAGCATAAGCTACAAGGAGAGGTAGGTTACATACAACTGAAGTTATAGTGATAACTGATAAATACAGATAGTATCGCACAAATGTGTCCCTAGTGTAAATACTGTTCCGCTGGGCATAGTAAATCTCATATTGGATGCTGTCCGAATAACTACATCATTGACAGCAATTCTAGCTTTTCTTTTCTACTTCTGATGTGTTGTGGTTATGCAAATTGTCCTGCTGGTTACTGGTTTGACTTGGATAATAATCTTTACGTGAAGCAGTCTGAATTCTGCATTTAGCACATTTAAATATGCCAACAATTTTAGTAGTTTAATTCTTACAAAATTTCTTCCCCCTCTGTTACCTTGGAAGTATAGGAAAAGAGTGATAGAGTAGTTGAATTTCTAGACTTGTTCCAAGAGTAGAGCTGGTATTTGTATGTGTTATTCAAAGAGCATACACATCAAACTTCAAATAACCAAGACTCCTGTCAGTTTACGGTAGAGTACTGTTGTAGGACGGAAGTTATGGGGGTTGAGAAATAGTAAAGGAAAACAATTCATACTTTAAAGAATTTGAAAACTGAAAATTCGACAATGTAATACTCACAGTTCTTTTTCGGTAATTCAAATCCTTTATTCGTGGGGTACCTTTAAACTCATATCTAATTATGTCTAAGAAAAAGAGAAAATTCAACAGGTGATTGACATTGAAATTTTTTGGAACTTGGAAATCAAAACTGAATTGAACCACAAAATGCATTTAGACCTGAAGCTAAAATCAATAATGTTAATAGAATTCCAGATATTCCAACAAATTGATAATATGAAAATTAAATCAGTGTAAGCACAACTTATATGCATTACCAAAGTTCTTTTTTTTTTTGGGATTATAAAAAGAGTAGAAATGAACCAAAATAATTACATCTTATGACCCTTTGAAGATTTTACAAGTAGTTGTTTGATAAATGATCGAGGGAGGTTGGGGTATCCACTTTTTGTGTCACGTTTTAATTTGTGTCCGCTTTGTAAAAACAAATTGCAAGCATACCTGCTTTTTTGCATAACTTCAGCATACGAGGCCGAAGTAGCAAAGACAATCACGCAAAACTTCAGCATTCTAGTAGACGCGCCTGAAGTAGCAAGTGTGCTGAACCAAGTGTGCTGAAGTTTTTGTTTGTAATTGGTGAACTAAAGTATAGTAACTGAAGTTTTGTTCTCTATTTGCTAATTGCTGAAGTTTTTGTTTTTGTAGCTGGCGAACTTCAGCTCTAGAGTTGAAGATTTTGTTTTTGTAACTAGCGAAGTTCAGCTCTAGAGCTGAAGTTTTTGTTTTGTAACCGGCGAACTTCAGCTCTGAGTTGAAGTTTTTATTTTGTAACTGACGAATTTTATTTTGTAATTGGCGAATTTCAGCTCTAGAGCTGAATTTTTTGTTTTGTAATGTAATTGTCGAACTTCAGCTCTAGAGCTGAAGTTATTTAGTTCATTTGTAAAAATTTCAGCACTATATAAGCTGATGTGTTTGAAAATACTTTCTAACATACTCCCTCCGTTTCAATTTATGTGAACCCATTTGACTGGGTACGAAGTTTAAGAAAAGTGATAAGACTTTTGAACTTGTGGTGTAAAATGAAGCATGTTATATTTTGTATGGCTATAATCATTGCATAAAGGAAAATTTATTTCCAAATAGGGGAAGAGGTCATTCTTTTGGGACGGACTAAAAATGAAATAAGTTCACATAAATTGAAAGGGAGGGAGTACTAGATACATAATCAGATTGCCAACTGTATCTAAATCATAAATTTTGAAAACAATAAACGTAAAAAGAACAGAATTGTCATTGTCTAATAACTTACGTACGTGGATATATTCATAAATTATTCTCTACTAACTTACGTAGTTATTTATAATTTATTTTTAAATAATCTGATAAACATATTTATGGCAATCATCGATGAACTAAAGTTCCATAGCAACACGAACTCCAGCAGAAGAAAAAATGAAGTAGAAGAAGAAGAAGAAGAAGGAGACGAACGAGGAGAAAAATGAGGAGAAAGGGGACTAAAGTTATTTAAAAAGGTGATATAAGTTAAAAAAAAATAAAAATAGGTATAGAAGGTCGCCTCGTGCAATTTTTACATGGAGGTTCCTTTTGTCTTCTAGTTGGGCTTCGCATCAAGTAATAATATCTTAATCCAAGAAAGTGCCAATATATAATTGTTTGATAGATGTTTATCAGCTCTGCATTTAAACATTTCACTTAGAAAGAATTAACTGGATGCTTGACCATAATTTCGATACGAAAGTCCACAACTTTCGGTGACTCAGGTGGATTGATTCGAGAATTAATAAGCTAAAGCAGGAAGAGCTAAGAAAGGGATATTTGTGAATAATTTTATAAATGGTCATATATGTTGGAGATGAAGGCATCTTACATCCGTCTATGATGGCTGAGGGAGAAAAGGGTTGGGTTTGAGTATAAGTTTTGGTACAATCTAATTTAGGTTGTCTGAAAATGCAATGCTTTGTTTTGATCGCCTAAGAAGAATCTGGATATGGGCTACTTAAACATTGGGCCTCTTTTTGCTCAACAGCTGGTTTGCACATTGGGCCTAATTTGGGTCTTCTTATCCATCTGCCTAATATCCAGTCCAATAGAAGGGAATAGAAGAAAGACACACCTATAAATTTTATTCTTATTTGTTATAGACTAGCCAATACAAAAAGGACACATAGGATAGTTAGTTATGCATAGATTCCTTTCATTTTGTATTTATACACGTTCCTTGTACAACAATATATAGATTCAATACATAAAAAGGGAAAATTCTCTGAATTGTTCTTCCTTTTCATCATGGTATCAGAGCAGGTTTAACCTGCTATAGATTCACAATACATCATTTTTCTTTTCTTTCTCACTATAATGGCAACTGAAAGTCAGCCCAGTGATTCCTTGAACTCATCTGCTTCTGCTGCTGAAGTTTCTATAGCTGTAGGATCTACTTTTTTTTACTGCTGTAGATTCAACACATCCTTATTACCGCCATCCTTTAGATTATCCTGGTATGAGCCTCGTTTCTTCCACATTTGATGGCAGAGGTTATGGAGGACGGAGAAGGGCAGTAGTCATAGCTCTGCTTGCTAAGAACAAACTAGGGTTCATTTATGGAACCTTAGTTGTTCCTGCTGATGATTCAGGTCTTCAAAGAGCTTGGGCGCGTTGCAATAATATGGTCCTTTCTTGGCTTCTCAACTAACTCTCCAAAGAAATAGCAGAAAGTGTATTGTATTCACAAAGTGCTAAAGGCCTTTGGGCTGACCTGGAAGATATATTTGGTCAGACAAATGGTGCTAAACTCTTTCAACTGCAAACAGAGTTGAATGCTGTGGTGCGGGGAAATTCTAGTGTTACAACTTATTTTACTAAGATGAAGAGTTTGTGGGATAAGCTTGATGCTCTTAACACTTTTTCAGCTTGTGTCTGTGATTGTGATTGTGGAGCTAAAATAAGGAACCACAAAGCTCATCAAGATGAGAGACTGTTGCAGTTTCTTATGGGGTTAAATGAGTTCTTCATAGGAGTAAGTAACATATTGTTGTCCTCTCCTCTGCCCACCATTGGACAAGCATACTCCTTAGTAATCCAAGATGAAAAACAGAGAGAGATTCATGCAACCCCTGCTTATCCAGGAGAATCTGCTTCTTTCGTTGCTGCTAATCAGCCAGGATGGGGGAAGAAATACAATGATTACAGAGGTCAAAAGGGTATAATTGACTCTAAAAAGGTTTCAACCATTTGTCCAATTGCAAGAAGCCAATACATACCATAGACAAATGTTATAGGATCCATGGTTTTCCAACAGATTTCAAATTTACAAGACAGAAGAAGTTCCAAGGTTCAATACAAGCTAACAATGCTTTTAATGTAGTTAATGAAGGTAAATAGGAAATTAGTGTTTCAGAGACAAAATCACTCACAAAAGAAAATGTAGCTCAGCTACTCCAGCTCCTTCAACAGGTTAAGCTTGGACAACATGTGGCATGAACTTCTTTAGATGCTTTTGCAAATGCCAATTGTGCCGGTATACCTTCACTCTTTAATTCTCCTGCTTGTTTCATTGAAATCAGTAGTTAGTCTTGGATATTAGACAGTGGAGCCTCAGAACATATGACCTACAACATAATTTTTTTCTATCTTTAAACCTCTAATGAAGCCTAGAATTGTTAACTTGCCAAATTCTCAAAAGGTTCTGGTAACTCACTATGGTTCAGTCATTCTGTTTCCTAATCTAATACTTCAAAATGTTCTCTACATCACATATTTCAAATATAATCTTTTATCTGTTCAAAAGTTATGTAAACAGTTAAAACATCAACCTTTTTTTACTTCTTCTTCATGTTTTCTGCAGGGCCCTTCACTGAAGAGCCCTTTGGAAATTGGTAAGGAGAAGGTAGGTCTCTACATCCTTCAATCAAGGCCAACAATAGCCATTCCCAGTTTTCCATCCAAGTCTAGCACTAGTTTTCTTTCTAGCAGGAAGCTTAATCTAGGACAATATGTACCTATTTTACATTCCTGTTTTAGTTATATTTCCAATGTAAAAGATAAGCTATGGTATTATAGGCTAGGCCATATGCCTTTCAGTAATATGGAAAACATTCATGATATTCCTATTTCTGTTTCATCCAAGTGTTGTACTCCTTGTGTTATTTGTCCTTTGGCAAGACAATCAAGACTCCCATTCCCCATAAGCAGCATTACCACAAAGCACATCTTTGAATTAATTCATATTTATACATGAGGACCTTATAATGAACCTACTTATGATGGCTTTAAGTATTTTCTAACTATTATGGATGACTATAGTAGATGTACATGGACCTACTTATTAAGCAACAAATCAAATGCCTTTTTCAGTCTTAAAATCATTCTTGGTTATAGTAGAAAGACAGTTTCATACAAAAGTTAAAGCCATAAGATCAGAAAATGCTTTTGAATTAGGAAGTGGGACTGCACAATCAGATTTTTTTCTTTCCCAGGGAATTATACATAAGACTACATGTATTGCCTCTCCACAACAAAATGGAGTTGTGGAGAGAAAACACAAGCATTTGTTGGAGACTTCTAGAGCTCTACTCTTTCAGTCCAATTTACCCATTTTTTACTGGGGTAATTGTCTTTTAATAGCAACTTATCTTATTAATAGGTTTCCCCCAAAGGTTCTTCATTTTAAAACACATTATGAGTTTCTTTTTCATTCTAGACCAGATTATACAAAGTTAAAATGTTTTGGATGTCTGTGTTTTATCTCTACCCCTTCCATCCATAGAACAAAATTTCAACCGAGGTCCATACCATGTGTATTTCTGGGCTATCCACATGGTAAAAGGGGTTACAAGGGTCTGAACCTCAAAACTTTGAAGCCTTTGATCTCCAGAGATGATGTTTTTCATGAAGAAATTTGTCCTTTCTATTCTCAACCATCTCAACACTCTCCAGTTCCTTTTCTGCCTCTCTCACCTCTACCTAATTCCACTAGTGGTGTTTTTGATTCAATCCTAGAAGTGCAGCCCCAATCACAAGCTAATGATCATCCTGCCCCCCTTCTACTACCTCCAATCCCTTACATTTCTCTCCCATTACTGCTCCCCCACTCACTCCTTTCTCAACTTCAGCATTCCCTTGTTCCCTCTGCCTCACCTTCTCCATCTGAACCTATGATTGACACCTTAATCAGAAAGTACTATAGACCCCATAACCCTCCAGTTTATATCAAAGATTACATTTGTAATGCTATTCAACTTACAGATATTAGCACTACTTGTTTCCTCTCCCCTGTTACACCTCCTAGTTTCCCTTTTTCTGGGCTCTCTACCTTAAATCAAAATTTACTCAATTCCCTGTCTAATATTCAAGAACTTACCAATTACAGTCAAGTAGCACATCACCTAGGTTGGCAGGAAACCATGACTAAGGAAATTGAAGCCCTTGAACAAAATAACACTTGGGAAATAGTGAAACTATCCATGGTAGAAAAGCACAGCCTTGCAAATGGGTGTATAAGGTGAAACAACACTCTGATGATAGTGTGGAAAGACTCAAGGCTAGGCTAATAGTCAGAGGTGATATTCAAAGGGAAGGAGTGGGTTTTACTGAAACATTTTCACCTGTGGTGAAAATGACTGCAATTAGATGCATTCTTGTTACAGCTGTGAAGAGGGGTTGGGGAATCTTTCAATTTGGTGTGAACAACGCCTTTTTACATGGTGATCTTAATGAAGAGGTTTATATGAAGGTCCCTATTGTTTTTTCAATATCTTCTCCTACTCAAGTTTGTTGTTTGAAGAAGTCTCTTTATGATTTGCGTCAAGCTTCGCGTCAATGGTATGCTAAGTTAACGGCAGCTCTAAATTTCAAAGGGTATTCACACTCATTGAATGACTATTCTCTATTTTTTAAGAAAATGGATTCCTCCATATCCATAGTTGCAGTCTACGTGAATGACATTCTACTCACAGGTAATAATGCTGAAGAACTACATACTTTAAAGATATTCTCAAATCAAGAATTCAAAATCAAAGACTTAGGGAACTTACATTATTTTTTGGGCATGGAAGTACTGTGAGAATCTGTTGGCCTGATCCTGTCCCAGCGTAAATTTGCCTTTGACCTCCTCACTGAGTTTGATGTCTTACACAAAACTCCTGTTTCTTGCCCACTCGATCCAACTATCAAGCTCTTGGCCAACACTGGTGATTCTCTTTTAGATCCAACCTTGTATCGTCATTTATTGGGTAAGTTGAACTATTTGACCCATACTAGACCAGATCTCTCTTTGACAGTACATCACCTCAGTCAATATATGCAGGATCCCCGACAACCTCATATGCATGCTGCTCTTCGTGTACGATATTTACTCAACGACCCTGGACTTGGGTTGTTTATGTCTTCTTCACCTTCTTTTCAGCTGCTCGCTTTTTGTGATTCTGACTGGGGTACTTGTCCTGAATCCCGCAAATCCGTTAGTGGTTTTTACATTTCCCTTGGAGAATCTCCCGTCTCCTGGAAGTCCAAGAAACAGACTTTCATCGCCTGAAGCTCTGCTGAAGCTGAGTATCTCTCAATGAGGCGAGTAGTTGCCGAGCTCACATGGCTAGTACGCCTTTTTGAGGACCTCGCTGTTCCAATTTCTCTCCCTGTTCCTTTGCACTCCGATAGCCAAGCTGCTATTCGCATCGCAAAGAACCCCGTGTTTCATGAAAGAACGAAACACGTAGAGATCGATTGTCATTTTGTTCGTCAGCAATTCCTCGCAGGTCTATTTTCTCTGTCATTTCTTCGCTCCTCTTCTCAGTTAGCGGATCTCTTCACCAAGTCTCTCACAAGGCTGCTTCACCATTGACTTTTGGGCAAGTTGGGTGTTCTTGCATCCCATTCCAACTTGAGGAGGGGTGTTGGAGATGAAGGCATCTTAGATCCGTCTATGGTGGCTGAGAGAAAAAAAGGTTTGGTTTGAGTATAAGTTTTGGTACAATCTAATTTAGGTTGTCTGAAAATGCAATGCTTTATTTTGATCACCTAAGAAGAATCTGGATATGGGCTGCTTAAACATTGGGCATCTTTTTGCTCAACAACTGGTTTGTACATTGGGCCTAATTTGGGTCTTCTTATCCATCTGCCTAATATCCAGTCCAATAGAAGGGAATAGAAGAAAGATAGACATGTAAATTTTATTCTTATTTGTTATAGACTAGCCAATACAATAAGGACACATAGGATAGTTAGTTATGCATAGATTCCTTTCATTTTGTATTTATACACGTTCTTTGTACAGCAATATATAGATTCAATACATAGAAAAGGAAAATGCTCTGTAATTGTTCTTCCTTTTCATCAATATAACTATTATATTTTTTTATTAAAGTCATAAAACTTTACTTTCTCACACAAAAATCATAAAACTTCTACTACTTTGTTTAAAAAGTTATAGTTACCGGCAAATACAATTCTCCGGTAATTTTTTCCTATTCTACAATTTTTTTATTTATTAAATTCAATTAAATAAATTATGACTCAATTAACATATGCCTGACACAACCCGACCTGATTCGATATCTATATCCACAAATTAAAACATCCCCAAATTTGATACTTTTCAGTTCTTTCTTAAGCATTTTTAGGGATCTCAAGCAACGATCAACAAAATACATACTACTATCTCAATTCTCTTCTCAAGCAACGATGTTTTGAGGCTCTCAAGCAACAGTCTTTCAGTCTCTCAAGTCAAAAAAATGGCTTCTTATCCATATCAAGGGCGGATTTAGGGGGCGCAAGGGTGTTCACCCGAATACCCTTCGCCGAAAAATTACACTGTATATATAAGGCAAAATCTATTTTTTACCTCTATATATTAAGTTTTGAACACACTTTAACACAATCCAAAAGTGTAGTTTAGTGGTGAAGGGGGTTCAGAATCTACATAAGGTTATAGGTTCAATTCCCCCACTAGCTACCAAAAAAAAAAAAAAAATTGAACCCCATTCGTCGAGATCCTGCCTCCGCCACTGATCCATATCATAGGAGTACCTTAAGGGACAACCATAATTGCTGCATTAGTGAGCACACCACACAAATGCTTTTGCTGCACTAGGAATGACTCCAAAAGAGGTAAAAATTATTATTTTTTGTTTTTGTTGCCTTAGTTAGTTGAATTTTATGGTCCTTTATAAGTGCTTAATTTTATATTTTCTCATGGTGTTGTATTGTTTCATAGGATTTTACTGAACAAGATGTTGTAAATAAAGTTGTACATGGCCATAAATTGTGTAAGGTTACACTGAAGTTGTGAAAGTATCGAAAAGAGGTAGAGAAGTCAAGAAGAAAGTTATATAAGATTATGTATAAGTTGTGGTGAAGAAGAAGTGTAGACTCTCAAAAATAAAATAGGGATGTTTGTCTAAAAGTTCTAGTCTTTTGTAAATGGCATACACTTAAAATGGCATTATATATTATGTCTGCTTTTATTTTTTGGTTGATGCATATTTTATTTGTTGTATTGCTTAGTAAGTTATATTTTGTTTTCCTTGAGTCGCCTTGTGGCTTCTGAACTCTTCTCGTTCAAATTGCTGGCGAAGGCTATAGCCGCCCAATTGTCAGGTACGCATGGCAGCGTCATTCTTTCCCGTTAAAATCTATCTACGAACTCTCTAAGCAATTCTGAATCTCCTTGTTTGTTTGTGAAGATGTCATCCATTCTCTTTCAACTTTTTGAGCTCCCGAGAGTGCTTTAATAAATAGATCTACAAGCTCAACAAATAAATTTGTAGAATTTTCAGGTAAAAGAGAATACCATATTAAGGCCCCCTTTAGTGAGTGTTTCACCGAATATTTTGACTAAGACTGATTCAATCTCCCGCTTAGTCAAATCATTACCTTTGACACCAGTTGTAAGTGCAGTAACGTGATCTCGTGGGTCTGTTGTACCATCATACTTTGGAATATCAGGCATCTTGGACTTCTTTAGAATTGGGAGGGGAGCGGCACTTGGCTTCCATGGCTGTTGAGAATATTTATCGATATCTACTCCCTTGATCATGGGTGGTACTCTGGGGATTTGTTCTATGCGTGCATTTTGCTCCTTAAGCTATTTCTGTAATGTTAGTACTAGATTTTGTAAATCAGAATTAACTAGATTACTTGGGTCTCCCTCATGTGTTTCTCTGGGGGTTCCACTACTGCCTGAGTTAACCAGTACAGAACGAGGATTCTCCAAAGTATTATTGTTTGGAGTAGGTGTGGGTGGAGCAGCGAGTAATTGACTAACAAAAGCTTATAAAGCTTTGTTAACCTAGTAGTGATAAGTTTTTATAAGGCATCATTCATACGTTCTTCATTCGCAAATTGACCACGTTCATCTGTGTGAGACTTGTCAGGAGTACCCTCACGAGATTGCCGTGGTGAGTCATGTGGAGTTGGAACTTGATTATCATTATTTTGCGGATCTCCCCTATTTTGCTGATTGATTTAATTTCCTTGAGTATTATCGTTGTTGTTCGACATAGTTGATTCAACACAGAAAATCAAGTTAAGCTATTATTGATTATCAGATTCCCGGTAACGTAATCAATTTGTTTAACCAAAATTTTTATTTTTTTGATCAAAGCTAGAATTTAGAATAATTGGATTACTGATAATCGAAAAAGTATGTAAAGAAAGAGACTTAAGAATGATATTATCAGAAAGCAAGTTAAATAAAGTATATTCCAATAGTGTTTCGTGTCTACAATTGTGTGTGACTTATCTTTTTATAGCGATTTTCAGGAAGACAGACTTTACCTTTGTCATAATAAGACAATTATGGCAATTAATGGCTCTAAGTACTACGTTATGTAATCATATACGTTAAATACATATTCTCTAACGTTTCTCGCATTTATTGCTCATTAAATACTGTATTTGGGCTCTTATTTGCTGTCAGATTCATTCCTTTTGACTACTCACGATCTTTGACCCTTTAATGCCTTCAACGGATATGAGCATTGAAAGTCTCGTGTGACTGTTCGTGTCTCTTATGTTTAACTTGCTCGTGTTTATTCTGTTTACCTTGCTCGTGTCTATTGTTGCTCGTGCCTATTAAATAACTTTAATTCTTTGAGTGTTTGACCAGTCCACATGTCATGACACATCATCCCTAATATGCAAAGTAAACTTTTCCCAATATAGGTGAAATCAATTTAAGTAAGTTAACTCAAATAATCTTATGGACGAAACGCTTAACTCAATAAGATATGGTACCATCTATTTCAATGGGGATGAAAACAGTTGGACCGTTTAGCGATATTGGTGAATGTCACTGTATTACTTGCATTCGATGTTTTGAACAAATCATATTAATTTAATTACTATGGTTAAATTGTAAATTAAGTTGATTTTATATATTAATTAATTATAATCTAGTGATAATTGTGTACATATCGATTAGGTAAATATTAAGTTTGATAAGTTTTCACCCAAGTTACCACACTATCAAAGTGAAACATTACGTAATGATAATTAAGGTCTGAATCAAATCAAATAATTTAGAACTCCTTTTGTTTCACAAATTGTCAAGTCTCAAGAAACCTATACATCATATACTCCAAAATAGAGTGGGACTCGAATTGCGCCCACACTATAGAGCCACGGGTCTAATAAAGCAACATCATGAAATTTCCAGTGAAACTACAGACCTATTCGCCTTATAACTCTAACGAAGTGGCTTTATCTTGTCCACTTTTTTCGTACATTACATAACTGCCTCTGCCCTAGTTTAATCACTGCTTCACAACGACTACTAGCACCTTCCTACGTTATTTCCCATCATTATTCCACTAGATTTAGGACTCCTCTCTATCTTATATTATTTGATTTTGGTTAGGTCAGTAATAACTACTCCTATATAATATTGCATATTCCTCGTTGTTCAAGTCCCTCCTTCCGCTCCTGGCTTCGTCGTTTAGTGGTAACAAGTTACGTACATAAGCCACTTTAGAGAATACTCGACCTAGTAATCATATACCAAGGTTTCTTTCTCTCAAATTGAATATGGGGATTCCACATTATATTGTCGCCGGCCCATCGGAGATGCTTGCCATCACCGGAAGTGGTATAAATGAAATAAAACTCAAGAAAAAACACTTTTTATGGCCCCTTCAAAAATGCACTAGGCTTGACATATCTCCTGTCAACTACTCATTCGAGGTACAAGCTATGAGCGCAGAAAAACTTCCTTTTGTTCTTCCTGCTGTTTTCACAATTGGCCCTAAACTCGATGAAGACAACGAGAGCTTGATCAAGTATGCACAGCTTGTATCCAATCATGATAAGAATTCAAATCACGTTAAAGAACTCGTCAAGGGAATTATCGAGGGGGAAACTAGGGTTCTAGCTGCTTCTATGACTATGGAACAGATTTTCAAGGGAACAAAAGAGTTTAAGAAAGAAGTTTTTGAGAAAGTCCAACTTGAACTTAATCAATTTGGACTTTATATTTATAATGCTAATGTTAAACAACTTGTTGATGTTCCTGGCCATGAGTACTTCTCTTACCTTGGCCAAAAGACTCAGATGGAAGCCGCCAACCAAGCCAAGGTAACACTATTTTAATTTCTTCTTAATTATGCTCTGATTGAGAAAAAATCAGTAAATCTAGAAATAAGTCTAATTTGGTAACTTAAAAAAATGCTACAAATAACCTGCTATAACTAGTTAAAATATCTTAGGATTGTATAAAAAATTACATTGTCAATGTATTTAATCTCAATGCATTGATTAATCTACATGCATGTCAATCTTCATTATTCCTAATTTATTTTTGCTTTTGTTTCGTTTAATATATGATGTGAAAGATTGAATGATGGAATAATTAGAATATTACATGCATTGCTAATACGTATGTAAAAGTAATTAAACACAAACACAAGTCATCAAAGTAAGTAATTTTTGCATAACATGCACTATATTAGTATTATTTTATTTATTAAAAGGAGTTTCCATTGATCATTGATGTGCAAAAGTTTACAAACTGAATTTGGCAGACGAAACTTTTGTACGGAGAAACTATCAAAAGTTGTAATACCCAAAATTCACAAAATCCAAGCTAAGGGTCACGGGGGCTCATGTAACATTATACTCTTTATGGTCCAATTTAATTAATTTTTTGGCCTTTTTTGATAGTCCATAGTATATAATTATTTAAAATATGAAAAAGGAAGTTACTTTATTTTTTTAAAGTTGCCCAAAAGAGTTTCGGAATTTCTATTATATATTCAAGGAACAATGTGAATGTTAACTAATGTTAAAAGTTGAATTACTTAATATGTGCAAAAATATATATAAAAAAAAAAAATTTAAAACGGACAAAAGGAAATATTTATTATATAACAAACTTCGCCTTATTATTCACTGCATAAACAATCTCCTCATTATAATTCGTGTATAACTAGTACATAAATATCAGCATGCATGCATGGCCAATGTTTATTAAATACTTGAAATTTATGATGTGACGATAGATTGATGTAGCGGAGGCAAGGATGAAGGGAGAGATAGGTTCAAAACAAAGAGATGGAGAGACAAAGCAGAATGCAGCTAAGATAGATGCAGAGACAATGATCATATCAACAAAAAGGCAAGGAGAAGGTAAAAAGGAAGAAGTTAGAGTAAGGACTGAAGTAGAAATATTTAAGAATCAAAGAGAAGCAGAGGTTGTTGAAGCAAGTGCAGAATTGGCAAAGAAGAAAGCTGGATGGTCTCAGACAGCAAGATTGGCTGAGGTGGAAGCAGAAAAAGCTGTGGCAATAAGAGAAGCTGAGCTACAAATGGAAGTGGAGAAGAAGAAAGCTCTTGCTCAGACTGCAAAACTCAAGGCTGATCTTCTCAGCAAGGCTAATGTTGAATACGACATTAAGGTACTTTTTTTTTGCTTCTTTTTTACTTATATTTAGTTATGCTAAATTACCAAGGCTATTAGTGCTGAATACATATTTACGTACTCTTCTTAATTCATTATCCCTGCATGCATGTGACAGTAATTATTGTACCTTATGCATAATGGTGGAGCCACATTTAGATAGCAAAAATTATTTTATTTGCATACACACTTTCTCTTCAATTTATGTGAACGTATTTGACCGAACACGGAGTTTAAAACTTTTGAACTTGTCGTAAAAAATAAGGCACATATATTTTGTGTGGCTATAAATTATTGCACGTGAAAACAAATCATTCTTTAGATTCTCGTAAATTGAAACGGAGTAAGTACTATGTATTGAATCCCTTGAATTTTTCAGGTATTTATTTCTTTAAATTTTGATACTCCTTAATTAAAATTGTAGCTCTGCTATAGTTATATATATTACGTAATGTATTATCAAACAATACTATAATTGTACCTTATGTACATAATCCTAAGGCAGAAGAAACTCCCTTTCAGATTTTATTGTAGCCTCTTTATTTTGCCAAGCATGCCTGTTAGTCTGTTAGATTAATTATTGTACCTTATGCATATGGTATGCTGCAGAGTAATTCTGTTGGCAGCTGCAATTGAAAGAGTTTTTTTCTTCTAGTTTTAATTAATCTGCCTGATAGTTGGGGGAGGTCAGAAACCCTCAACATTTACCACCCTTTTTAAACAAAGGCTTGTTATGCTTCTTTGTAATTAAATATACTTAAGTCTTTTCTCTGGTCGTTTAAATTATACGATAAAGTTATAATTTAGGAAACTTACACAAATGTTCCAAATAAATATCAACTTATCAACTTCTGGCCATTAGTTATAGGCTTATCAAAACTAACCAACAAAAATTAAAAAATAAAATATGGTTTTTTTCTCTCAAAGAATCACATGCAAAAATCACATTTCATATTTTTAAGAGTGATTAGCAATATTAGATACAAGATAGAAAGAAAATTACATGGACGCGGTAGCAAATAAAGAGATAAAATAGTATATAATATTCCAAAAATTTAAACAAAAAAGGAACTTTTTCAATGGGTATAGTTGAGTTTCATTGAAACTATATAGATAAGCCAATATACAAAATTTGAGGAAGATTTGAGATGATTTGGACTGATTTTGTATCAAAATTTGTAATTAAATCGAGTTCAAAAAAGTCTTCTGCGACACATATATCAAACATGTATCACGCATGTATCTCATGCACAGGTATACATATGATACATAATTGATACAGCTATGATACATATGTGATACACAAATGATACATAGTATGATACACATCTCATTTTTTTTTTCTATGTTCAGCTTTTTTACTTCGATTTTTCAATTGAAACCACCTCAAAACTTCATCAAATCATCCAAAAACTGATATTCAAGCTCCTTAAGTTATGTCAAATCTATTCTAATAACACCCACTTAAAACAACCAAAAATTTGATTTTTTTTGCTACAAATAATTAATTGACTAATATTAATAATACTTTATCAATTGACCAATTTTTATAATGATCTACTTATAAATAGACATAGTCGGTAATTTTGTGAACTTCATTTTAAATTTGTTTGTTTCTCACCTCTTAATATAAACAGGTGCAAGAGGCAAACTCAGAATTATACAGGCGGCAGAAAGAAGCAGAAGCCGCACTATTCGAGAATCAAAAGAAAGCAGAAGCACAGAAAGCAATTGCAGATGCTGAACTGTATAGTCGCCAACAGGTTGCAAACAGTGAGCTCTTTGCAAAGCAAAAAGAAGCCGAAGGAGTAGCAGCAATTGGAGAAGCACAAGCATTTTACTTAGGATCCCTACTTAAGGAAGTGAAGAATTACTCTTCACTGAGAGACTATTTGATGATCAACAATGGAATTTTCCAGGAAATTGCTAAGATCAATGCTCAAGCAGTGAATGGTTTGCAGCCAAAGATTAGCATTTGGTCAGGTGCTAATGGAGGCGAAAGCAAGGGAGAAGGAAGCGGATTGAAAGATGTTGCTGGTGTGTACAGAATGTTGCCTCCTCTGCTTCAAACTGTGCAAGAGCAAACTGGGATGCAGCCTCCTGCTTGGCTTGGTTCAATACCTGAATCCAAATGAAGTACTGCCCGTTAAATTATTTATAGTTTTACTATGAGATTTATGCTTTTCTGGTTTTAAACTATGTAGCTTTTAGCAATGTTCTTGATTACTAGTAGTATCACTTTCTTGGATTAAGTTCGTTTTTACTGGCTTGAATGTTGGATTTAATATCTTTTAATGAGGCATTATTGTTTTACGATAAGATGTCTTATACCTCATATTTTAGTAGTTACATTTTATAATATCTTATTATATGTTTTTTTAAAATTACAGTCAAATTTTCAAATATATTTATTTTTATTCGTAAAAATATGGAAATAAGACAGTACTATCAATTTTTTATTTCAAATTGTAAAAGGTTATATTGAACCACCACTTTCTTGATTTAACACTTCCCTTCAAGAAGAGATAATCAAGAATTCAATATTAGGACGGACGGCTCTGTGTTTACCAATATTTAATGTATACGCGGACCTTACCCTTACCCGGGGCAGTGAGACTGTTTTTAGGAGACTCTCGGCTCAAGAAAGTAACAAGAGACAATATATTAGTACCATCAATAAGATTCATATTAAAATAATGGCAATATAAGAAATACGTAACCAGCAAATAAAGCCCTCTGCATTATAGAAATATTCAAAACTTCCCCATAACCTAATATCTTAATGCACAACCTCCACAATACCCTGTCAAGGGTCATGTCCTCAATAATCCTAAGTCGCGCCATGTCCTGCTTGATCACCTCTCCCCAATACTTCTTAGGTCTCCATCTACCCCTCCTCGTGCCCACCACAGCCAGTCGCCTACACATCATCACCGGTGCATCAGTGCTCCTCCTCTGAGTATGCCCGAACCATCCGAGTCTTGCTTCCCGCATCTTATCCTCCATGTGGGCTACACCCATCTTCTCTCGAATATCTTTCACGGCTACCTTCTCTCGAATATCTTTATTCCTAATCTTATCCATCCTTGTATGGCCGCACACCTACCTCAACATCCTCATCTCTGCTACTTTCATCTTCTGGATGTGTGAGTCCTTAACCGGCTAACACTCAGTCCCATACAATATGACATGCCTAACCACTGCTCTATAAAACTTACATTTTAGTAACGGTGGCACTTTCTTGTTACACATGACTCTCGAAACTAACCTCCACTTCATCCACCCTACTACTATAAGGTGTGTAACATACTCGTCGATCTCTCCCATCCCCTAAATACCAACCCAAGGTACTTGAAACTATCCCTCTTGGGAATGACTTGAGAGTCAAGCCTCACGTCCACTCCCACTTCCGTTGGCTCGACCCCAAATTTGCACTCGAGGTATTCTGTCTTCGTCCTGCTCAATATGAAACCTTTAGACTCAAGGGTGTCTCCAAACCTCTAGCCTCTCGTTGAGGCCGCCTCGTGTCTCATCAATTAGAACTATGTCATCAGCAAATAGCATGCACCATGGAACCTCCCCTTGAGTATGATGAGCTAGTGCATCCATCACCATGGAAAATAGTAATGGGCTAAACGCAGACCCTTGGTGCAACCCCGTAACAACCGTAAAATTCTCGGAGTCGCCTCCTACTGTCCTAACGTGAGTCTTAGCTCCATCACACATGTCTTTAATCACCCTAATATAGGAAACACCAGAACCCCTTTAGCCTTTAAGCAGCTCCATAAGACCTCCCTAGGAACCTTGTCGTACACTTTCTTCAGATTAATAAACACTATGTGGAGATCCTTCTTCCTATCCTTGTATTTTTCCACCATCCTCCTAATAAGGTGGATATCTTTGGTGGTAGATCGCCCGAGCATGAACCCAAACTGGTTGTCTGAAATAGACACCGTCCTTCGCACTCTCATTTCTACCACTCTCTCCCAAACTTTCATAGTATGACTCTGTAATTTGATACCCCTATAGTTGTTACAACTCAAGATATCGCCTTTGTTCTTATCCAACGGAACCATTGTACTCTGCCTCCACTCTTCAGGCATCATTTTAGTCTTGAATATAACATTAAATAACTCAGTAAGCCATTCCAAGCTGGCTCTACCCACACACCCCCAAAGTTCAACCGGAATATCGTGTGGTCCGGTAGCTTTGCCCATTCTCATCTTACGCATTGCCTCCATGACCTCATCGACCTCAGTGTCCCTAGAATAACGTAATTCATGGGGACTGTCGGCATTCCAGAATTCTCCTAGTACAATATCCTGATCTCCTTCTTCATTTAGAAGTTTATGAAAGTAGGTCTGCCACTTCCTCTTAATATGGTCATCCCCTATCAAAACTTTACCGTCATCATCTGTTATGCACCTCACTTGGTCCAGATCCTGAGCCGTCCTCTCTCTCACCTTAGCGAGTCAAAATAACTTCTTCTCCCTGCCTTTGTTCCTCAGTTCCTCATACAGACGAGCAAAATATGCTGTCATAGCCTCTATTACTGCCATCTTCGCTTATTTCCTAGCTACCTTATACCTCTCACTAGTCGCTCTCCTCTCTTCCTCGCGGGTGTCCCTACTAACCTCATGTAAGCCGTCTTCTTTGCTTCCACTTTACCTTGGATAACGACATTCCATCACCAGTCTCCTTTGTGGCCACCGATGCAACCCGAAGATATCTCTAGCACCTCTCAGCACCGCCTTCCTTATACAGTATGCCGTCGTCGACCATATAGTATTTGCAGCCCCTCTACTTCTCTAAGCTCCCATTGCCGATAGCCTTCCTTCCAACTCCTGAGCTTTATCTTTAGTCAAGGTGCCCCAACTAATCCTCGGACGGCCTCGTACTGGCCTCTTCTTCCTCCATATCATAATACAATTGTCCATTACCAAAAACCTATGATGCGTTGCGGGAGTCTCACCTGGGATAACCTTGCAATCCTCGCACAACCTTCTATCGCATCTCCCGAGGAAGAGATAGTCAATCTGAGTCTTCGCCAACGAACTTTGGTAAGTAACCAAATGCTCCTCTCACTTAAGAAAACTTGAGTTCGCAATCACTAGATCGAATGCCTTGTCAAAGTCCAACAGCGAAGTTCCCCCTCCGTTCCGCTCCTCGAAACCAAAGCCGCCATGCACCTCAGTATTACCATCTACAGACGACCCAATATGACCATTGAAATCTCCTCCTATGAATAACCTCTCGGAAGGCGGAATACTACAAACAATCTCATCCAACCTCTCCTAAAAGCGCCTTTTAATTTCCTCATCCAAGCCTGCTTGCGGCGTGTACGCACTAACGACACTTAAAATACGCTCACCCACCACCAACTTAATAGTCATTAGTCTATCATTCACCTACCTGACATCTACCACCGACTCTCTAGTGTTTGCCAATATGCATTTTTGTAAATTCGTAACTCTTTTTGCTAGTTATCCATCTGTAATGGACGAGAATACCCTCTTATAATACAAATTATTTATGTAATACATTATTGGTTCTTATTTCCAAATTCCAATTACCACATATTAAATACCCAACTGTAGACCAATTGCACATCTAATTGATTATTAAAACCATAATAGTGTTTACTGCAGTATAATTTGGACACTAATCAGAAGCTTTAAACTACTTTTTCACCTATAGAAGCTTTTACTTTCTTCTTTCAAAGTTTTCAAGTTCTTGTTTTAATATAAAATTTCCTCCATCTATTTAATTAGCACATAAAAAGTGCTTTTGATTTGGTCTATTCAAATGCCGCCTGCAAAATCTTTTGGGCTGCTGTGTTGTTATAACCTTTTAGAGGATAAACTGAGTGCAATTTTGACAAAAAGCTATGTATATATTTGTATAAGAAACTCATTAATTGGAGCATTACGATTAACCACAATTAACCCATTAAAAAATTTATCAAATTTTACAATGTGAGTTTTTAGATTTGGTTGGTGTCTTGGACATGCATAGTCATAACAAATAAAAAATGCTCTATTATTTTGAAAATGTTATAAATACATTGAATTTGTGAATGTCCAACAACTCATTCATGAATCATTTTAGATTATACATGAATTTGTTTATTACACTCATTTAGTATCTTGTAACTCTCAAGTAAATTGTACACTATGGGTATGTTTGGTAGGAAGGAAAACATTTTCTGGAAAATGTTTTCCAATTTTCCCATGTTTGGTTGGCTTAAATGTTTTGGAAAATATTTTCCTTATCAATTCATTTTCCTCCAATTGGAGGAAAATATTTTCCTTATCAAAAGAAGGGAAAACATTTTCCAAACCTCCTTCTCAACCATTCTCACCCTCACCAACCCACTCCAACCCCTTTCCAAAAAACAATTATTTTTTAGAAAAATTTCAGTTTTTCTGTTACCATCCATCGTACTATCCCTCCACCCCACCCCGCAAAAAAAATTTCTTTTACCTTAATTTTTTTTCTATAATTTTAAATTTCTGTTTTCTTATTTTTCTGCACCACCCACCCCCACCCCTACCCCCTCCCCCTCCCCCCGCACAAAAAAAATTACTTTTTTTTTGTAATTTAATTTTTTTTTTTCGATTTACTGCCCCCGGCCCCAGTCCCCCCCCCCCCCGACCCACCCCAGCCCCCCCCCCCGAAAAAAATTTTAAAATATATTTTTCAGTTTTTAATTTTATTATTTATCATTTAAAGGCTCAATATTTTACAAGTTCCAAAATTATGAGTTCGGAAGTTTACGCGTTTAGAAATTATAAATTTACCGATTCGAAAATACGCGATTTTTGCGTTAAAAAAGTAAAGCATCACATTAGTTCCTTTAGATTGTGTCAATTTTTAGAGACTTCGGGAAGGGGAGGGGTGGGGGAGGTGGGAGGGGGAGGGGTAGGAGAGTTGCAAAAAAATATTTTTCTAAAAAAACTATTTTTTACTCTCTAACCAAACATAGAAAATATTTTCCGGAAAATGTTTTCCACTTACCAACCAAACAAGAGAAAATAAGTAATAAAATCACTCATTTTCCATGAAAACATTTTCTAGGAAAATATTTTCCATGGAAAACATTTTCCTTCATACCAAACACACCCTATATATACGATGTTTTTTATTCTACAAAAGCATCAGTAAGATAGACTTAGAATACAACTTGACAGAAGAAAAGTTTTATCTATATTTTTTGGCCTATATTGCTATAATTTTATAATGCATTATCAGCACGAATTGCTCAAATCATAGTTACTTTGCCTAGTCCATGGGGCTCTAAGTTCATTCCCGTCTTTTGAAGTTGAGTCTACTTTTTCATCCGGTATGTATTTACTGTTTTATTCTTAGCAATATATATATATATATATATATATATATATATATATATATATATATATATATATATATATATATATATATATATATATATATATATACGGTAGAAGGCTATTAACTTTAATTTTGTGCCATTTTCAATTTTGAATGTATGTCACACTAATTTCTATATGATCCTAGTTTATCATTGGTAAAGATAAAGCATACAATCATCTGTTAAATATTTAATGTAAAAAATTAGCATATTAGTTAGAATGAAGATGATTTTTCTCTCTCCTTGTAACCATGACTATATATGCTATTGAATTAATACTCGTTTCTTCATTTTTTATTCCAAAATTTTATTTTATTTTGTAAAACTTGCACATGGGTGAGGATATTTATTGTATTAGTTTACCTTACAATGTTTATATTTTAGCAGACAAAGTAATGGACATAAATGTTGCTTTATTAATTAAGCTTATTGAGGTTAGTGGTTATACGATTGCTTTTAGTATACATAGTATAATTAAAGAATATGCATTAATTTACTATGATACATAATGAAGTAACAACACATGTTCCCTTAATTTTACGATTTAGTATATTTTCCTATAATTATAAATGGTATGCATTGATAATAATTCTTATCATTCTAAGTCACTTTTCATTATGTCCAATTTGTTAAAGCTTGAATTTTTGGCATTTGATATCTCTGGGAATAATTATTTACCATGAATACTTGATGCTAAAATTCACCTTGACGCTAAATGTCTTAGTGACACTATTATAGAAGAAAACGAAGCATCAATTCAGGATACGACGAAAGCCATAATTTTCCTTCGCCATGTGAATATTTAACCTTGAAAGATCCATTTCAATTATGGACTTATTTGAAGGAACGATAAGACCGCCTAAATATCACGGTATTGCCAAGAGCTCATCGTGAGTATGCACTTAAGACTACAAGATTATAAGACCATAAGTGAATATAATTTTATTGTATATAGAATAGTTTCCCAACAAAAATTATGTAGGTAACCTATAAATGATGAGGACATAGTGGAAAAGACTCTTTCCACCTTTTTTATGCTTCAAATATGGTGTTACAACACTAATACTATGAAAGGGCTATAAGAAATATTCTTTTCACGACTCCAAATCTATTAAAGGTTGTGGTGGCGTCGGACATCACTGTCAAGAAAGCCAACAATAGATAATAAACTTGATTCTCATTTTAGTATTTTTGAAAATCACAATTTCCTTCAATTTAATAGTAAAGGATGGAATTACAGAGTAAATAATAATATTTTAACCATTTTAATACTGAGCAACCCATAATTACCTCAAAACTCGGTGTTACAAGTGCATGAGCATCACCTAGGAAAAATATAATAAAATACAATATTTATCCGAAACACAACATTGAACAGGAGAGAGAAATATAAATACTTTGAAGGGGACTCTGCTGGCTGCAGATCATAACATAAGATGCAGCTCACCTAAGTCCTCTTATCAACCATGTTGATGTGCCCACAAGGCCACTAGACATACATGTGCCTATACAATAAAATGTACAACAAGTGTAGTACGAGTACAAAAACAACACGTACCTAGTAAGTATCCAGTCTAACCTCGAAGAAATAGTGACGAGAGGTTAACTCCGACACTTACTATGGGCTATAAATAAAATACCAATGATATAATCTAAACATGAGTTGTATAGAATGGGTGTAAGCTCAATATCACGAAGAAAATAACCAATTCTTTTATTAATAAGAGTTTTATAAATTTATTTTTTATCATACATCAATGTATATCTTAGGCCAATAAAGCAGTATCAAATTTCAAAGCAATCAATACAAATATGCGTAAATCATGCCGAGGTCATACAACCTAATTCAATATATAAATATAAATTGTGCATTGCCGGTCGAACGACATGAACCATAGATGCATGCATTAAATCTGCCGGAGTGTTCAGCTTGCTCCACAAAAATATAAACACATACAAACAACCAAACCAAGAATTTATTAAGGAAAATTATTCAAGAAAATGCAAATTCTAATTTAATGGTCAAGTAAACAAATTTTATCCTTTTAAAATTCCTTTACCAAGTTCAATGTGATTTAAGCAATCAAATTAACAAGAAAGTTACAGACATCGCAAGTATAGCATGATTTGGGTCCTAGGCTACCCGGACTTAAGCATAATAGTAGCTACGCCAGACCCTCGTCACCTCGTGCGTACGTAGCCCTACAATTAGGAACACATATCTAATTATTTCACATATGGGGTTTATTCCCTCTTACAAGGTTAAAAAGGAGATTTACCTCGCCTCAAAGCTCCATTTCCTGTCCAAGATTATCCTCACATCCTCAATTCGGCCAACTCAATACTCAATTTAGATTTTTTTAACCAATTCGACTCAATCTAGCCAAAGACGAGGTAAATACATCAAACAAGGCAAGAGAAAATAATTTCAATTAACAAAGCTATGATCCTTACATAGCTTGAAAAAAATCAATAAAAGTCAACTCCCCGGGCTCGCACCACGGAACCTGATACAATTTACAAAATCCAGACACCCATTCCGATACGAGTTCAACTATACCAAAATTATCAAATTACTATACCCATTCGTCCTTCAAATCATCATTTCACATTTCGAAATATTTTATAATTTTCCCAAAATTTTTCTCTAGTTTCTCATAAATGTTTTGATGTTAAATCTAAGGTATAATCACAAAATATAATTTAAAATTAATTAGAGGAACCTGTCCAATGATTTGATATGAAAATACTCTCTCAAAATCACCCACTCTCGGACCTAGGGTTCAAAATATGATAAAATGAAGTAAAAACCCAAGTTACATAACTGAAAACAAGCTCAGGTGTTGCATTTGTGATATTGCAAACCCTCGCAAAAGTGAAGAAGCCTTAGCAATTGCGAAAAAGAACATGGATGGAAAAGGTCGCATTTGCGACAAAAAGTTTGCAATTGCGAACTGGACATCGCAATTGCGACCACACCAAAAACCAACAGTTTATCCGACACGAAAATGTGCATAACTGTCTCATACGATGTCCAAATTCGATGATTCTTTTTGCTATAGCTCTGTAATTACAATAAAAACCTAATAGTTCAATAAAATATGAATTTCAAGTTTCTTAATACGGTAACATCTATGCTTGAAGAAATGACGGCTAAGCATAAAACAATAAGTGCAATACAATCTAAACCTATCCGAAACTCACTTGATCCCCCGAAGCTCCAAAGCAAACACCCACATAGTCTAAAAACATAACACGAACTTGTACGAGGTATTAAATCACATCAAACAACGTCAAAATCATGAATCGTACCCCAAATCAAGCTTAATGAACTTTAGGACTTCAAACTTCTACATTCAATGCCGAAACCTAACAAATCACGTCCGATTAATCTCAAATTTTACACACAAATCGTGTTCAATATAATGTACCTACTCCAACTTTTGGAATCAGAATCCGATCCGGATATAAAAAAGTCTTCTCCTGGTCAAACTTTCCAGAACCTTCAAATTTTCTAACTTTCGCCAATTGACCCCGAAATGACCTTCAAACCTCCAAATCCACTTATGGACGCGTTTTCAATACTAGAATCACTACACAGAGCTATTCCCAGACTCGAAATCCTAAACGGACATTGATAGCACTGAAATGCATTCCATCTCAAATTTAGAAAATCCTTCTAAAATACCAACAACAACAACAACAACAACAACCCAGTATAATCCCACTTAGTGGGGTCTGGGGAGGGTAGTGTGTACGCAGACCTTACCCCTACCCTAAGGTAGAGAGGCTGTTTCCAAATAGACCCCCGGCATCCTTCCCTCCAAGAACTACCCACCTTGCTCTTGGGGAGACTCGAACTCACAACCTCTCGATTGGAAGTGGGGGTTGCTTACCATCAGAGCAACCCCTCTTGTCAAAATAGCAACCCCTTCTAAAATACCAATTTTCCATAATAGGCGCCGAAACTCTCCCAGTTCATCCAATATTCATTACGGACGTACGCCCAACTCAAAAATCATCATACGAAACCTAGTTCTGAGGTTGTTTACTCAAAAATCACATCTTAGAGATTTCTCCCAACTTACAGTTTCTAAAATGCAAAATTTCTCTCTAAAAAAATTTCGAACATCCAAAACTCAATTCCGACCATATGTACAAGTCATAATACGTTAAGCGAAGCTACTCATGGTCTCAAACTGCCAAGCGACATGCTAGAGCTCAAAACGAATAGTCTGGTCATTACATTCTCTCCCACTTAAACATATGTTCATCCTCGAACATGCTAAGGACTGCGCTAGAGTTGTCCGAAGTTACTGTTTAACACCTCGTGTACCTATCCGTGCCACCACAACTCATTTGAGCATACTAGCTCGAGCCAATCAAAAGATTCTACCTTTTACATAGTCAAATAAGCATTAGAGCCCAATTCCAACATCCCAAATTTTCCGCCAGGCCCTCTTTCAACATACGAACATTGTTATCAGTCACTACACATTGCATTAATACATATTTTCATACCTTTGCTGAATCCACACCAAGCACCGCATAATCCGCATGACCATAAGGACATCATTTGATAACGATATCCGAAATTTCACGAATCCAATGCTTACAATACACCTCATGACTTACATAAGTCCTGTTCAAACTTTTGCAATACTGCCACAGCGGAAGAGATATGTAGGAATTTATAACCAACTGCCAAATCAACCAATCATTGAGTTCCTCCTCTTGACAATGACCATTACCTCATTTTGGACTTGAATGTCGATATTTACTTTGTAACGTGCTTCATACAAATCTAATCACACTGATCCCAGGTCCAATAATCTCATCGTACCCAGTACAGGCTGCTTAGGCAATTAGCTACCTCAGACACTACCAAAAGTTCCATATGATGCCAACAAGCACAATTCGAATGTGATATATGAGGAAAATAAATTCTGGAACGAACTACTCAGCCTACACAACTAACTAAACAAGCGAAGGGATGTTATGAACCTTCCTTAGAAAATGAGAAACAAAACACACAAGGGTAGATATGGAAAACTGTACACAATACACACAATTGCAGCGTGCAACCAGATCCGCACATATTACTGTTGCAGCGTGCAACCCGATCCAACCATGATACTTATGGCGGCGTGCCACCCGATCCAAACAATGTACTTACGGTGGCGTGTCATAATCTCATAAAGGAAATACTTACCGAGCTAGAATATTCGTACTTGTGAAATACCATAATATCAACCACAAGCACGTAAAATGCATAATACAAATTCTAGGGAGTCGAATAGCATCATATGACACAAAACTCAAGCACAACTAAAGTGTAATATATGATCTATATCTCGAGAGTCGTCCTGATCACATAACAATTTTGACCTATTAGTATTGGTAATAGTATCTATAAGATTATTACCAAAATAATTGTAAACAGACTAAAACTTGTTCTAGAATATATTATTCATCCAACTCAATCTAGTTTCAAGAAAAATAAAAGAGCAGCTGATAATGCTATTATTGTACAGGAAATCATTACCAGATTTTAAAAAATGAAGGGTAACAATTTAAATATCTTCTAAAGTTGGATCTTGAAAAAGCTTTCGACAAATTAGAATGGTCATTTATATATAATACCTTAATCACCTTATATCTCCCTCTCACTTTTATAAAATTAATTATGTCATGCATAACAACTGCTACTACTTTAATTTTAATTAATGGCAACTCTACATACTATTTTACACCCACAAGAGGCATTAGACAGCGAGATACATTATCACCTTATCTTTTTATTCCATGCTTGGAAATGCTTTCGAGAAAAATAAATACATCAGTTGATTATCAATCTTGGATACTAATTTCAATTGGGAAAAGGGGACATCAGTTATCCCATTTATTTTTTACCGATGATATTATTCTCACATAAAAAATTATACCTAAATCATGTCAATCTATTGTTAATACTGTTACTCAATTTACAAATCTCTCTGGACAAACTATCAATTTCTAATAATCAAAAAATTTTGTTCTCCAAAAATTGCTCACCCAATCTAAGATCAACTATACTACAAATCTTCTACATGAATGACGGAAATGATTTTGGAAAATACTTAGAATTTTTTACATTTATCACGAAGCCTTCCAAAATGGATTAGCAATTCTTAATCGAAAATTTCAAAAATAACTTGGCAGGGTGGAAAATAAATTTCTTATCAAAAGAAGGAAGGACAACCACTTTTCTAATCACCTTATGCAATACATTAAAATATTTAATTATATACTTTCCTAGCCAATCGCTATCAACGTAATTTTCTCTGGGGAACAACTCAACAGAAGAAACTACATTTAATTAAGTCGGCTATCATCACACAAACTTTAGATCAAGGAAGTTTAGGAATACAGAACCTAAATACAAAAAATCAAGCCTTGCATGGAGGTTATTTCAAAATCCAAATCAACTATGGGAACAAGTGTTATTACATATTTATTTAAGACCACCACAAATAATCAAAAAATAAGTCTCCTCCACTTGGCGTAATATTATGAGAGGGTAGTCCTACTGTTGCTTAGGCCTCGTTTGTTTGCACTTAATGGAGGTCTGAATCTTAATCATTCAGATCTCAGACATTAAGTGCATTTGTTTTTAAAGTCCGAATCTTAATTATTCAGATCTTAATCATTAAGTGTGTTTGTTTTTTTACTTAACAACCACTTAATGGGTCTGAATAGGTCTGTATGATTAAGATCCATAACAGAGACTTAATTTCATTAAGATGTTATCACATATTCATTATTAAATGTCACCACCGCCTATCATTATCAACTACCACCATGCCACCACCACCACCATATTCAACCTCCACTACCACCACCACACCACCATCATCCTCAATTATAGCCGTCACCATTATTGACCATCACCACCTACTATCCTCACCACTCCGACCATCATCATTCTCACTCATAATTAATACTCATCCACGTCAACTACCACAACTGACCACCACATCACCATCAACAACCACGGCCGGCACTGCCCATCATTATAATCTATCACCACCCACCCACCACCTTCCTCAGTAACAACTACTACCACCATCCGCCATTATTAACTATAACCACCCACCACTACCATTCTCAATCATAATCTCCACCACTAACAATCGCAACTAGTTACTAGCATGAACTACCATCATCAACCAAAACTACCACCAACCACCGCCTCTAGTCGGCATTCACCCGTAATCCATTACCACCAACAACTATCGTATTGTAATAAACTATATATTTTATTGATAGAATATTAGATTAGTTAGTATTTTATTTGAATTTTATATTTATTAATTTGCAAATAATGATATATTTTATACATTCAGATGTTAAAAATCAAACAATCTTAATTATTTCTATTCAGATCTTAATATACATCTTAATATATTCAGATGTGTATTCAGACTAAGATGTCTTAATCTTAATACACATATTAATATTCAGATGTGTATTCAGATTCAGACGTCTGAATCTTAAAAAAAACAAATGAGGCCTTAGAGTATAAATAAAATCTTACCACTGGCCAACATGTAAAATTTTGGAATGATCCTATTGGCTCAGCTAGAAATACTTAATTTGTAACTGTATGTGTGGATCCCTTCCATAATATGAAGAAACAAAACTTGTTTCAAATTACTATTATAATCATAAATGGCATGTAGATACATTGCCATTCACACTACTAACTCAGTTACAATCCGCAATCACAAATATTTATATGCATGTTGTGCCCTCAACATATGATCAAATATATTGGGCTCTTATATCAAATGGTATATTATCTGTAAAATCAATGTATAATTCTGTCATAAATCACATAAATCCTGCAACAACAAATCCACTACACTCCATAAGTGGATTTGGAAGCTTCATATTTCACCAAAAATATCTTTCTTCTTATGGTTAATTTGTCATGATAGACTCCCAACGACTCTTTATCTCACAAGATTAGATTTCTTTAATTCATCTATATGTCCATAGTGTAATATGGCTCCTGAAATATTAACACAACTATTTCTAGAATGTTCTAATGCCATTCAGCATTGGAATATACTTAAAGTCTCATCTATATATACCAATTCATCTCTATCACATAATGATAATATAAATTGGTTATACATACACACTCATTATTCACACTTATTATACATACACACTTATTATTCACCCCTCATACCAAATATCACTCTTATTGTTTGCATTATGGAAGCTCTGGATTATAAGAAATAAGAAAACTCTTGACCATCAAAAACGCCCTTTAAATAAATTATTTATATTACAAAAGGCTGCAGAATTTATTATCTAACAAATTCCATATCAAAAAATCATTCTCAAATACCTTTCTATATATATGGCATCCCCCAAAACCTTCATACTTATAAGCTTAACATTAATGGATATTGCTCCCTTAATTAGAATAAATATGGTACTGGTGCTATTTTTCGAAATCACCAATACAACTGGATTATAAGATTTGCAGTAACATCAAAACACGGGACAACCGTTCAGACAGATCTTCTGGCCCTGCTTATGGGGCTGAAAATTACTGTCGAAAAGCATCTCAAATCACTCATCATGGAGACAAGTGCACATGCAATACTCGATATGTTCAACTCAACTACAATACAATACACTAATTTAATTAATGATGGCAGGTTATTACTCCTATAGCTGGATAGTCCTTCTTTCCAAAACATCTACAGAGAGCAAAATTGTGTTGTAGACAATCTAGCTAAATATGGAGTCATGCATGCATAGAAAAGTTGTCTACTTTTTGGAGGTCCACCACCTTTTGCCATACCTTCTTACCAACAAGGTCAAAATGGAATGCTAAGAAGAAGGCTGATTAAAACTAAGTCTACTTTGTGTAATGATAGTATTTTAACTAGTAATGTACCTAGTATTAATAATAGTATTTTATCTTGTTCTACCTTTATTACTGCTTTCAAATTCATTTGCTCTAGAACCCACTTTTTATTGATATTGATCTAGAATCAGTTATTCCTAGTTTTTTTAGCCATTTCAACTATAACTATATGTCGGTCTTTCCTTTCGGACACCCCATTCTGCAGGGTTGAAGCATCTTCTTGGAATCACTAAGGAAGTAGGAAACGAAGATCGTTGCAAGAAGACCCCCCACCAAGACGTGTAAATGGCAGAAATTTTACAGCAGTAGAACGAACCATAGTAATGATTCCCATACGGGGGACTTAGTGCCAAACTCTACTTTTGTAAATCTAATGTCGCTTATGCATCTTCTTAACAGCTCTCCTGTAAGTGTTTGATTATCTGTAATATAACTATATCTTTTCGAAGAATGATGATCCCCTCCTTTGACTACAACACATGACAGCAGACAGGTGAAGTGGATTATGTGTTCTTGGATCTTGTGAGCAAAAGAGGAATGCTATATGATGGAACCAAACAAGAGAGACAAAACAAGTTTTTTGTATGTTCATGATCGTCAACTCTTTACAAGATCTTTTTTCACAAAGGTTCCGAATCCCTTTTTGTTTACTCTCTCTTCCTATTTATAAGGGATATTCCTAAATCTAGAAAAGTACAATGTGGGAAAATATTCAACAGAACATTCCTATTCACAGTCACATGAACATTCTAACAATTGTAGTTGTTGCTCTGTACTCGACCTCGGCACCGGTCTCGCCCTTTGAGCGACTCCTCGCCACTAGACCGTACTTGATTTCGACCTCGACCTCAACTCGTCTATTGCATTCGCTACACTAGACTTAATTTTGACCTATACAATAGAGAATATATATATATATATATATATATATATATATATATATATATATATATATACAAAATATAAGTTTTATATAATTTTTTTACTTTTATTTTCACAGCGGCTATATAGTATATTTTTTCTATTTTGATTTCCGCTCTTATTTTGCTCAAAATTATTCATATGCAAATCTTTAATATACTTTTTATGTAAAAGAAATTGTTTAACATTTACGTGTTGGTGTTTGAATTTCCAGATGGACATTAATGGTGGTTTCGTTCAACATTATGAAACAAATTGCTTAACGCAGTCAACGTTCTAAAGTTCTCACCATAATAGTTTCTCGCAAAATGTTAGCGAATAATCCTTTTAAAGGTTAATTGGCATTCTTTGTTCATGTGGTATACATATACTCCTTTCTTTCCTTTGTTCTTTCTTTTTTTCTTGGTCAGTAACATTGCCAACAAGGGCGATGATTGCACAGTTACTGGCTCATGCCTTAAAAGTTAATAACACAAGTTTCCAAATTATTTACGTAACTACATAAGTCCAATTAATTAATTAGTATGCTGTTGTGCAACTAATTTTAATTTTTTATACAAGATTTAATCTTGGTAAATCTATAATCTTTTTTCTGTTGTTTTTCTTCTTCTTCTTTTCCTGGGAATGGGATAGGGTGGAGAGGAGCTTTAATATGATAATGTACATACCATGACAGTGTTTAAATTCAAATTCTTTTTTAATCTCAAAAACACATTTGTTTGACCCAAAAGACTATAGATTGCTTTTCGGGTTAGGGACAATCAATAAACAAATGATGGGTAAATCGAAATCAATGGTAATATATCTTAAAGACCGATCTTTGGATTCGTGTATATGCTTTCCTTATAAGAAAATGATGGAGCTTAATCAAGTGCTTGAACAAGTAAGCAATATAGAGATAACAATAGAGAGAAGAATGATAAAGAGAGAGAGTTGTATTATTAATGATCAATAATACATGTATTACAAATGAGGGGGACCCTCCTTTATATAGAAGGACGACCCCCTCGCCAGCATATTACGTCGCCCTAAGGCTATTACTATTACAACGGAAACACAGGGGAGGGGGAGTTGGGGAACTAGCTTGTTGACACGCAGTTATGGACGGGGACGTATCCCTTTCGTCGTGCGGACACGAAAGAGGACGTCTCCCAATGTTAGTAGCCTCGTAAGGGGGCTTGCCCGACCTGCGTTGCACTCGAGTCGACCGTACATATATACGTACTCGCCTCATCTTACATCCGATTCGGCCCCATACATATAGTCCCTCCGTCTATTGGAGATGTACTCAAAGTGCACCTGACATCGGTGGATAAAGTCGACCCGTATTGGGTCCTCCTATATGCATACACGTGGCACGTTCTTCTGAACCGTCGTCTGCTGACGGCGTGCGTCATAAGTACTATTGTTTTCAAGGCAGGTCATAAAAGCGATTTGACGTTTTGGTTTCCCGCCTCTTTTCCGGTGCAAAAACTCTTTGAATTTCGCGTAACGACTCATTATAAATAGTGGACAGTGTCAACACTTTCCACTCTTTGGATCATCAGAAACTCTTCCGATATTTTTGCTTCTTAGCTATCTCTTCTCTTTGGTCTCATGTTCTCACTATCGCATCTTTAACACATAAAAAGAAATTTCAAAAAGGGCTAAGAGTAATCGCCTCCGGGGACTGGAAGAGGGCGAGGCTACCTATGGAGTCTCCCGGCCGTCAAAGGGTGGCAAGAAGGTCCGTAAACCTCTTGTCCCTTTGTCTGTGGACAACCTTCTCCCTCACGAACTGTATGTTCGGAGGGATTTTACGACGAGGATGGAAACCCCTGAATGGGAAAGGTCCACCTATACCGGGTCTCTTTTACATGACCTTCGGGTATCTTGCCGGATTCCGGAGGTGGCAGTTATGCATACGGCCGGGAGTGACCTGTGCCTTTTATGAATATCCGTTCATAATGGGGTGCAAACTCCCGATCTACCCGTTGGCGGAGGAACTGTGCCGGTTTTACAACATTTGCCCGGCTCAGCTTACTTCGTATATATGGAAGATTTGTCGGATATTGACGGCATACGCTAAGAGAGCTGGCTGCGACGTCACCATCTACCACATGCTGCAGCTGTTCAGCCCTGGCTTTATGAGAGGGATAATGCTGCAGCTAAAAAATCGAGGGGCGAAAGGCCTAGTCGTCGAGGCGGACGATAAGCCCAACCGCCAGTTTTGGCTGAAGTACTTCTTCGTCCATACCTCGGACTTGGTATCGCACCTGGCTAAGTTTCTAGAGGCGTGGAATGACAACTGTAAGTATCGACTCTTGTATTTAGTGTCTTTGTGTCTGCTCGACTTTTCGTCGCCTTTAGATACTCACGTTTGTTATTTCCTGTGGATGAAGCAAGGGCGCGTACGCCTCAATCCGTGCCAGACATAAGAGTCTGGGTGGGGCGGCTGATCCCCTTTGCTGGGGAGTGTAGGACGTGGGCCGCCTTCACCCTCAAGTATGGTCTTCCAGGTATGGCGGTTGTTTTGATCCGTTGATCTCGCCTCTTATTTGGATGTCGTCGACGTTATACCTGACACTTTATTTGATTGTGTTTAGCAGCTCGGAATATGCTGCGGAGACGGAGACGCCATGCCTCCAGTTCCACGCCGTCGGATTCTGAGCTTGTATTCCTCAGGAGGGAGGGTCCCCCCGAGGCTGCTCAGCCTGAGATGACCGAGCAGACGAAGTAGTGTCCGGTGACGACGTTGCCGAGTCTGCCCATTCGGAGAGTGACAATATAATCCAGGAGTCAGTCTTAGCTGACGTTCCCGAGCCTTCTCATCCCGCGACCGAGCGGTGGTTGACCCCGCGTCTAGAGCGGACGTTGCGCCTTCGTCTCTTGCTGTTGAAGAGGGCGCTCCCTCGAACAATGAGCCATTGGTGCGGAAGAGGCGTAGGCTGCTCCTTGGAAAAGGGGTGGCCGTAGAACAAAGGGAGGTGGTTACTCGCCACCCTGACTCGAGACCGATTTTTATGGCTGATGCGATCCGGTCAGAGAAGGCGACACTTTTGAGGGCGGCCGTGGTGGACACTGCTCCCTTACGCGTCGAAGATGAAAGCGCGCCGGCTGTCACCGGTATAGCTCTAAACGAGGGGGAATGTGCTGAGGTAGCCGGCTGTCACCGGTATAGCTCTAAACGAGGGGGAATGTGCTGAGGCAGCCCCTGAACATGCGGACGTGCCGCGATCGGAATGTGCTGAGGCAGCCCCTGAACATGCGGACGTGTCGCAGCGGGAGTATGCCCAAGTGGATATGGCGGTGACGGGTCCCAACCGCCGGATTATGATCCACACGGGGTATAACTTGCTGCTGGAGAGCGAGCAGGCCGCAACGGAAATGTCCTTTCTGTGCAGGGCTGTCGAGGCGGAGTCTTTGAAGGCTGTAAGCGACAAAGACTTATCTCGTCGAGTTGCCGGTGCCGCTCTACAGGTATGACTCGGTCATTATTTCATATTATTTTCCTTTGACTTCTAAGATTTTTGACTTGTCTCCTTTTTTCTGTCTTCCTTCTTTTTACAGACCCTTATCTTGGAGGTCGAGCGGAGCGTGAGGGAGCGGAAGAATGTTGCTACCCACCAAAAAGCATCGAAAAAGTATAAAGAGGTATGATCCAAGCATAAGACGCTTGCGAACGTCTACACCCAAGACCCCGACTTTCGAGTCTTCCGTGAAAGCTTGCAGGCAGTGGAGGAGTAGCTGCGTAAGCAGACGACCCAACTTGAAAAGGCGGACGCAGATTTGATGGCCGTTTTAACTCGGAACGCTGAATTGGAGAATCTTCTCCAGTAGCGGGAGGGGGAACTGGACCTTGGTCGCGTGGCAATGATGGAAGCGGCTGAACTACGTGCCAAGGTTGATGTCCTGTCGGCCGAGCTTCAGGCAGTCACGGTCAGGACGGCGGTCCCTCAATAGGTGAAGGATGTTACCCCGGTTGGCGACCCGTCTCGTGAAGCTCAAGACGTGATCGTGTATGCCGAGGTAAGGCAGACCGTGTTCGAGGAGTTGCTAGCCGCTGGTAGAGCCACCGAGGCAGAGGTTGACGCTCAGTGCCACCTGGTCAGGGTCGCTCGTGAATCTTGTGGGTATGACCCTGACTCTCCGGGCCAGACGGGCGGCTCCTTTGCAGAGGCGGATCAACTGGGCACCGACTCCTGGATCGATAGGGTGTTCCAGGACGAGGGTGAGGATGATGCGGCCGGTGCGGAGGAGGGCGACGGGGGTCTTGGTAGTTAGCTAGGATATGTATATTTGTAATCAGCACTCTTCTGTAACCTTGTGATTTATTTAATAAGATTTTTTGGCGATTTCTTCGAGAACTGTTTATGCTTCCTTTGTGTCTCGTCCTCTTCTTTTTTATTTCTATACTGCTCGAGGCGTAGCCCTTTATTTACCGCGGCTTTCTTCTTGCGTCGCTAAGGCCTTGGCCTCTTATTTTGAATGGAGGAGACCGTAATCTCTTCTTCGCTGTTAAGGCCTTAGCCTTAAACGTAGGAGACAGTAGTCTCTCCTTTTGCTGTTAAGGCTTTAACCTTTTATTTTGAACGGAGGAGACCGTAGTCTCTCCTTTCGCCGTTAAGGCCTTAGCCTTTTATTTTGAACGGAGGAGACCGTAGTCTCTCCTTTCGCGGTTAAGGCCTTAGCCTTTTATTTTGAATGGAGGAGACCGTGGTCTCTCCTTTCGCCGTTAAGGGCTTAGCCTTTTATTTTAAATGGAGGAGACCGTAGTCTCTCCTTTCGCCGTTAAGGCCTTAGCCTTTTTAACGTTGGTGATGGCCGAAGCTATTCATGGTCGTGGTCTTTCTTGCATTTAAGGTGGTCGTAGCTTTTCTTGCATTTAAGGTGACCGTATCCTTTCCTGCGTTTAAGGTGGCCGTAGCCTTACTTGCGTTTAAGGTGGCCGTAGCCTTTCATATATTTGAGATGGCCATAGCCTTTCATACATTGGAGATGACCGTAGCCTTTCATATATTGGAGATGGACGTAGCCTTTCATACATTGGAGATGGCCGTAGCCTTTCATACATTATGGATGTAGCCCTAGTCCCTGTGATACGCCATTTGTGTCGATCGGCGGTATGCTTGATGTATCAGAATAACCTCGTAAACATTTTCGGGCATCTCCTTCGTTGCCTCATTAAAAACCTCTCCGAGAAAACCCAATTGAGACAAAACTTGGATGAGGGAAAAAGAGTACGGCTTGGGGGATACCTTTCAGAAGTGGAAACGTTTGAGGTGTGATATGTTCCAGTTGTTTTGGAGTATCTTTCCGTCCATGGTTTCTAACTTGAAGGAGCATTTGTCTTCCACTGCGATGATTTATAGGGCCCGTCCCAATTGGTGCCCAACTTCCCTTCGTTAGGTTCTTTGGATGCCAGTGTTTTGGCTTTTAGCACATAGCCCTCTATCTTGAGCGGATGGATTTTCGTCCTTTTGTTGTAGTATCTCTCGATCTGCTATTTTTGGGTCACTAGCCTGATGTGGGCCATTTCTCTTCTTTCTTTGTCTTCGTCCAATTCTTGTAGTCGGCTCGCGTCGTTCTCCTCTCCGCTTGTGTGCGAGTATCTAAGGCTTGTTTCGCCGACTTCGACTAGTATGATGGCGTCGGTCCCATAGACTAATGAGTAGGAAGTCTCTCCTGTGTAGGATTTAGGGGTGGTCCTATGTGTCCGTAGTACTTCTGGCATCAATTCGGGAAACAATCCCTTGGCATCTTCGAGTTTTTTCTTCAGGATGTTTAGTATGGTCTTGTTGGACGATTCTGCTTGGCCGTTAGCGGCTGGATGATATGGCGTTGAGAGTATTCTTTTGATGTGCCATTTATCGAAGAAGTCGGTTGTCTTTTGGCCTATGAATTGTCGTCCATTGCCACACATTATCTCTTTGGGGATGCCGAAGAGACATATGATATTTTTCCAGATGAAGGCTATGACCTCTTGCTCGCGGATCTGGGCGTAGGCACCTGCTTCCACCCACTTAGAGAAATAGTCAGTAAAAACTAATAAAAAGCAAACCTTCCCTTGTCCGATAGGTAGTGGTCCGACTATGTCCATTCCCCATTTGGTGAAGGGCCATGGAGATGTGACCGAGTGGAGGGGCTCTCCTGGCTGATGTATCAAGGGGGCAAACTTTTGACATTTTTCGCATTGGCGGACGTATTCTGCTGCATCCTTTTTCATGATGGGCCAGTAGTATCCAGCCCGTATTAGACATCGTACGAGTGCTTGATTTCCTCTATGGGCGCCACAATGGCCTTCGTGGACCTCTTCTAGCACCGGCATCGTCTGGTTGGGGCCTAGGCACTTAGCCAGGGGTCCTCTAAAAGTTCTTTTGTAGAGATCGTTATTCACCAGGCAGTACCTTGCTGCTTGTGTGCGAAGTTTTCTTGCTTCTTTTTTGTCGTATGGAAGGTTACCATCCTGCAAATATGATACAAATTGATTGCGCCAGTCCCAAGTTAGGTGCAGGGAGAATACCTCACCGTGGTCGATGGCGGAGTGTAGGAGGGTGACGGAGCTTTCTTTGTTTAGGTTGGTGGCTGCTGCGGCCAACTTAGCCAACTCGTCTACTTCAGCGTTGTGTACCCTACGAACTTGTTCGAAGCGGTATTCGTCGAATTGGGCCATCAGCTTACAGATCTCTACTCGGTATTTTTGCAACCTCTGCTCCTTGATCTGATAAGTCCCGGCGACTTGATTTTCCACAAGTTGCGAGTCGCAATTACCTGGCGGCTAGTTTTAAACCTGTAATAATAGCTTCGTACTCTGCCTCGTTGTTAGTCATCTCGGGGCATCGTATGGACTGGCAAATGAATTCACCCGTAGGGACTTCGAGGACGAGTCCTAGTCTCGATCCTGAAGTGTTCGCGGCCCTATCGGTATAGAGTATCCAGGGGTCTATGTTCGGATTTGTTCACAAGGCCTCCTTCTCTGCCTTAGGCGAGATTTTGGCACTGAAATCAGCTACGAAGTCGGCGAGGACTTGTGATTTGATGGTAGTTCTGTGGATATAGGTGATGTCGTGCTCACTGAGCTCTATGGCCCATCTGGCGAGAGGGCCCGACAGTTCGGGCTTGTGCATGATGCTTCTCAGAGGGAAAGTGGTCACCACTCGGATGGGGTGGCATTGGAAATAGGGTCTCAGCTTTCGGGAAGCCGTCACTAATGCCAATGCCAATTTCTCGAGGTGTGGGTACCTAGTCTCGGCGTCCACTAGAGTTTTGCTAATATAATAGATAGGTGATTGTGTACCTTTTTCTTCGCGGATGAGCACTGCGCTGACCGCGACTTCTGAGACGGCCAAATATGTCGGTAGGGGTTCACCCGACTTTGCTTTCGCCAACAATGGTGGGAACATCAGATACGCTTTCAACTCTTGGAGGGATTTGATGCATTCGTCATTCCAGTGGAATCTATTGTCTTTCCTCAGCACACTGAAGAATTTGTGGCATCTATCTGACGATCGGGAGATGAAGTGATAGAGGGCGGCTATTCGGCTTGTCAACTTCTGAACCTGTTTCTTGTTGTTGAGTGCCTCGGGTATCGAGGCGATCGCCTTAATCTGGTCGGGGTTGACTTCGATCCCTCTTTGTGATACGAGGAAGCCAAGGAATTTCCCTGATGCCACGCCAAAGGCGCATTTCTCGGGGTTCATCTTCATTCCATATTTGTTCAATATCTCGAAGGCTTTTCGCAAGTGATCGATATAATCCTCCTTCCTCGCTGATTTCACTAGCATGTCATTAATGTAAACCTCTATAGTTTTCCCAAGTTTCTCTTTGAACATCTTGATGACCAGCCTTTGGTAAGTAGCTACCGCGTTCTTTAACCCGAAGGGCATCACTCTGTAGCAGTAGGTACCTTGGTAGGTGATGAAGGTGGTTTTCTGAATGATACATAGATTAATAACTAAAGCATCATAATGAGGGAAACACAAACAGTCAACATCAGACTTATCGAAGGTGATACTTCATTCGAGATCATCGTACCATTCGTGAGAGATGGTCCTCTTCAGTTTGTGTGTGCTGGCGAACTTGACGTGGTTAATGGTGACGTCGTTCCCTTCTTCGTCGATCATGTTTACCGTATGTGTCGGAGAGAGTGGCTTTGGAGGTCCCCGGGAGTGTTCTCGTCCGCGGTATTCCTCTCGCTAGCTATCCTGAGTAAGAGGGGGAGGACTTGATGTGACTACTATGCAAAATTGGCTTTCCCTTTATAGTTGAGCAGCTCCTTTAAGTACTCATTGTTGAGCATTCTGACGACTTCTTGTCGCAGACCGATGTAGTCTTCGGTCCGGTGCCCTCGTTCCTGGTGGAATTCGCACAGGACATTTGACTTTCTTGTGGCCGGGTCCGATTTCATCTTTTGGGGCCATGCACCTTGGTGCCAAGCTTCTCTAGTGTGTACACTATTTCTGAAGGAGAAACACAGAAGTTATGCGAAGAAAGTAAAGGGGGCGTACCTCGTTCGTTTCTGAGCGGGGCGAGGTGGCGTTGCGTAGCGTCCGTATGGCGAGGGGGCAGAAGTGAGGACCTCGTATAGGGTTGGTGTCGCTCCTTACTGAGACGAGAGGGAAGTTCCCGGCGCCCCTCGTGCCGTCCATCTCTTTTGGTATTCGGGTGCACGGCTGCTAGCCGTCGGGTTGGTCCATTGAGATCCTCCTCGTCTGCCCGTACCTCGGTGCAGTAGGCATTATGGATCTCGTCCCAAGTCGTGGGAGGGTACTTCATGAGCCGGCTTAGCAGTTTTCTGGTAGCTCTTGAGCCATCCCTGTTGAGTCCGTTCTGGAAGGCCGCTACCGCCATTCCTTCTGATACCTTTGGAAGGCTCATTTTTACCCTGTTGAACCTGGCGAGGAAGTCCCTGAGGCCCTCACCTGTGGTTTGTCTGATGGCGAAGATGTCGTTCACCCTTGCTTCTGGATTCTTAGCGTCGGCATGTGCTGTGACGAACTTGCTGCTTCTTCGGAGTATGGTTGTTCCACAAACCTTCCTACATCCCGTTTGGGTAGAAGTTTAGGTGCTCCGGGGATCTTATCAACCCTATCTTGGTGCTCCTTCATCTGGTCGCGGAGGGCCTGATTTTTGCTTTCCATTTCTTCCATTTTCCTCCAGATGGAGGCTAATGTGTCATCGTGTGTTTGTGTTTCGATGAGTTGGCCTTTGGTTCGTGTTCCTTCCTGTTCATCTGTCGCGGTGGTGTTGCTTGTTGCTGGTGCTGCATTCTCGCAGCCTCGTGGTGGCTTTTCCACTAGGCTGCTCAGGGTGCTGGTCAACCATTCCTCCAGTAGCTTCTTGACTACTGGGGGTGTTTCTTTTGAAGTGGAGGTGTCCCTTTCCTGTGGGTTAGCAAGGTTCCCAAAGGGGGTAGGGGAGGTCTCTACTTCGGGCGCGACACCAGGGGTAGAGTTGATGGCTGCGTTCACCGGCCTCGTTCATGGAACTCAGGAGGTTGGTGGTAACTTCTACCACAGCCTTGGATCGAGTGTCATTTTCGGCCATTTCCAGACTTTTTCCGATGATCAGATCTTGTGAATGTATACTACGAGTTTGATTCTCGAAATTCCTGCAGACGGCACCAAATTGTTTGACCCAAAAGACTATAGGTTGCTTTTCGGGTTAGGGAGAATCAATAAACAAATGATGGGTAAATCGGAATCAATGGTAATATATCTTAAAGACCGATCTTTCGATTCGCGTATATGCTTTCCTTATAAAAAAATGATGGAGCTTAATCAAGTGCTTGAACAAGTAAGCAATAGAGAGATAACAATAGAGAGAAGAATGATAAAGAGAGAGAGCTGTATTATTAATGATCAATAATACATGTGTTACAAATGAGGGGGACCCTCATTTATATAGAAGGACGACCCTCTCGCTAGCATATTACGTCGCCCTAAGGCTATTACTATTACAACGGAAACACAGGGGAGGGGGAGTCGGGGACGTCTACTCGGACTAGCTTGTTGACACGCTGCTATGGACGGGGACGTATCCTTTTCGTCGTGCGGACACGAAGGAGGACGTCTCCCAATGTTAGCAGCCTCGTAAGGGGGCGTGCTCGACCTGCGTTGCACTCGAGTCGACCGTACATATATATGTATTCGCCTCATCTTACGTCCGATTCGGCCCCCTACAACATTTTTTCCCCTACTAAACAACTTTACACAAAATAAATTTCTTTAAAAGAGTTTTCGAAAGTTAACAAACAGCTAAAGTTTTGAACAACTGGAAAATGCACAATAGTTCACAAAGTTACTCCCAGTATTGTGGTTTGACTACAAAATATATGATTTTATAAAGTACGCAACCCAATCTAGGCTAGGAGTTAGCTAAAAGAGAAAGCACGAGGAGGCCATCAAAGAATATTCAAAAGTGGTATTTCTTCCATCCGGTGTTTATTCCAAGCAAATAAATATATAGCATTTGTCCTACGTATAAGTTATGTATCACTTAACCATAATTAGAAAAAATCCACGTTTTAATTAGTTCGTAATTTTCATGATTTATCTTGATTTGATGTAAATTACGGGTTCCGAATAGGTATTTACCCTTATCAATGACTACAAATGAAGAAGATACAAAAAGAGATTGCATTACTTGGGGCAACTTTACTTTTCCAATGCATGAAACTTGCAGAATAAGAGAGTATCCATGGTGTATACTGACACATTGAAAAAAGCACACAAACACAATGACACAGACATCGATCATAGTATAATAATAGTAAAGTAATTGGAGTATCAAAATAACACACTTTTAAGGGTTTGTCCTCTTTCTTTTGGGGATTTCCTTTACTGTCTTACCTTTGTGCTTTCTTCAAACCTCAAAAAAGTTGCATAGTCCAAGCAAAAAACAAGACTCTGCCTCTCGGTAAAAAGATGTGCGTGTACTTTACAGAAACACCACATTGACTCATATCCAATTTAATTATTCTTTGGAATCACTACATTTTCTTGTTATATATATATATATATATATATTTAATAAACAAAGTAAGGCTATATATCTATGTCACAGCAATTGTTTAGAGAGTTATAGACCGACATTCTCTTTTGTTCCTCGCGAATGTTTCCTAAATTATCACGTAGGAAGCAAACCCCACCCAACACTTCCTCGAAGTATGCCCCAAATTGCCTAACAATACCATTCAGCAACAAAGAGACTTAGAACGTATTTAAATAAAGTGAAAACCTTCATCAAACAACTTTTAGAGGTAGTATGATTGTGATGCATTAGATAAAATAATATACGCAATTAGCTTTGTGTAATAATTTGATAAATATTTTGAACTTATGTATTAATTATGTAAATATTAGTTATATATTTTATTTAGTATTATCCTATGCATAATTAATACATAGAAAATTATGGTATTAGGATTAGCAATGCAATGAGTTTTAATGCATGCATTAGCTTAGTTAAAGACAAAATTATCCTTCAAAATTTATGCTTGACTAAAAAAAACTAGTAATTATATTAATGCAAATTTAAAATAATTCAAATAGTGAGAAATAAAATTATATCTCTAGTAAATAAATAAATAAATTCTCAGCATGTTTTCTTTTTTATAAATAAATATTAGTTCTATGTTTCAATATAGGAAGAAAAATCAAATAATTATTTTTAAAAATTTTCATATAAAAAAATTTCTCAACATATGTTTCTTTTAAAAAGTTAGAGTGATGGATTGGTTTTTAAATTTTTTCTTTTGTAAACAAATAATTCTTTTAGAAATTGCGCAATGCTTTAATACATCAAACCAAATCATGGTTGAAAAATATGTCAACATAATTAATGTTAGTATATATAACTAATGTAAGCATAACTAATGTAAACATAACTAATACTAATATTATTAATACACCATATTCAATAGCATTCTTATGCACCCTACCAACCAAACAACCGCTTAATGATATTATGTGTTTTTGCTGCTTGCTTTCGTATTTGCATGGCCTCACCAATGAAGAGAAAGAGAAGAAACACTATATTTTACTCCATCTTTTTTAATTTATCCGTCCAAAAACAAACATTTATATATTCAATTTTTTTAATTTAAGCTTTTTATTTTATCTATTTTATCCTTAGTAAAAAGTTTTTATGGCCACGAAGATATCATGGGATACTTTATAAGAACAAAAATTTCAAATATCTTATAGGCACACAAGTATTATGATTCTTTCAAAAGAATCTGAACTTCTTGACGAATCAAATTATGTCAAAAAATTGAAATGGGGAATAATAACAAATCATACTCTAGCATGTAGAAGTTCTCTTCAATATATTGCATGTACTTATTAACTGCGCTAAGTCCTAATTGGATTTCTACAATTTCTCAAGGCAGAATGATAAGAATGTATTTCATCCTCTACCAAAATAAAATCACTCCATATTAGATTTTGAGTAAGAGCTCTACTTCTTAACATTATTAAATGGTGTTTCAATGAAATATGATGATACCTTCGTCTAAGCGAAAAATACTGTTTCAATTTCAACTCCATAAAATAGCCGACCAGAAGATAGAGAACTAATTTTATAGTTTTTGGTCATTTTGTTTTAGATGTTCAATATTTTCACCGTTAGATCCTACTCTGAGATGAGGTTTAAGGGTAAAATAGTGGGTGTATTTTGATGTGAAATATATTGAATGGATTATCTACATTGGTAATGAATAAAATGTTAGTATATTGTACTTGTAAAATAATTTTGTACAAGAAAAATAACGTATAAACAGAAATATATATATATATATATATATATATATATATATATATATATAGAAGAAACAACATTTAATCCGAGCTTATTAAATTTACAGTGTTTCCTTAGATAACTTAATCCCCTCTTAGTACTTGAATTTGTGGATTATTTTCTTCCAACATAGAACTGATTAACACTGGTGTAGCACTACTTCAAACCCCAGTGTTTCAGCGAATACAATGATTGATAGCAAATCACACTTACTGTTGATTTCTTACGTAAATGTGTTGGATTAAATAATATTACATTAATCTTTAATATTAGCAAATAAATTTGACCAAAAAATTAATCAATCGACCGATTATTTGATCAAATTCAAGTCCAAATTCGAAGCTGATGCCGAGCCAAGCGAGTGACGACGACGTGAGACGTGCCTTCTTCTTATCTCTTTAAGAGCTAGAAGAAGAGCAATTGTATATACACCAATCAAAATTCATTTCCTCCTCCAATATGTGAAAACGTCCCTTTGTCAAAGAGAAAAACTCAAATATTTTATTTTTTCTCCATTTCCCAGTTACCATCTTTTAAGCCAAAACAAGCTTTAAAAATCCAACAATCTCACACATGAATGAGGAATGGCTATATCACGAAAATATGCACGAAAACTGTGAGATTGCAATCAAGTATTAATCGTATATGTTATAAGTAGGTTTTCTTTTGAACTTTTCATAGTGAACTAATGTTCGATATACTCGATCAATCGGTAGATTTGATATCTTTGAACCGTCAAACTTTGGTGAAAACCTAGAGACAACATAAGTCAACAATTAACCCTTAACCGTCTTTAGTTCTCATTGTTATGTTCGTTTTAGCCATGAACACCCCATAATTTCATAAGTACGTAGAGAACTCGTCTTACAAAATTCTCCTTGAAGCAGCTAACACTTCACACTTACATAGGTGATTCCTAAATGTGTCATCTCATATATACACTAGTCGACGTACCCCGTATCAAATTTAGAAATCATTAAAATGTCTCAATACTTTATCCTTGGTAATGAACATTGTCTCATCACGAGAATGAACCAAAATTTTAGTTGACAACGTTGAATCGTCATTAATGACTTTGTTGATCTCCTTAAACCTAGATCTTAGGATCTCCAGTCTTCTACGTAGAGTTACCACCATAATGACTTGTCCTTGGCCATACTCCTATTCCCCTCGATAATTTCTCAACTACCTCTATAGTTAAGCCTTTCGTAAGTGATCCGACACATTATCGCTTGACTTTACATACTCATCGTGATAATTCCTCTAGAGAGTAATTAGCTAACGATTTTATGTCGTCGTCATATATAACGAGATTTACCATTATACATAATGCTCTCAGTCCTTCCAATTGTCGCTTGACTATTGCAGTGTAAGCATATTGGTGCCAACGGTTTGGGCCAATATAAAACTCATCTGAGAAATTTCGAAGTCATCCCGCTTCTTCACCGGCTTTATCTAAGGCTATGAACTCAGACTATATTGTAGAGTAGGCAATACAAGTTTGTTTTGACAACTTTCAAGATACCGATCATCCACCAATAGTGAATACATATCCACTTGTAGACTTATAATCAGTTGAAATAGTGATCCAATTTGTATCACAGTATCCCTCAATCACCGCAAGATAATTACTATAGTGTAAAGTAAAGTCCTGGGTATGTTCTAAAAATATATCTCAAAACTCATTTCATAGTCATTTAGTGAGATTGACCTAGATTACTCGTGTATCAACTCAATTTACTTATAGAACAAGCTCTATCTGGTCGTGTATAATTAATGATATACATTAAATATCCCAAAACACAAGTATAATCCAAATGGGATATGATTTGGTCTTTGTTTTTTGCTTGTACAAAATTCACGTCAATTGGAGTCTCTGAAACTAAAATCTAAGTACTTGAGTTTTCCAAGTATTGTATTAATATGTTGAGATTTTGTCAATGTCAAATGTTGAGGAGTCTTCTGGATCTTAATACCTAGAATTAAAGCAGCAACTCCCAAGTCCTTTATATCAAACTTGCTAGTTAGCATACGCTTAGTCGCATTTATGTTGGCAATATCCTTACTCATTATCGGCATATCATTCGCATATAAACAAACAATGACTATGTAATTTGAAATATTTTAATATACACACATTTATCATATTCCTTAATCTAAAACCATTTGACAATATTGTTTGGTTAAATTTCGCATGCCGTTGTTCAAGTGCTTGTTTTAGTCCGTAAAGGGACTTAACAAGTCTACATACCTTCGTTTCATTACTTAGAACCACAAACCCTTCAGGTTGTTCTATGTAGATTTCTTTATCCAAATCTTCATTTAAGAAGGTCATTTTTACGTACATTTGATGAATTTTAAGACCATAAACCGAAGCTAAAGCTACTAGTGTTCGTATGGACGTAATTCTTGTAACTGGAGAGTATGTATCAAACTCGTCAAGACCTTCTTGTTGTCTATATTCTTTGACCACGAGTCTTACCTTATATTTATCAATAGTTCCATCATCTTTCATTTAGTTTATTCCAGGAGGAGGATTAACTAATTCTCATGTATGGTTGTTTAATGTGGATTCTATTTTACTATTGACTGCCTCTTTCAAAAAAATGATTCTGACAAATACATAACTTCTTTGAATGTTTGATACTTATTTTCCAATAAAAAGTCATAAAATATGATCTAAATAAAGTAGACATTCTTTGACGTTTATTGCATCTTGGTTCTTCCTGAATAGACATACTTTATTTTGTTTCTTCCCGAGGTCGTTTAGATCCTTTACCAATCGATTCACATTCTATTATATATATATATATATATATATATATATATATATATATTTGAAGAACTTATCATTATCTGATTTTATAACCGTATTATTATGAATGTCTAGATTTTTTTATTTATAAACCAGAAATCGATATGTAATTATTGTTGGTCGCATATCCTATAAAAATACAATCAAGAGTTTTCGGTCTTATTTTTACCTTTTTTGGTTTAACAACTTGCACTTTCTCCAAACACCACACTTTAAGATAATTCAAGTTAAGATTCTTTCCTTTTCATTTTTCATATGAAATTGATTGCGTTTTGCTGTGGAGTATTCGATTTAGTATCTGGTTAGCCATAAGAATGGCCCCCCCCCCCCCCCCCCCCAAAAAAAAGTTTCGAGACAAACCAGAACTTATCCAAGGGGTTCATCATCTCTTTTAATGAACAATTCTTTCTTTCCGAAATCTCATTGGTTGGGGCATGTAAGGGTCTGTTGTTTGATGAAATAATTCATATTCTAAGCATATTTCTTTAAAAGGAGATTTGTATTCACCACCCTATCACTTGTTATCATTTTTATTTTTTTGTGAAGTTGTGTTTCAACTTCAGTTTTGTATTTCTTGAATACATCTATTGCTTTACCTTTAATATTAAGTAGGTAAAAATAGCAATATCGAGTACTATCGTTAATAAAAGTTATGAAATACTTCTTTCCACCATGTGACGGTATTGAATTTATGTCGCAAATATCTCTGTGAATTAAGTCTAAAGGATATGAATTCCTTTCAACAGAATTATAAGAATGTTTAACATACTTAGATTTCACACATATTTGACGTTTTAATTTGTTGCATTCGAACGCATGCATTACTTTCAAATTATTCATTTTTTGCAAAATTTTATAATTGACATGTCCCAAGTGTATATGCCTTAAATCATTTGACTAAAGCAACTAAGAAAAAGTTGAAATTTTATTATCTCAACAACCATTAAATTCAGTTTGAAAAGACCATCAGAGAGGTAACATTTTCCGACTGTGACGACCCAAAGGGTCATCACTTATTTTATTAATCATTTCGAGCTTCTGAGGCCTTGAAAACCTCATTCTATGTTGCCTCGATTTACGTGCACGATCCGAGCATGTAGCTAGAAAGATTTTGTGATAGAAAATATGAATTCTATGAGAAATTTGGATAAAAATGATATTAATATTGATATGGTTGACTTCGGTCAACATTTTTGGTAAACGGATCCGGACCCGAGATTGGATGGTCCCGAAGGGTCCGTAGGAAAATATGGAACTTGGACATGCGTCCATAGTCGAATTCTGAGGCCTAGAGCCCAAGTTATGAATTTTTCAGTGAAATTATTTTTAATGTAATTGTTAAAGGAAAATGAATTAATTGACTTTGGTATCGGGCTCGTATTTTGGTTCCGATGCCCGGTACAAGTCTTAAATACTATATATGTGCTTTCTCCAAAGTTTGGTGATATTCGGATGTCGTTTGATATATTTTGGACCTTGAGTTCCAAGTTTGAAAGTTTTGAAAACCAAAAGTATGAAAATCATGAACTTGAGGCTTGATTTGATGAAAACGATGTGATATTGGCGATGTGATCGCACGAACAAGTTCATAATGTATTTTTGATGTTGAGTACATGTTTGGTTTGGAGCCCGGGGGGCTCGGGTAAAGATTTGATAGGCTGTTGGATTAAATTCTGAATTTTTGCACTGCTGGTTTTTCACCCAGCTGTTGGCTTCGCAATTGCGTAGCATTTCTCGCAATTGCGAAGGTGGCAGATCAAGGCAGGGCTCGCAAATGCGAACCCTGATCGCAAATGCGAAGTCCCCTCATGCCCAACCTTGTTCGCAAATGCGAACAATAGTTCGCAAATGCGAACATCCCCATATACTGCCTGTGTTCGCAAATGCGAACAATAGTTCGCAAATGCGAACATCCCCATATCCTGCCTATGTTCGCAAATGCGAACCATAGTTCGCAAATGCGAACATTCCCATATCCAGCCTTGTTCGCAAATGCGAACAATAGTTCGCAAATGCGAACATTCCCCTATATTGCCTGTGTTCGCAAATGCGAACAATAGTTCGCAAATGCGAACATTCCCCTATCCTGCCTGTGTTCGCAAATGCGAACAAAAGTTCGCAAATGCGAACTTCCCAGCCTTAGCTTATTTTTCAAACTCCAGAAATTGATCGGGGTTCGCAATTGCGAACCCATGTTCGCAAATGCGAACACAGAGACCTGTAAATCACGATTTTCAATTCATTTCTTCACATTTCACAACCCAAAAACACCCATTTGCGATTCTTCACGGACTCCCTCTTCTTCAAAACAATTGTAAGTCACTTTTTACTTAATTCTTTCAATTCCTAACATCATTAAACATGTTTTTCAATAGAAATCAAAGGTTTTTATGGTAGAATTTCTTGTTTTTGGTAGAATATAGGGTTTTTCATAAATTGGGAAATTGGACCTCGAATTGAGGTCCGATTTTGAAACAAATCATATACTTGAACTCGTGGGGGATGGGTAACCGGATTTTGGTCCGAACCCCGAGTTCCGACCATGCGGGCCCGGGGTTGAAATTCACTATTCCGGGCAAAATGTTGTAAAAGTTGTAATTGGCCTTATGAATTAGTTTGTTGAGTAGTATTGATGATATTAAATCAATTGTGTATAGATACGATTGGATTGGAGCCAAATTTGAAAGGAAAAGGCATTGCCACGGATTGAATTGTTCATAAACATTCGAGGTAAGTGTTTGTTCTATCCTAGCTTGAGGGAATAGGATTATGTGCTATGTGATCGAGTGCGGTGTATGGGTTGTGGTGACGAGCATCCATACACCTGGCGTCTAGCATGACCGTGAGTCGTTGTTGATATTTGTTGTGAGATATTTTGAAGATAAATTGTTGAACCCTTGCCGGGTTGTAGAATTTTTATTGTTCTCCCTTGTCGGGACTTGTTGTGAAGTGAGATATTGATTGCCCTTGCAGGGACTTTGTTGAAATGATTATTGTGTCCCTTGCCGGAACGGTTCATGATTTGTTGTTTTCTTTCTCTGCCCTTAACCGTGATTGTTATTTGGGTGAGGAAGAGTGATAATGCACGAAGGGTGATGTCGTGCCATGTTTTATTATTTATGCACGAAGGTTAATGTCGTGCCTTGTTATTGATTATGCACGAAGGTTAATGCCGTGCCATGTTTTATTATTTATGCACGAAGGTTAATGCCGTGCCATGTTTTATTGATTATGCACGAAGGATCATGCCGTGCCTTGTTATTGAACCATGTATGAAGGATCATGCCGTACTATGGATGTGAGGATGAGAGTAAAAGCAGGAAGGGTGATGTCGTGCACTTTATTTGCTTATTGGGTGAGGATGAGAGTAAAAACACGAAGGGTGATGCCGTGCACTTTATTTGCTTATTTGGTGAGGATGAGAGTAAAAGCACGAAGGGTGATGCCGTGCAACTATTTGCCATTCCTTGACTTGATATTACTTGTTTTTCCATTATATTTTATTTGGGTGATGCCGTGCAACTACTTGCTATTCCTTGACTTGATATTACTTGTGTTTCCATTATACTTTGTTTTCCTTGTGAACTTATTAACCGTTGTTAATTGTTGAGTTCTTTTGAGATATTCCTTATTGTGTTATTACTTGGTTAATTCTTGTTAATTGTGGTAATATATGTATTAAAGAATTGGGATCGTGTGGTGCGCCGACCACTTTTATGATAAGAAATGGGATCGTGTGGCACGCCGACCACAAAGTGATTTGAATCTTGGCATTGGCCATAGTTGCCGGTAGCCTATTGATATATTTGGGAGCGGGTGATACGCCTACCACAAGATATAATTTATTGTTACAGTTGGGAGCGGGTGGTACCCCTACCACGAGATAAGAAAAGAAAAATAAAGAATTGAGACACGAAAGTAAGACTTAATTCTGTTGATTAGATTAATCTGGATATTATGAGTTATTGGCTGTATATATATATATATATATATATATATATATATATATATATATATATATATATATATATATATATATATATATATATATATATATATATATATATATATATATATATATATATATATATATATATATATATATATATATATATATATATATATATATATATATATATATATATATATATATTGCAACTGCACAGGTTTATGTGGGTGTCTGGTCCTAGGCTTGTCACTACTTCGCCGGGATAGGCCAGGCACTTACCAGCACATGGGGTCGGTTGTGCTGATACTGCACTTCTGTGCGTTTTTGCACAGGTCCAGGTTTCGATCAGAAGCAGCAGCAGTAGATCTTTTGCGTGGGAGTTGATCATATTTGAGACCGAGGTAGCTTGCAGACGTCCGCAGGCCCGGCGTCTCTCTCTTTACTTATGTTACTAGCTGTAGTCTCTTTGTTCCGAGACAAACAGATTATGTTATATTTCTTTCAGACTTTATGTGTAGTATTCGGTAGTAGTTCGTGAGTTGGTGACTCCACGTCTTGGGTAGAGGATGTCAGTATGGTTTTACCTTGTAACTGGTTATTTCTATTTCGATAAAGTCTTTCGCACTTATTTAATTAAAGTTTATGGTTTTGTTGATAAATTAATTATAAAATATTATTAAAAACAAGATAGTATGAATACAGTGGCTTGCCTAGCTACTACGAGTAGGCGCCATCACGATCCCGATATTGGGGAAAAATCCGGGTCGTGACAAGTTGGTATCAGAGCTCTAGGTTACATAGGTCTCACCACTCACGAACAAGCTTAGTAGAGTTTGAGAGGTAGGTACGGAGACGTCTGTACTTGTCCTCCAGAATCTATTGAGTTAGGAAAGAGTCTCTCATTTGTTCTTTCTTATCGTGCGAATTTGTTCTTCAAAATGTTAAGTTAAATTTCCACTCTTGTCTTCCCACGAATGGCGTAGTCACGTACCGCTTATCCAGCCGAACAATGGCACAGGCTGGTGATAGATCAACTATACCTTCAAAATTTTTACGGAGGACGAATAGGTTTCACCAAAGTCTTCGCTACCACCTTCAGCGGTGCATCTTTTGAGAACCCACGAGATTGTGCTTGACAGTTCTTATGAGGAATTACAGAACGTGGGAATAGTCGAATGCGAGGGGTTCATTTTACTGTGCTACGGAAGGCACACAGAAGTAGTGGGAAGATAATGTATTTACCACACCAGTTATGGTCCCAACGGAAGATGCAATTATATCAGGAGATCACCTAATAAATGGTGTTGAGTTTCAACGGACCTTGACGTCCGGTCGATGTGTTGGAGTTGTGAAGGACAAATATGGTGAGTTATTGGACTGTATATATATGGTATGGAAAGGTCCTCTAAATAATTTATACATATTTAAGGTTGGTTCCTTTCATGGGGTAAGAAATCGCCCCGGAGAATAACGAAGAGTTTGTGAGTAAACGGGGTAGCTCAGCAGTGTTAAGCCAACATAGCAAAGAGAAAATTGGCCATCAATGTTTGTGACAAGCTTACTAAGAGGGCAAGCCGGCCAATGCAACGCTATCTACTAAACTCTATTTTAAGAAAATGTTATGAAGACGTCACCCCGAGATTCTCTGCAATATGTAGTATATGCGATCTGAACGGTTGTACCAGGTCACAATGACTGTGTCCGAATATATATATTGTCATGAACAACAAGTTAACTGAGCCTTAAAGGAATTGTTGTGAATGTGGAATTTTGGAGAAATATAATTTTAGGAAAGCACTCAGGCTACACACTCCATTGCAGTTAATATTTATCCTACATGGCCAGCCAGATGTATAGGTCAGGATGTTAGAGGTGGAGGTGAAAATCCTAGAGGTGGAGACCCAACCATTGATATAATTTTTATGGTATGAGGGAGGTCACTACACCGGATGGTGTCATCACATGTATAATTCAGATTGTTATAAACTGAATAATTTTCTTTTAATTTGATTTGTTTTTGAAAGAAAATTTAGGCGAGTCTGTTTAACATGCTCCATTCATGAGCGAGCATCGTAATCATACTACTTTGGAAAATACTCCCGTTGAGATATTACATGAGGATAGACATCCCTATTATTAGGTGTTAGTCACTAAATATCCATGAGACTAAGAGTGACTTTATATTACTTATTACAATGGGTTTTGATATAATTCTCGGAATAACTAATTTTAATCGTTAATTGTGTGCCCTATCAGTATGAGGGTTCATTTTATGTCGTGATTATCTTTGACGGACAATTATTAAAAGGAAGAAAGAAAGGAAATGAAATATTTCAGATGATATGATGTGCAAGCACTGTGATTCGGAGTTGAGGATGAGATCCTCCAATTTTTGGCATAATGTGAAATATTTCTAAGCTGAGCTTCAAGTTGCGGTGGATATCATATGAGGACTGGGTCCTGGTAGTAAGAGTCTATGTGTTTAAAATTCTTCTTTTATGAATTAATATTTTCGTATTGCATTCGTAAATAAAAGTCATGTCCGTTAGGACTATTTGACAATTCTTGTATAGTTTCTATTCATATTTAGCCATTTCTATTTTGAAACCGTTGAGCTTAGCCTTTGAGACGAGCACCAGGTAAGGATAAATATGACGCATTAATTTGAAAAAATAATCACGAGGTCACCATACCTCATTCTGAGTAAAGTGGGATTTGTAGAATAAGGTATTTGATAACAGGGTTAATTGACAATGTTGTAATTTAAGAATAACTCTTATGGCCAGACTTCAGAGTCATGGATATGTGCATACGCATGAGTGTGTTTGTGCCTTATTTAGACTTGTTCGTTGTAGTCTTCATTGTTTCCATATTTGACATACTCCTGCAGTCATGAGGAGCATGCGCAACATCTCAGAGTGACTTTGCAAACTCTGAAAGATAGCCAACTATATGCAAAAATTTCGAAGTGTGAATTTTGGCTAAGTTCAGTTGCATTCCTGGGTCATATTGTGACGGCAGCAGGTATTCAGGTTGATCCGAAGAAGATTGAGGCAGTCAAGGACTGACCTAGACCGACATCAACCACAGAGATTTGGAGTTTCTTGGGATTAGCGGGTTATTATCGGCGATTCGTGGAGGGGTTTTCACCTATTGCAACCCCACTGACCAGATTGACCCAGAAGGGTGTTCAATTTGAATGGTCCGATGAATGTGAGGCGAGCTTTCAAAAGCTCAAGACAACCTTGACCACAGCACCGGTATTGATTTTACCCACAGGTACGGGACCTTATACTGTTTATTGTGATGCTTCCCGTATTGGGCTTGGTGCAGTGTTAATGCAGGATGGCAAGGTTATTGCCTATGCTTCGAGGCAGTTGAAGATGCATGAAAAGAATTACCCAGTGCATGATCTAGAATTTGCGGCGATTATTCACGCATTGAAGATCTGGAGGCAATATTTGTATGGTGTAGTATGTGAAGTATACACCGATCATAAGAGTCTTCGATATTTGTTTAAACAAAAGAGTTGAATTTGAGGCAGAGAAGGTGGCTGGTATTGCGGAAAGATTATGATGTCACCTTTTTATATCATCAGGGAAAAAGCAAACGTGGTGGCTGACGCTTTGAGTAGGAAGTCAGCCAGTATGGGCAGTCTTGTTTATATTCCAGTCAATCAGAGGCCAATTGCTTTGGATGTTCAGTCCTTGGCCAATCGATTTGTGAGGTTGGATATTTCTGAGACTAGTCGAGCACTAGCTTGTGCGATCGCTCGCTCTTCATTATTGGAGTGTATCCGCGATCAACAATATAATGATTCCTATTTATGTGACCTTAGAGACACGGTTCGGCGAGGAGGTGCTAATCAGGTCACCTTAGATGCTGATGGGATCAATTCCTGCCTTTGGCAGAGTTTGCTTATAATAATAGTTATCAATCGAGCATCCTGATGGCTCCTTATGAAGCGTTTTATGGTAGGCGGTGTCGTTCTCCGGTTGGATGATTTGAACCGGGAGAAACTCGGTTATTCGGTACAGATTTATTTCAGGAGGCCTTATATAAGGTCAAGATTATTCAAGATAGGCTTCGCACAGCTCAGTCTAGACAAAAGAGCTATGCAGATCGCAAGGTTCGAGAGATAACTTTCATGATTGGGGAGCGAGTATTGCTCCGAGTGTCGCCTATGAAGGGCGTGATGAGATTTGGAAAGAAGGGCAAACTTAGCCCTAGGTTTGTTGGCCATTCGAGATTCTTGATCGTGTGGGAGAGGTGGCATATAAACTTGCCTTGCCACCTAGCTTATCAGTTGTGCATCCAGTGTTTCATGTATCCATGTTTCGAAAATATCACGTCGATCCATCGCACGTCTTAGATTTTAGCACTGTCCAATTGGACAAAGATCTGTCCTATGAGGGGGAGCCGGTAGCTATTCTAGATCAGCAGGTTCGATAATTTAGGTCGAAGAGTTTTCTTTCTGTGCGAGTTCAGTGGATGGGTCAGCCTCCTAAGGCATCGACCTGGGAGTCCGAGTCTAACATACGGAGCCGATATCCTCATTTGTTTCCTGACTCAGGTACTTCTTTCTTTTGTCCGTTCGAGGACGAACTGTTGTTTTAGAGGTGGAGATTGTGACGACCCAAAGGGTCATCACTTATTTTATTAATAATTTCGAGCTTCTGAGTCCTTGAAAACCTCATTCTATGTTGCCTCGATTTACGTGCACGATCCGAGCATGTAGCCGGAAAGATTTTGTGATAGAAAATATGAATTCTATGAGAAATTTGGATAAAAATGATATTAATATTGATATGGTTGACTTCGGTCAACATTTTTGGTAAACGGATCCGGACCCGAGATTGGATGATCCCGAAGGGTCCGTAGGAAAATATGGGACTTGGACATGCGTCCGGAGTCGAATTCTGAGGCCTAGAGCCCAAGTTATGAATTTTTCTGTGAAATTATTTTTGATGTAATTATTAAAGGAAAATGAATTAATTGACTTTGGTATCGGGATCGTATTTTGGTTCCGACGCCCGGTACAAGTCTTAAATATTATATATGTGCTTTCCGCAAAGTTTGGTGACATTCGGATGTCGTTTGATATGTTTTGGACCTTGAGTTCCAAGTTTGAAAGTTTTGAAAACCAAAAGTATGAAAATCATGAACTTGAGGCTTGATTTGATGAAAACGATGTGATATTGGCGATGTGATCGCACGAACAAGTTCGTAATGTGTTTTTGATGTTGAGTACATGTTTGGTTTGGAGCCCGGGGGCTCGGGTAAAGATTTGATAGGCCGTTGGATTAAATTCTGAATTTTTGCACTGCTGGTTTTTCACCCAGCTGTTGGCTTCGCAATTGCGAAGCATTTCTCGCAATTGTGAAGGTGGTAGATCAAGGCAAAGCTCGCAAATGCGAACCCTGATCGCAAATGCGAAGTCCCCTCATGCCCAGCCTTGTTCGCAAATGCGAATAATAGTTCGCAAATGCGAACATCCCCATGTCCTGCCTATGTTCGCAAATGCGAACATTCCCATATCCAGCCTTGTTCGCAAATGCGAACAATAGTTCGCAAATGTGAACATTCCCCTATACTGCCTGTGTTCGCAAAAGCGAACAATAGTTCGCAAATGCGAACATTCCCCTATCCTGCCTGTGTTCGCAAATGCGAACTTCCCAGCCTTAGCTTATTTTTCAAACTCCAGAAATTGGTCGGGGTTCGCAATTGCGAACCCATGTTCGCAAATGCGAACACAGAGACCTGAAAATCACGATTTTCAGTTCATTTCTTCACATTTCACAACCCAAAAACACCCATTTGCGATTCTTCACGGACTTCCTCTTCTTCAAAACAATTGTAAGTCACTTTTTACTTAATTCTTTCAATTCCTAACATCATTAAACATGTTTTTCAATAGAAATCAAAGGTTTTCATGGTAGAATTTCTTGTTTTTGGTAGAATATAGGATTTTCCATAAATTGGGAAATTGGACCTCGAATTGAGGTCCAATTTTGAAACAAATCATATGCTTGAACTCGTGGGGGGATGGGTAACCGGATTATGGTCCGAACCCCGAGTTCCGACCATGCGGGCCCGGGGTCAAAATTCACTATTCCGGGCAGAATGTTGTAAAAGTTGTAATTGGCCTTATGAATTAGTTTGTTGAGTAGTATTGATGATATTAAATCAATTGTGTATTGATACGATTGGATTGGAGCCAAATTTGAAAGGAAAAGGCATTGCCACGGATTGAATTGTTCATAAACATTCGAGGTAAGTGTTTGTTCTATCCTAGCTTGAGGGAATAGGATTATGTGCTATGTGATCGAGTGCGGTGTATGGGCCGTGGTGACGAGCATCCATACACTGGCGTCTAGCATGACCGTGAGTCGTTGTTGATATTTGTTGTGAGATATTTTGAAGATAAATTGTTGAACCCTTGCCGGGTTGTAGAATTGTTATTGTTCTCCCTTGTCGGGACTTGTTGTGAAGTGAGATATTGATTGCCCTTGCAGGGACTTTGTTGAAATGATTATTGTGTCCCTTGCCGGGACGGTTCATGATTTGTTGTTTTCTTTCTCTGCCCTAAACTGTGATTGTTATTTGGGTGAGGAAGAGTGATAATGCACGAAGGGTGATGCCGTGCCATGTTTTATTATTTATGCACGAAGGTTAATGCCGTGCCTTGTTATTGATTATGCACGAAGGTTAATGCCGTGCCATGTTTTATTATTTATGCACGAAGGTTAATGCCGTGCCATGTTTTATTGATTATGCACGAAGGATCATGCCGTGCCTTGTTATTGAACCATGTACGAAGGATCATGTCGTACTATGGATGTGAGGATGAGAGTAAAAGCACGAAGGGTGATGCCGTGCACTTTATTTGCTTATTGGGTGAGGATGAGAGTAAAAGCACGAAGGGTGATGCCGTGCACTTTATTTGCTTATTTGGTGAGGATGAGAGTAAAAGCACGAAGGGTGATGCCGTGCAACTATTTGCCATTCCTTGACTTGATATTACTTGTTTTTCCATTATATTTTATTTGGGTGATGCCGTGCAACTACTTGCTATTCCTTGACTTGATATTACTTGTGTTTCCATTATACTTTGTTTCCCTTGTGAACTTATTAACCGTTGTTAATTGTTGAGTTCTTTTGAGATATTCCTTATTGTGTTATTACTTGGTTAATTCTTGTTAATTGTGGTAATATATATATATTAAAGAATTGGGATCGTGTGGCGCCCCGACCACTTTTATGATAAGAAATGGGATCGTGTGGCACGCTGACCACAAAGTGATTTGAATCTTGGCATTGGCCATAGTTGTCGGTAGCCTATTGATATATTTGGGAGCGGGTGGTACGCCTACCACAAGATATAATTTATTGTTACAGTTGGGAGCGGGTGGTACTCCTACCACGAGATAAGAAAAGAAAAATAAAGAATTGAGACACGAAAGTAAGACTTAATTCCGTTGATTAGATTAATCTGGATATTATGAGTTATTGGTTGTTATTGCAGAGCAGAGTATTTCCTTATAAGTGTTTATGTACATATATATATATATATATATATATATATATATATATATATATATATATATATATATATATATATATTGCAACTGCACGGGTTTATGTGGGTGTCCGGTCTTAGGCTTGTCACTACTTCGCCGGGATAGAGCCGAGCATTAGGCTAGACACATGGGGTCGGTTGTGGCTGATACCGCACTTCGTGCGTTTTTCCACAGGTCCAGGTTTCGATCAGAAGCAGCAGCAGTAGATCTTTTGCGTGGGAGTTGATCATATTTGAGACCGAGGTAGCTTGCAGACGTCCGCAGGCCCGGCGTCTCTCTCTTTACTTATGTTACTAGCTGTAGTCTCTTTGTTCCGAGACGAACAGATTATGTTATATTTCTTTCAGACTTTATGTGTAGTATTCAGTAGTAGTTCGTGAGTTGGTGACTCCACGTCTTGGGTAGAGGATTTCAGTATGATTTTACCTTGTAACTGGTTATTTCTATTTCGATAAAGTCTTTCGCACTTATTTAATTAAAGTTTATGGTTTTATTGATAAATTAATTATGAAATATTATTAAAAATAGGATAGTATGAATACAGTGGCTTGCCTAGCTACTACGAGTAGGCGCCATCACGATCCCGATATTGGGGGAAAATCCGGGTCGTGACACCGACAAACATCTTATTATTACTTATTACAAACTTATCAGATACAAAAACTCACTTAAATCCATTCTTAAAGAGAAGTGCAGTAGGGACATGAAGGACGTTGTTCATAGTCACCATCTTGCTAGAAGTCACTTTCAGAAATATCTTGTCATATCCTTTAATCTTGACAATTGCAGAATTTCCCTTTGAAAACGTCTATTCGGTCCAACAGGAGAATAAGTAGAAAACGCTTCTCTAATAGCATAAACATGATGAGTGTCTCCGGAATCAATCCATTATTCTTTAGGATTTCCACCAGGTTGCATTCAGAAAGAATAGCACACAAGTCATCAATATTCTCGTGCTTTTCAACCATGTTTGCTTGACCCTTCTTCTTGTCTTTCCTTGGACCATGATAATCAGCAGATTTGTATCCATCTTTCCCGTAATTTTAGCAATTTCCTTTGAGCCGATTTTTGCTTGGATTGCTTTTCGGTCCAAAAGCATTCTTCCTTTTTTTATTATTTTAAGGAGCCCCCTCAATAATGTTTGCTCCAATTATTATTGAGTTTCTACCACCTTTCTTTTCAGCAGCTTTGTTATCCTCTTCGATTCTCAACTGAACAACAATATCTTCAAGCGACATCTCATTGCATTTGTGTTTCATGTAATTTTTGAAGTCCTTTCACAAAGGAGGAAACTTCTCAATCATCGCTGCAACTTGGAATACTTCATTGATGACAAGACCTTCAATGAAAATTCTGTTAGCAATAATAATATAATTAAGACTTTCAACATAAGTATTAATTCGACTTACACCTTCAGCATGGAGATCGTGAATAATCACTTGCAACTCTTGGACTTGGGCAATAACAGACTTGTTATCTATTATTTTACAGTCCAAAAGTTTAGGGAAATTTTTTTTTTCAGCCCGGCATCATCAATTTTGTATTTCTTTTAAAGCGAAATCCAAAGTTCTTTTGACGTCTCCAGATTATTATAGACATTATACAAACCGTCCTCCAGTTCACTAAGAATGTAATTCTTGCACAGATAATCAGAATGCTTCCACAGCTCAGTCACGAGAAAACGTTCATTGTTTAGAGTTTCGTGGGCATAACAGTAACATCTTCCTTAATGAACTTCTATATACTTAAAGTCGTCAAGTAGAAGAACGTCTTCTGTTGCCAGCTCTTAAATCAATCTGGGTAATATTTTTTGGGCTTTTCTGTCGGTGTTATCCGAGTTGTTGATGCATTGGCAGTCACCATAGGAACAACCTGGTTTCCGTTCTCAGTCATTATTTCTGTAAAAGAATGACAAAACAAATATTTAATAAACAACAAAGTTTTTATACGTTCAAACCGAATAAAACTAGAGTAGAAAATCACGTAGATTTTAATCTCCAATATAGTAGTAAATGACTAGGATTTTAATCTCCAAAAATAGATAGTAAACCAAAATAGAATATACGTTGAAGTAAATAGTTGGCGTAGAAAACTACGAAGGTTTTAATCTCCAAAATGAAGCAGAAAACCACCAAAGTTTTAATCCCAAGAACAGTGAGTATAACACAAATACAAAATTTCCCTCCTAATAACTGAAGTTGTGGATTAGTGCGGACTCTCAAAATTTCCGATCCAAATGCAAAATCGTAATTATGTGAGGCACACAAAATAAAAATTATGTCAAATATTCAACAAAAATCGGCAAGAAGATAAATGAAAGACTTGCTCTGCAACAAGCGCATCAGCACAGTACTGCAGTATGCAGAAGAGATTAGATGTATAGCCATCGATCAAGTTAATAAAGGTCCCTTTTACTGCACTCCAAAAGATTACACTGTTATTTGAACACGTCCAAAATAATTTCCCCTCTCCCAGAATTTTTATAACGTAGTACCCACTCCTACTTATCTTTGATTGATCGATGTGATCACATTATTTGCCCATGCACGTAACTTACTGATGATCATCAAATCTTCTTAAGTTCTTCTTACACCTGATTAACCAAACACTTGGTTTATGTTATTCTGTTCATCAGATTTCATCTTTCTATATGATGGTTCATTTACAGCCACCGCACGGTTAGACAAATGCACCTTTGATACACCCAAATCTTCCTCTGGTTAAAGGGAGTAATCATGGCCATGCAGTCAAACAATCTTTTCTTCTTGACGCAACTGTGACGCATTAATTTAACACTCCCCCCCCCCCCCCGGGGGTGGGGGAAAGTAATCCTACGGTTCTTAATAACGTTTCCCTTATTTTCTTGAGATCATTAATTCCATAAATTAACTCCGCCCAGTTTTGTATTCTCGGTATCTGATTACAGTATTTCGTATCAGTCACTTTTCATACAGACATTTTTCTCCCTGCATGGGATTACCTCCTTCCTTTCTCTGTTTAATAATTTTTCCTTTTTAAACTGTCAAAAATTACAAAAATTTCATTTAGAAAATTTTAAATAATAAAACAAAAGTTTCTAAGACTTAATTTAAGTTATAAATTTAGTACAACAAACCCAATATATAATTTTACAAGTAAGTTTTGCAAAGATAGAGTATATACAAATTTTATTCATGTCTTTTAAAAAAGGAGAGAAGTTATTTTCAACGGGAAAAGGGAAGGAGCAAAGGTTATAAATTTATTTTTTATTTTTTATAAATTTTTTTCAATGGGTAATTTTGTCATTAGACCAGAGTATATCCCTCCCTAGCAAGTAAGGCCAGAGTTAAAACAGTGATATTTAATAAACATGACGGATTGTGGTCTTATCGAATTTGACAACCATATCTATAAAATCCTAGACCCCTCTAATAAATTACTATTTCCAAATAAAAAATCAATTTACGTTGAGTTTATAAATTGTTGAACTTTATCTCAATTCAAAGAAGATCACTTTGTCTTTGTTTTATCTTTAGCACAAAGACAATGTATACCCATTCTCAAATGCTTCAAAAAACTGACCCTTTTTTCCTCTGTAAACAACAATCCCTTTACCCAAATGAACCAATTCATCATCTCTGTATCGACTCCAGTAAATATCCTGACCCACTTCACTCTTTTTCTGAATTTCCAACTCCCGAACATGATCAGAAATCCACTGTTCTTGAAGGAATTGCAGCTGTAGTTGGAGAACATGTTCTTTTTGGCAGCTGTAATAATAAAAACAAGAGAAGTGTTGATGAAAATTCTGAGAGTATTGATGCAGTTTCGATTCTGAAGCGCACGTGCCATGCACCTGACAAATACCGAGGTGGCGCGGGGAAAGAAGAAAAGAGAAATGTTCCAGTGGAGAGGAGCTATAGAGGAGTGAGAAAGAGGCCCTGGGGGAGGTGGTCAGCGGAGATACGTGACCGTATAGGGCGGTGCCGCCACTGGCTTGGTACTTTCGACACGCCGGAGGAGGCTGCGCGTGCATATGACGCGGCTGCTAGGTGGCTGAGAGGGTCAAAGGCGCGAACCAACTTCCAAATTCCTCCAGTTGTGCCTTTGCCTTTGCATTCATCACCAACATCAACTTCATCCTCTTCGAATACCTCTGCTGAAGAGAAAAAGAACAAGAAAGATATTCCTTGTGCTAAACGAAATACACTTAATAATAACAGGAAATGCTCAGTGGTAACTTCAGCTGCCCATCTTTTCAGCTCAAGCAGTAATCCAACTGTGGAGCTTGATCTCAAGTTGGGATTTGGGAAGAAGAGTAGCTAGCTAGTTTTTAACGCCGAAAATAGGTACTGGTACTAGCTATATCTAGTATAGCGTTTTATGTGTAAATCAAATGTAACTCTGGTTCAGCCTGTTTCATTTTGATGTAGTAATCGTGACTAGTTGACTAATGAACGTCTTGGTATGAGATGAAGTTTTTCTGATGTTGTATTAGAGTTTAGAAAGCATACAGAAAAGGTTATGCGCCATGCGTGTAAATGTAGTTAGCTAATCTTTTTGAGAATCTCTATGTTGTATTCTAGCTAGCTCGTTGAATGAGTTGTTTTGTTCATATCGGTTCTGTTCAATCCTAAGCATTATTCTTATGTATCTGATTTTGTGTCACTAATGGCCATTTTCGGTCTTTCTAATCATCAATGTGTATGTTATGCGGAATGGATATAAAGTTCCATTATTTCTCATGGTTGGTTGTGGAACTAGTACGTTCTTTCAAGAAAACTTGTTTTGTCTGGCTATATATATATATATATATGCCTAGGGTTTGAGGTAAAAAAAAATATATACTTCTACTTTTATGTGATTTTAATTACTCTTCTATTTCCTTTCTTATTTCAATTTAAACTTCTGAACATGATAGGCATGCTTGCTTGAATGAAGAAGCTGGATATATGTTGAAGGAAAGCTTAAGTCGTCATATATGGGTGCGTAGTGATTCATGCATGTAATGCGCGCGGCATGAGCTAAAAGGGAAGGGGTACTGAAGTAGTATTAGTACTTTAGATTCCGAAGAGATCAGAGTAGTAGCAGATGAAGAAGATCACTGACAATTGCTGTGATAATAATGACGTTATAACATGCCTAAAAAGACGCCCACGAAAGACGGGGTTTCTGTTGACTGTAAGTTGAAGCTGAGCAGAGAGGATTGTTACTTGTATGACCTGTGAAGATCTTTAGTTTTTGTTGTATATATCAATTTGCTTTTTAATTAGTATCTGTGCATATATACTCAGTCACACGAGGAAGTGGAGAAATGCCCATGATCCGTACCCGGTGGAGGACCCGGTTTGCATGGTAGGAGAGGGGGAGTTTCTGTCCTTTAGTGTGCAGGACCTGCTGGTTGATCCGATGGTTAGATACTCTCACTTTCAGATAGAGACAGCAGACTCATACGGGGCAATATATGGAAGTACAAGATGGTAGGGATGACTAGAGACTACTGAACAGTGAAGTACGCTGTAGAACTGTAAGTCCAGTGTGTCCTTCTGCCTTTTCGTTTTGATTCAAACTTTCTACTACAGTATTTCTTTTTTGCCACTACATCAAACATGATAAGTAGATATTTTACATTCATAAATGACATGTAGTTTTACTTTACTTTTAATTGTTACGATTGACTTGCTTGATTTGATATATATTACTGATACTTTTGGTTTACAATTAGTCTCCAATTAATTTTTTCACTTTAGTTTAAAATAAGTACTCCCTCCGTTTCAATTTATGTGAACCCATTTGACTGGGCACGGAGTTTAAGAAAAGAGAGAAGACTTTTGATCTTGTGGTGTAAAATGAGGCACCTTTATTTTGTGTGGCTATAAATCATTGCATAAAGGTAAATTGTTTCCAAATAAGGAAAGAGGTCATTCTTTTTAGCACGGACTAAAAAGGAAATAGGTTCACATAAATTGAAACGGAGGGAGTATTAAGTTATTTAATCAAGAAAGAATTCAATTTGTTTTTACAAAATAATTCTTCTGTACATATCCCAAAAAACTTTTCTTACTCCTCACATTATATGCTTAAGTAGGGGTAGTTTAGTCATAATATGTATTTTTGTATAGAATTTAATATTTTCTTAATAGGCGTGCTAAAAAAAATTGAACACTTATTTTGAACTAGAGGGAGTAACATCCAATGCGAATATATATGATTATGTGGCATTTCTCTCTCTCTTTTTTTTTTTAACAATCGTTCCGGAAGGATAGACGGCAAACTCACTAGGTGAGCACGCGTATCTTCGGAGCGTATTTGTAGCCTAGATTATGGGGTACGTGAAATTCTAATCACTTCACAAATCGGAATTTTTTATAATTTTCTAATATTATCTGCAAATCGCATATTCCAAGTAGGTTGGATGATGTACTTGATTAAATATTACGTTACACTAAATTGGTTCCCAATTAGTAATACTTTTTTCCTCTCAGTATCTTTAGTGGTACACTCGTATTTTAAAACTTTTAGATCCATCTCTACCTACCTTCTATACTGTAAGTAGAATGGTGTACTAAGGGTATTAAAAAAAATTGGATTGCAGCTCACAGGAATCAAACCTGCGATCTTCTATACATTTCGAACACCCTTGACCACTGAGCCAAATGTTTGCCTTCTATCAAGGATGTTCAAAATTTAAGATATAGAGATAAAAAATAGATTTTGCCTTATATACACCGTGAAATTTTTCGGCGAAGGGTGTTCGGGTGAACATCCTTGCGCCCCCTGCCTCCGCCCCTGCAAACAGGCGGCTCGGGTCGGTTATGAGATGGGTAAAAAATAAGTGATTAAAAATAGATAAATTATCCTACTCAACCCATATTTAATACAGATAAAAAACAGATTAACAGGTGGATAATATGAATAACCATATTATCCATAACTTCGTAAAAATAATCATTTTTTGGAGAATTTTAATCTTCCAAAACTTCAATACATGGGTGTAAGACCCACAAATTTTTAATTTTTTACAATATATGAATTAATAATATAGCATTATAACACAATAAACATATAAAAGATACATTAAAGTTTAAGAAAGCTAAAAAGAATTAATAAAATATTTAACATATGTTACAAATATAAATAATACAATATTATTATAGTTACTATGAAATATAACTTAATAAAGAATATTATTGTTTGCAATAAATTTTGGTAAAATACATAAATAACCTCTTCAAGTTATCCACAACGGTCATTTGACTACCTCAACAGACCTTTTCACCATTTTAACATTTTAAAGTAGTTATTAAATATATCAAGTAAATACCTGACCTAATCATCCATCTCACATGTGACACACAGTCCAAAACGCGCATTGCATACCAAATTATGTTTTTTTTGTTTTGCTTTTAGAATTAATTTGAAGTGGGTCCCAAAACTCCAACATCTTCTTCCAACCATTACAGAATCAGTTGGCCATTATCACCGCCTTCGCCACCACCGTGACTGTCAAACCCCCCATTAGAAAACAAAAGTTTTCATCAGATTAAAGTCAGTCATTAATCAAAAAATTGTTAAACTCATAATTCATAAATGAAATCTCAGTAGAATTACTTCATCCGTCCATTTTAGAAAGATGTGAAACCCGGTTGCTTGAATAAAAAAATCAACTACGATTTCTCCACCATTTTTGTAACCAAAATCGTCAGAGCTATGCAAACAGCCACCACAAAATTTAAAATCTCTCATAATCTCTTCACCCATGTATCTTCTTCCCCATAAACTCCACACTTTGCGACATAAACCCGAACACTACTGAGTTCAACAAAAGCCCCAAAGCTCCAACATGCACTCCCAAATCGTACAATCTAGCGTCACCTACATTTCCACCATACACTTCCTTAGCCATCCAATCGGTATCCTACAAGAAAAATGGAAACAACGCAATCCAGTTCAAACATGTGACAAATAACAATATCCACATGGGTTCTGGTAAATCATTTAAAGCACAAAAAATTTCACTGAAGAATTGGGGGGGGGGGGAGATGAATGGAGGGGCAGTCTCACGTTAGGTTAATAGGAAATTTTTTCTTTTTTCTTTTTTGCTTTAAAAGTGTTTATTTTTGTTATAATTACATTTATCATACTTTTATGTACAATTTATAGATGTCATTTTCTTATTGGTTAATTTAACAAGTCATAGGCGAGTGTAACTCACCTAGATGGTCTGCTGGACTCGGGTGTTCATGAGGCTTATTTTTTATGGACTATAAGTGTTAAATGGTAAAGGGGTCAGTTGAGTTGTATGGCTGACCGTTGAGGACAACTTGAAGGGGCCGTTTTTGTATTTCGCCATAAACTTTCAACATAAGAAAAATAAAATACTATTACAAAAGAATAAAGTGATTTTATTGATAAGTATCGTGGGTTACAAATTTATTTATCCCTTGATTTTTTTTTGAATTGTTCTTCGTGATTCGAGGGCTGGATCAACATATTCCCGAACGTAGGATGATACGAACATCTTTGGATTATTTAATCTCCAAGAAAGTCGATCATTTTGTATGGATATTCTTCTTGAAGTAGTTGATTATCAAGAAGAACATCTATTGATCACGACACTAATTTTATGCCTTGATCCCTTTGTGAATATTTCGAAAATTTGTGGAATTTTTGAGGCACCTCTTTAATGGAATATGCATCCCTTTTATGTAGGTGTGTGTGGTTTAGGATATAGTAACCTCCAAGAAACTCTGATAAACTCCTAGGATTTCAAGAGTCTTGTCGCATTGAATTAGATTAGCTTGATCCTTTAAAATTTCGATGTTTGTAATTATCAAACTACATATTTTACCTCTTTAAAAGTAAATACTCAATAAATTTTATCAAAGATGTAATTAAAATATTACTCCTTTATGAGTTAATATAAAATTATTTTAAATAGTAAAATAAGAAATGTATGATAATTTGAGAGACATAGAACTAAGACATGAAGATCTATCAAGTAAAGATATAAATTTCGGTTATCTATTTTAGAAGAAATATTCAATATTCACCCTCACGATATTCTCTATTAGTAAATATGCAATACTATGATTCGTTATCTGAATTATTCACAATTTTAATATTCCTATAGGTAAAAATATACTTTAATTATTCATTTGTTAAAGAATTTTGAAAGATGAGGGCGTGAAGCGGGGGTTTTACTTAACAAGGAGAGAGGCAAAAGCCTCAATACATGGGAATTAGACCCGCAGATTTTTAATTTTACAATATATGAATTAATATAAAATTATTTTTAAATAGTAAATAAGAAATATATATAATTTGAGAGACATAGAACTAAAAATGAAGATCTATCAAGTAAAGATATAAATTTTGGTTATTTAATTTTAGAAGAAATATTCTATATTCACTCTCACGATGTTTTCAGTTCGTTATTAGAGTTATTCACAATTTTATTCCTATAGATAAAAAGAACTTTAATCATTCATTTGTTAAAGAATTTTGAGAGACAACATTGCAAATTATTGAATTCAACACTGGATTTGCATAGGAACTGTTGGGCAAGTCCCGGGCATTGAGTGTTAGGCGTATTTAGGGCGCACAATCGGGTGCTTGGGGCCATAAGCCTTGCAGAACTAAGCCACACATGTGAGTCTCAAGGCGTTTTGATAGTGCCCCGCCCCGGAGCGAGACCCATAAAACTCTCCCCGCGAAATATTGAAAAAAAATAACACATGAAATCGATAACTAAAATATAAAATCTTTATGATATTATTTTGTTCAATAAAAATGATTACTTTGTTTTACCACAAAAGTGTTAAAGCTTTTCATAAAACAAATTAATGAGAAAATAGAGGGTAAATCCTAGTTAAATATAATAACAATTAGATCTATCTTTAAGATGTATTGCTGATGTATGGTTGAATCCGAAAAAGTTGTATACTAACTACAAAGCTCAATGATTGTCAATGAATGTAATAGTAAAGGCATGCAATAAATATAGGTAATGACAATAAATTTAATAAGAAGAAATTTATCACCCAAATGTTAGATGACTTGGTTGACTCTCCTTCATGACAACAACGTGGAATAATAGAAAATGAAGATGTACAAGGAATATTTGGATTTTGTGAAGAAAAATGTATATCCAACAATGTATAATATGTGGACAAGACAAAATTTTGTATATTTTTTGCAGTCAACTCTTTACCATGTGTTCTTATCCCATTAGTGAATATCCCCTTTGTACTCTTTATCTCTTTCTATTTATACGGGATATTTCTAAGAAACTCTAAAAAGTGCAACAAAAAGAATATCCAATGGAATACTCCTTCTTTCTATTCTAAACTTATTATACTATTGCTTCCGTGCATTCTTTACTTAACCTTGGCAGTAATCCTTCTTAAGATGACTCCTCGCCATTGTGCCGTGGTCGGCTTAATCCTCACTACTGAAAAATTGGTCTACGGTAACGGTTAAAAAACCGTCCCTATAGACTGTCAAACCGTTGCCGTAGGGATTTTGGAACGGTTTACCGTCCGTCACATCAGCCGGCGTGCCAATAGGTCTACTGGAACGGTTCTTGTAACGGTTTACATCACCGTTACAATAGATCTGTCTATCGCAACGGTTTTCCACTTCTCTGTTGGAACGATTTTTTTCTTCAATTGGAACGGTTTCAAACCGTTACTATATTATTTATACCACGGTTTTTAACCGTTGCCATATCATTTAAAGCAACACTTATGTAAGCTATTGCTACGATTATATTAGATATAGCCACGGATTGTTTAGCCTATCGTAACGGTTATATTTGTATTTGGAACGGTTTGTAGATCATTTTGGAACAGTTATTGGGACCTATTGCAACGGTTTATATTGTCTTCTGGAACGCCATTTGTATCATATTGCAAAGATTCTGATAGCACATGTTATAAATAAATATTTATACATATAATAAATTATAATAACAATAAAATTTAAATACATCATAGAATGAAACTATTGATAGAATAAAATTATCCATCGAACAAATAATATCCATAAAGCAAATGTTCTACCCCATGAGTGCATAAATTTAATACAATTAAAGAGAGTAAATAAGTTCAAAAATGTTGGTAACAAAAGATTCCTAGAACATTCATCTGAAACAATTCAAAATTCATTCCAAGTAAGGTGTAGTTCTTTATCGCCTTCATCATCCATTTCTTGATCTACTCGGGTACCTACAAAAAAGGATAAATAAATTTATTACCCTTCAAGAGAATTCGGTCTAAGAATCCTCAAGCATTTAACTGTTTTGGTTCTTTTATTAATCCAACTTATTCATCTCAACAAACTATACACAACATTATCATTCAGTTTCTCTGGCAAAGCCCTTCTCAATAAACTATACACAACTATTAATACATATTCATGTGTCACGTACGAGCCTAAGCATTAAGCAAAAGGCAGCAGCACTAAGTAATCAAAACTGCCAATATCAGAACATACTTAAATTTAATTTTTAGTATCTTGCAAGATCAAACATATAAACATAAAATTAAAGTATTAAATATTGTCCTGCAACCCCAACCCCATTATGATCTACCTCACAGCATAAAATACCAGAGGTAAAACATTGGAACATAGATTTACATCTGAAGACTCTTTTCTGGGTTTTCAGCAGATTATATATAACATTATTTTCAGATAGGCTTTGGTTGGTTTATCAGTTTATGTTTACTTCCATAATAGTTCTTCACAGGACATGGCTGGCGTCATTTCAATAAGCTTCCAGAAAAACTAATGAATTAATATAACGGAAAAAAGTAGTGAAGAAAAGTGCTAGGAGCACTTTATAAGCAAAGTTACCTGTCAAAGATCTGATAAGATCGTTTGAACCATTAAAATTCCACCGGCTTCTGCAACAGCTCCCCTGTTGGTTCTACTGCGCATTACAAAGTTTTGCAATGCACAAATTGCCACCATTTGCATTTCTTCTGTTGGTTGATCTTCAAGTAAACTAATCAGAGCTCGACAGGCTGAGACAGAATCACTCGCTCTAGCTAGTCCTTCATGCTGAGAGAGGTCACCAAGAGCAAGAGCTGCAAGAAGCCTACCAGATTGCGATATAGTCTGTGGATCTAACAAATATTGTGCCAGAGGTGCAATTGCATACTTGGATACCTTCAGCTCTCGTATCTGGACATTGTTGAAAAGAGCTTCAAGCAATTTTCCTGATGCTTCTTCACACTGGTGAGATCTTAGCAGATCCAAGAGGGCGTCTACTACACCAGCTTCAGCCATCAGTTCTGCACTTGAAATATCAGTCTTTTCATAAACTATAAGTGCATTTAGCGCAAGACTAACATTGCTCTCGACTGTTGAATGCAGCATCTTTACAAGAACCGCCAGAGGATACTACGTCGGCATCTTGGTATAAAACGCATGGTTGTTGGAGAGGATACTACGTCGGCATCTTGGAATAATATAGACAAAAGCAATGCACTAATCCACACGCCCTCTGCATCTTCAAACTCTGCCTGCCATAACAAATTTTTCTTCAGTTCGCTTAACTATATGAAAACATAAAAGGAGCATGTGAACTGTCATTACTTCCAATTGGAATGGAAGAAAGGTATGAAGCAGTTACTTGGTTATCCTTTTCTTTATTTCTTTTTTTTTTTAATTTTGATTTTCTTTACTTTCATATCTGTTGCCAATGTAAGAGGATAAACTTGCATATTCAAGTGCTCGGTAAAATTTCCATTTAGCAACTCAAGTGGTTTCTAAAAAGATCCAGCATATGTCAAGATATAATAGTGATAAAGATCGCCTTAATGTGAACTGAAAGAGACAGAGAAAGCAGAAATAAAGGAAGATGAGAGATGGCACTTCCAACGAACTCGCTTTGATCGTGATCTAAAAACAGGAAGTGGGACATAAATGCTGTCCCTAATTCCAGAAGTACGCAATTAATGCAGATAATACAAACACCACCTCAAATCCCTTTAAGCATATGCTACCTTTAGTCTATACTTAATCGACAACCTTTAAGAGCATTATATTTCTTAACGGGTGTGCTAAAATCTATAGTCCATAAGCAGCATAATTGACCCATCGTTTTTATAAATGTGTTGGCCATTTCTAAAGAACGATTCCAGCTTTAGCCCCCCCAACAACCCTTTTAAATAGAAAATGTTAATTGCATCATTGAATGCACCAATATTTAACTAGGAAAATAAACACAGATTGTCCTATTCATGCAGTATTCTGTTTCTTTTGAAAACCGAAATGCCAGACATGAATAACTTTATTGCAGAACTTGCCTCTCAGCTCAGCGTAATAAATAGCTCCAGAGCCACCTTCTCCAATCTTATTAGAAATGCTAAAGCCATTAGTCGACTCAGGCCATACTCAGAAGAAATGTTTATATCAAACTTGTGAAGCGACTATCGCCCTCCATTTAGATGTGTGGTACAACCTTTTGTGCCTTATTTCTATAAATTCTCACGTGAATGATATCTATGAGTAATGTTACTCCAGCTAGTGATACCACTGCCATTCCAGCAATAAATTTACCTGATGAACCTGATCATACACTCGGTACAGAATAATCAATAACTTGGGATAGCATGAATAATTCCATCACTAACTAGATTTGGGTGAAAAAGAGGGCAGTCACCTTAGATGCAAAGTCAGGAGAAACATGGATGACCAAATATGTTAATAAAATATGCAAGTATGATTCATGATATGATGTTCAATCTATAACCACCTCAAGTCCGAAAAAGATACCTGGTTGGCATAGGTGAATAGTTCCCAAGTTTATCTGCATAAAACAAGGAACCATGGCCAGAATATTATCCACCATTTGAAAAAAGTATGACAGCAGAGGTAAATATTTTAACAAACCCCAAATATCAGGTGTAAAACTTAAGCTAAGTTAGATCAAAATCAACATTACAAAGCTGTGATAATTGAGCAGATTGCTTTCAACAGATTGTTTTACTTTAAGTCACTTAAAAGTGATCAATAAGTTCTCTATATATGAAAATTACAAAATCAAGAACTAGTAACATAGTACACAAAATGTAGACTGAGAATAGAGCCTCGGCACAAGACCAGAAACCCGATTAACTAAAGTGAAATCACAATAGAGCTGAGAATATCCATTAAAATCAGCAGGAAACAAAATCATGGCCAAACAAAATAGGCACCCAAAGGACTCTATTATCAATTCGTCCCATAAAGCAATAGAAAGGAATTAAAACGCAGTAACCTAATTAACCACAGTAAAATGAGATCTTAATATATCTTAGAATACACATAAGAGAACTATTTTTTTCCACAACTATAAATCAGCAGCAAACAAAAGCAGGGGAAAATGAAAATCTTAGCACCCAAAAGACTACATCGGACACATAAAAAACGTATGAATTAAGAACTTTTTTGCCAAGACTACAACATGAATTAAACCTAGAACCCAAAAGAATATAGCATGAATTATGAACCTTTTTGACAAGAACTAAAAAATACAGTAAAAACATATAGCAATGGTAACAAAAACAGTAAAAATGACAAAAAGAAGAGAAAAAATTACCAGGATAAGGTAATTTTGGGCTTCTCTTATTCGAGCACAAATCTAATTTTAGAATTTGGGGATTTGGGGAAGGCTAGGATCTGTTCTTGAAGAAGTGGGTATCTGAGTTCATTGGATTTGTAACCGGCGAAGCTTCATAGAATTGCCGGAAAGACCGATGGAAAATGGTGAACGACGACCATGTTTTGGGCCTTGGGAACGCTAGGGTTTGTTGATTATAGTGGTCCAATGAAGAGGTATTTGCATAGATATAGAGAGAGTGAAAGTGAGAAAGTAAATCTGAAAAAATTGAAAGAAACTCTGTGGCCAAGAGAGGATTTAGGAGATGGATTCTTCTTGAATTTTAAGGCATAAAGAAAAGAGAAAAGGGGGTTTGGATGTATCGACATATACTGAAGGTGGTTTATTGTATTTTTACATTATTAAAATTAATTAAAATATATAAAATGATAGGCCAGTTGGCGGGCTTAGTAAATTTTAGCGAAAAAATGAGGGGGAATGAATAACCGTGCCCATAGAAAAATGTTTCCCAAAACTGTTGCCATATATATGTCTATTGGGACGGTTTACATATTCGTTGCAAAACAAATATCTATGGGAACGGTTTCGTTACAATTGCAACGGTTTGATAGCTAAAGTGTGCTGATACCACTCGAATTCTATTGTAACGGTTGCAACCGTTACTATATCTACTCTATGGCAACGATTCACAAACCGTTGCCAAAATAACTGTTCCTATAGGCCCATTTTCTGGTAGTGCCTCGACCACGTCCATTTTGCAGTTGTGATGGGAAATCATTTCTTTCTAAGTTGAACTCGCTCCATGAAAATTAATGTATTAATGAACGCATTTTGTATTTGGAAATATGATGAAATGACTCGATTGTTTTCTGCTTATCTTATGTAATACTTATGGGTAAACAGTGTACATACAGAGAAGAGGCAGCAGAATCCCAGCATGATATCCCGGATGATCATCATAATCTACTGATTGAGGGACTTGTGATGAATGGCAGACTTGACTGATATATATCCATCTCTTCTTTTGATTCCCTTGTTCATCTTAATATTTCAAAAGCTCGAAATTAAAACTGCATTGGAAAACATAATTTACTAAAACGAACAAGTGAGTGTTCTTTTTGTTTTTTAAAGAAAAAATAAAGGTTCAAAAAGAAAACATTGAAGACACTATTGGAGTGTTTTTGCTCTGGGAAACAGTGAATCTTGATGCGTGATTGTTGCGGTCAAACGCACGTGCATGTATACGTGACTGACAAGTAATAAATTGATAAATAGAGTACCGTTCTCGAGAGAAATTTTGATTAACTATCAAATAAATCAAATAAAATAATTAATCTATTCAAGCGATTTTCTAAAGTGACTATTCAACTAAAGCTAATCTAGAGCAGTAAACTTAGAAACTAATGAAAACAAGTCAATAAGCTTAGAGACGAATTCAATAAGAGAAAATATTCCAGAGCTATGAGTGAGCTAATAATGATGTTAAGTGCTCCATTTGAATTGTCTAATTAATTTATTTTGTTATTGATTTACATGGTTAATGTTGTGTTACTCGCCTATTCAAGCTACCTAATGCCAATATTTTCTATAGAATTAAGATTAACAAGAATGCATTAATAATATATGTATATGTGACGAGCTGACCCGTCGTCATGCGAGTTACCGTCCTGTTTTCCCTATTTTCTGCTCCTTTATGCTTCATTATCAGTGTTGGGTGTGAACGAGTTGATTTTGATTGGTTTTTAGAAGGAAAAGAGATACTTAGTCTCTTTAAGGAAGACTACTTTTGGAAAAGTAAACCGGACGTTGACTTATATGTTAGGAGGCTTGGATGTGGATTCTGATGATTTGGTTAGCTTTAGGGGGTGATTTGTGACTTAGGAGTAAGATCGGATGTGATTTTGGAGGTCCGATGTAGAATTAGGCTTGAATTGGCGAAGTTAGCATTTTGGCGAATTCCGGGTGATAGGTGAGATTTTTATCCGATGGTCATAATGGAATTCCGAGAGTCGCAGTAGCTTCGTTGGGTGATTTGGGATATGTGTGCAAAATTTCAGGTTATTCGGAGGTGTTTTGGTTGGATTTTTTATTGAGTGGTCGGAAGTTTTTAAAGAACTTAGTCTTGAATTCGGTGAAAAATGATGATTTTAGTGTTGTTTGAGGTGTTTTAATGATTGGAACAAGTTTGAATGATGTTTATAGGGGTGTTGGTATTTTTGGTTGTGGTCCCGAGAGCCTCAAGGTAATTTCGGAGGGTTAATGGGAAGTTTTGGTTTGAGAACTTAGGAAAATTGCAACTGCTTATGGTATTTTCGCTTCTTCGAAAATTGGACCGCAGAAGTGGTACCGCCAAAGCGATATGTTAGCCGCAGAAGCGACAGAGATAGCAAAAGCGGATTGGCTGACCGCATTTTTTGAGTCGCAGATGCGACAAAGCTACCGCAGATGCGGAGTTTGGAGATCTTAAAGGAAGCCGCAAATACGAAGCTCGATCCGTAGAAGCGGTGGCCGCATGAGCGGATTGGTGATCACAGAACCGGTTAATTCGGCAGAAGTGCCAGCTTGACTACAAAACCGGGTGTCGCATATGCAGCTAAGGAGTCGCATATGCGAAAATGATTGGTCAGTGATATTTAATTTCCCCTTCGCAAATTTTTAAAGAGTTTCATATTTTTCACTCCCGACGTGGAGAATTTAGGCGATTTGGAACAGGGGAATCAAAGGACTTCTTTGAGGTAAGGATGTTTTAGTCTAAACATGATTTTATGGTGTAAAATACATGGATTAGAGCTGAAAACTCAAGGAATTAATAGGCAAAAATGGTGATTAGGGCTTGAAACTTAAGAGAGTTAAAATGGGGATTTGAGGATCATTTGGACTCCAATTTTGATAATTTTTATATGTATGAACTCGTGGCGAGATAAGAAATTCATTGATGTTAAATTTACTAATTTATGAGAAGTGGGCCAGGGGCTCGAGTTTTTCTAATTTTAAAATTTTTGCTATTTTTCGATTATTTTCGATTGGGTATTATTTCATTGGCACATTGTGATGTATTCATTGTGGTTTTTATCAGATTCAGTGTCCGATGAGGTCGATTTGAGAGGCAGGGGCATAACGAGCTAGGATTTCGGCCGACTTGAGGTGAGTAATAGATGTAAATGATATTCTGAAGGTTTGAAACCCTGTATTTGCACATCAAAGTGCTATATTGAGGTGACTTGTACGTCGGGTTGCGAGCGTGGGGTAGAGCATTATTGGGGATTGTGACTTGGTCTGTCCCGATTGATGAATTACTAGTTTCTTACCATTTTTTACATATTAATAAAATCAGTCCTAGTTTTAATACTATTTTGTAAACTCAGCCACATCTTCTCTCTCTTGAAACCTAATTTATATTTTTAAAAGAAAGTTTGGGCTGAATATTTCTATATTATTGTGCCCGAGAGGCTTATGAGATTTTTGACTGAGTATGGGATCGGGTTACACGCCGAAGTGGTACTATATTGATATTGATATGAGGTCAAGGGCCTAATTGATGCCATGAGATGGCTTATTATTATGCTTGGGCCATAAGGGACCCCTCCTGGAGTCTGCACACCCCAGTAAGCGCCGTCGATGATAAATTAATGGAGCGGGTTGCAAGCCGCATCGGGTACTGGAGAGTACCGGTTTATGTGTTGCATTACATATTTGATTGTCATTTACTTATTTATCTGTTGTGGTATTTCCTTAAGCGTTTCATTGATTTACTAATTTTATATGCCGGGTTCAACTTACTGTATTTATAAAATTACTTTGTGCCTATTCAGGATTTCTTATTCTCGGCTTTTATTTATATTTATTGCTAACTAGGTCGGAGTACTCACATTACTCCCTGCACCTTTCATGCAGATACAAGTACGCTTGAGGTTGAGTGAGGATTTTTCTGCCTAGCAGCTTATCCGGGAGTATCAAGGTAGCTGCACTTGACGTCTGCAGTCCTGATCTTCCTTCTATCTTATTTGTCTTATTTTCATGTTTGTAGAGACTATATGTAGTAGGTTGATACTCATGTATTAGAGGCTCACACTTGTGACACCAGATTCTTTGGGCTGTGTAGTAGTTTTATTACTTGGGATTCCTCGTGCTTTACTCTAATTCAGATATTCTATATTTTGACTTAGTAATTCATCCATGTTAATTAATTCATGAAATATATATATGGTTAAAGTAATTGAATTGGTCGGGCTTGCCTACCAGTGTGTTGGAAGCCATCATGACCGGGGTTGGGCCGTGACAAGTTGATATCAGAGCCTAGATTGCTTGGTCTCGCGAGTCATGAGCCGGTTGGTAGAGTCTCGTCGATCGGTACAGAGATGCTTGTACTTATCCTCGGGAGACTGCCGAATCTTTAGGAAAACCTCACATTCTTGAAACTCTTGTTATGCGGCTTTATTGAACTGAGAACTAAACTTCTATTATTCTATTCTGTCACAGATGGTGAGGATACGATCTACCGGACGTGACGGACAACCCCCAGTTCCACCTACTAAGGTTGCCAAAGGCCTTGGACGCGGTCGTGGTCGTGGCAGAGGCAGAGCAGCCGGGGCAGCACCTGCGGATCCACCAGTTGCCCTAGCTTAGGGTCAGTCTCGGGTTGTGGATATTCCAGCAGCACCTGTTCAAGCCACAGTTTTGCCTATCGTGATTTTACTTCAGGAGACCTTGGCACATATATTATCAGTCTGCACTGGCCTGGCTCAGGCAGTTTCAGCCACCACCACAGCAGCAGCTACTTCACAGGCTGGGGGAGGCAATTAGATCCCCGCTGCTCGCACACCTGAGCAGGAGGTGCATGGACTACAAACACCAGAGGAACCACCAGCACAACAAGTTGCACCAATACATGGCTTTGTAGTTCCAGATATGCCAGACGATGAGCAGTGTCATCTTGAGAGGTTCCGTAGGCTCCATCCCCTGACATTTAGTGGAGCTGAGGGCGAGGATTCCCAGGGTTTTTTTGATAGATGTCACTGTAAGCTCCGTACGGCATGGATCCTTGAGTCAAGTTGTGTGACATTTACTACATTTCAGTGTGGGGGCAACTCTTACTTGGTGGGAGGACTTTGAAAGGGTAGGCCTGCCAGTGCAGCACCTCTAACTTGGCATCAGTTCTCCGCTCTTTTTCTGGAGAAGTATGTACCTCAATCCCGCAGGAAGGAGCTGTGTAGGTAGTTTGAGTGGTTGACACATGGGGATATGACTATGACTCAGTACGAGATGAGGTTTTCACAGATGGCCCATCATGCTACTTGGATGGTTCCGTCGGATCGTGGGAGTATCAGAAGGTTCGTAGATGACCTCAACTACCACCTTCATATTCCGATGAATAAAGATAGAGTACTGGGTGCTACGTTTGAGGAGGTGGTGGATATTGCTCGTAAGATCGAGTCAGTTCGTCGTAAAGCGCGAGTGGATAGGGAGGCCAATAGGCCTCGTGGATCAGGCAGTTACAATGATGCTCCTTTAAGGGGCTAGTTCCATCAGGGTAGGGGTCGTTCTTTTAGGCCTGTTTAGTTGGCTCATCCAGAGTATCGTGGGGGATCTTCAGGCCATGGTTATCATGGACCCCAGTAGGGTCAGTCTTTACCTAGCGCTCTCCCAGCTTAGAGTTTATCTAATGCCCCATCAGCTCAGGGTTCTTCTGCACCGAGTGCATCTTCTAGTCACTCAGGTGTGAGGGGTTACCTTCAGTCCCCATCTCCAACACCGGGCAGCTGTTATGAGTGCAAAGATTTTGGTCACTTGAGGAGGCAATGCCCTTGACTTCGTGGCAGACATCATCAGCAGAGGGGTCAGGCCTCGACTTCTGCTCCATTTACTTCACCACCCGCCCAACCAACTAGGGGTGGAGATCAAGCATCCAGGGGTCCTCCTAGAGGTGGAGATCAATCAGGCAGTGGTCAGGCTCATATCTATGCTATTCTGGGCAGGGCAGATGTTATTTCCTCAAATGCTGTCATTACAGGTATTATTTCAGTCTGTCACAGAGACGCCTCAATATTATTTGATCCCGGATCCACCTATTCTTATGCGTCTTCATATTTTTCTCATTATTTGGGTACGTCCTGAGGGTGTCTTGCTTTACTTGTTTACGTATCTTCCCTGGTGGGCAATACTATTATTGTAGACCATGTATACCGGTCATGTTTGGTGACTATTGGGGGTCTGGAGACTCGAGTCGATCTATTGCTATTGAGGATGTGTTTTTACGATTGTGTTTAAGGATGTGTTTTTATGATTGGAACAAGTTCGTATCGTGTATTGGAGTAGGTTGGTGGTTTTGGTTGAGGTCTCGGTGGCCTCAGGAAACGGAGCATTTTTGGTTAAGCTAATGATCAGATTTTGTTGTCATATGTTGCAGGGTCTTTGTTCAATGCGATCGCAGAGGTTGTGTTGCGATAACATAGAAGGTTTGGGGATGCTATGATTTTGTTCAATGCGATCGCGGTCAGGAGTATGCGATCGCATAGTTGAAGGAAATTGTATTTTGCGATCGCAGTGGTATCTATGCGTTCACTGTCATGACCCGAATTCTCCACCTCTAGAGTCATGATGGCGCCTACTAGTGGAAGCTAGGCAAGCCAATTGTTACTTACATTTTCATTAATTACAATTCTCTTCTTAAGAGTTTAAATAAAAATCATGTAAAATTACAGCGGAATAATTAAACTTAGCGGAAGACTTAGCAATTTTTATTAAATATGATATAGAAAATCCCAAACATGATACACTACCCAATACTGGTGTCACAATACTCACGAACTTCTAAGAATAATACACATAATCGCCTGAAAGAAATATAAGTTGTTTATATCGAATACATGAGATAACAGAATGAAATACATAGATAGAGGAGACAACGGGTCCTGCGGACGCCTGCAAGGCTACCTCGAAGTCTCAGTAGTCGGAATATCCACAATCGTGCTACTGCCGCTGCTGTTGTCCGTAACCTGTATCTGCGCAAAAATAGCGCAGAGTGTAGTATCAACATAACCGACCCCATGTGCTGGTAAGTGCCTGTCCTATCCCAACAAAGTAGTGACGAGGCTAGGACCAGTCACCCACATAAACCTGTATAGTTGAGATATATATTCATATACAATAGCAGGAAAACGTTATCGAACGTTTATAAGGAAAGAATCTGCTATGAAATAACAGTCAATGACCCATAATATCCTAAGTAATTTGAACAATGGAACAAAATTTACTTTCATGTCTCAATTCATTTTTTATTTCATATCCTGTGGTAGGCGTACCACTCGCTCCCAAATTTAACAATAGGCTACCGGCAACTATGGCCAATGCCAGGATTCAAATCACTTTGTGGTCGGCGTGCCACACGATCCCGTTTCTTATTATATAAGTGGTCGGTGTGCCACACGATCCTAACTCTTTAATATGTAAGTGGTTGGCGTGCCACACGATCCCAATTCTTTAATATATAAGTGGTTGGCGTACCACACGATCCTAATTCTTTAATATATATTACAGGCATTAAACCAATAATCTCTGATCAACAGTAAGTGTATAAAAGTATTACCGGTTTTGAACCAATAATCTTCATCTCAATAATATTTATATTACCGGTGTAAAACCAATAATGATAATGAATCAACAATATATTTTCGTTATCGGTGTAACACCAATAACTCTTAATCAACAATTTATATATATATATATATATATATATATATATATATATATATATATATATATATATATTACGGTATAAAACTAATAAATGATAATGAATCAACAATATATCTTCGTTACCGGTGTAACACCAATAACTCATAATCAACAATTTATATGTATATTACCGGTACAGAACCAATAATAATTTCCCTTCACATAATCACTTAGGATTAATAAGAATTTAATCCATTTTTAGATCCATGGTCATGCTCGACCCCCAACGTATAGATACTCGTCACCATGCCTATACGTCGGACTCCACATATAACAATTCACACGTAACTCAATTCCTATTCCCTCAAGCTAGGATAGAACAAACACTTACCTCGAATGTTTACGAAAATTCAATCCTTAGCAATGCCTTTTCCTTTCAAATTTGGCTCTAATCCAATCGTATCTATACATAATTGACTTAATAACATCAATTCTACTTAACAAACTACTTCATATGGCTAAATATAATTTTTACAACATTCTACCCGGAATAGTAAAAATTGACCCCGAGCCCACATGATCGAAACTCGAGTTTCGAACCAAAATAAATTCACCCAATCATCCACGAGTTCAACTATATATTTGTTCTAAAATCGGACCTCAAATTGAGGTCAAAATCCCAATTTTTATAAAAACCTAAGTTCTACCCAAAATCCCCATTTTTACCCATGAAAAACCTTAAATTAAGGATGAAAACATGATAAATGATGTTAAAGTTTGGAGAAATTGAGTAAAAGTTGACTTACCAATGATTTGAAGAAGAGGGAGTTCGTGAAAAATCGCCAATGGGTGTTTTGGGTTGTGAAATATGAAAAAAGAAGCTGGAAATCGTGATTTACATGTCTCTGTATTAGCATTTGCGAACAGGGGTTCGCAATTGCGAACCCCGACCAAATCCTGGGATTTGCGAAGCTAGGCCAAAAATGGGAAGTTCGCATTTGCGAACTTTTGTTCGCATTTGCGAAGCCAGGCCACAACTGGGAAGTTCGTATTTGCGAACATTTGTTCGCTTTTGCAAAGCCAGGACAAAATTGAGAAGTTCGCATTTGCGAACATTTGTTCGCATTTGCGAAGCCTGCAGGTCAGGTGCTGACAACAACTCTCTAACATGAAAAATTGAACTTGTGGCCTATCCAAAATTCACCCGAGCCCTCGGGGCTCCAAACCAAATATGTACACTGACTTAAAAACATCATACGAACTTGCTCGCGCGATCAAATCGCCAAAATAACATCAAAATCAATGAATTGAGCCTTAAAACTCAAGATTTCTTTCAAAATTTCATAACTCCCAAAATTTCCAATTTAAGGCCGAAACACGTCAAACGACGTCCATTTTCAACCAAACTTTATAGGAAGCGCTTAACCAATATATATGACTTGTACCGGTCGTCGGAACCAAAATACGAGCCCGATACCATTACCTTTTAATCAAATTTCAGTTTCATTTTCCTTAAACATTTTCAGAAAATAATTTAACAGAAAAATTCTTTTACCGGGGTTCTAGACCTCGGATTTCAATTCCGGGCATACGCCCAAGTTCTATATTTTTCTACGGATATTCTAGGACCGTAAATCACTAGTCCGGGTCCGTTTACTAAAAATATTGACCAAAGTCAACCATCTCAATATTAATATCAAAAATTTTCAAATTTTCCACATATTTCATATGATTCAACATAAACAATTTCCAGCTTCGCGCCCGGACTGCGCACGCAAATTGAGGCAACTATAAATGAGGTTTTCAAGACCTCAGAAGCTCGAAATGATTAAGAAAACAAGTGATGACCCTTTGGGTCGTCACATTCTCCACCTCTAAAACAACCGTTCGTCCTCGAACGGACAAAAGAAAGAAATATCTGAGTCATGAAATAGATGAGGATATCGGCTCCGCATGTCAGACTCGGACCCCCAGGTCGATGCCTCAGGAGGCTGACCCCTCCATTGAACTTGCACAGAGGGAAAACTCTTCGACCTCAACTACCGAACCTGCCGATCTAGAATAGCTACCGGCTCCTCCTCATAGGATAGATCCTTTTCCAATTGGGCAATGCTGAAATCTAACACATGCGATGGATCGCCGTGATATTTTTGGAGCATGGACACATGAAACACTGGATGTACAGCTGATAAGCTAGGTGGAAAGGCAAGCTTATATACCAACTCTCCCACACGATCAAGAATCTCGAATGGGCCAATAAACCTAGGGCTAAGTTTGCCCTTCTTTCCAAATCTCATCATGCCCTTCATAGGCGACACTCACAGCAACACTCGCTCCCCAACCATGAAAGCTATATCTCGAACCTTGCGATCTGCATAGCTCTTTTGCCTACACTGAGCTGTGCGAAGCCTATCTTGAATGATCTTGACCTTATCTAAGGCCTCCTAAACTAAATCCGTACCCAACAATCAAGCTTCTCCCGGTTCAAACCATCCAACTGGAGAACGACACCACCTACCATATAAGGCTTCATAAGGAGCCATATGGATGCTCGATTGATAGTTATTATTATAAGCAAACTCTGCCAAAGGCAGGAATTAATCCCACGAACCTCCACAATCAATAACACATGCCTGAAAAATATCTTCCAGTATCTGAATAGTCCCATCGGACTGACCATCCATCTGGGGGTGAAAGGCTATACTTAGCTGGACATGGGTGCCCAACTCTCGTTGAACCGCCTTCCAGAAATGTCAGGTAAACTGTGCACCTCAATCTAAATAATAGAGATAGGCACACCTTGAAGGCGAACAATCTCCCTGATATAAATCCCAGCTAATCTATCGGACGAATAGGTAGTGGCAATCGGATTAAAATAAGCTGACTTGGTCAGCCTATCAACAATCACCCAAACAACATCAAACTTCTTCCGAGTCATCGGAAGTCCAGAAACGAAGTCTATAGTGATTCGCTCCCACTTCCATTCAGGAAGTTCAATTCTCTGGAATAAACTGCCATGTCTGTGATGTTCATATTTAACCTGCTGACAATTAAGACATCGTGCCACATATGCCACAATATCCTTTTTCATTCTGCGCCACCAATAATGTTGCCGCAAATCTTGATACATCTTTGCTGCGCATGGATGAATAGAATACCGCGAACTGTGATCTTCTTCTAGAATCAATTCTCTAAGCCCATCAACATTTGGCACACAGATGCACCCTTGCATCCTCAGAATCCCATCAGCGTCTAAGGTGACCTGTTTAGCACCTCCTCGCTGAACCGTGCCTCTAAGGTCACATAAATAAGAATCATTATATTGTTGATAGCGGATACGCTCCAATAATGAAGAGCGAGCGATCGTGCAAGCTAGCACTCGACTAGGCTCAAAAATATACAACCTCACAAATCGGTTGGCCAAGGACTGAACATCCAAAGCAAGCGGCCTCTGATTGACTAGAATATAAGCAAGACTGCCCATACTGGCTGACTTCCTACTCAAAGCGTCGGCCACCACGTTTGCTTTTCCCGGATGATATAAAATGGTGAAATCATAATCTTTCAGTAATTCTAGCCACCTTCTCTGCCTCAAATTCAACTATTTCTGTTTAAACAAATATTGAAGACTCTTATGATCGGTGTATACTTCACATGCCACACCATACAAATAATGCCTCCAGATCTTCAATGCGTGAATAATCGCCGCCAATTCTAGATCATGCACTGGATAGTTCTTTTCATGAATCTTCAACTCCCTCGAAGCATAGGCAATAACCTTGCTATCCTGCATTAACACTGCACCAAGCCCAATACGGGAAGCATCACAATAAATAGTATAAGGTCCCGTACATGTGGGTAAAATCAATACCGGTGTTGTGGTCAAGCCTGTCTTGAGCTTCTGAAAGCTCGCTTCACATTCATCTGACCATTCAAATTGAATACCTTTCTGTGTCAACCTGGTTAGTGGGGTTGCAATATATGAAAACCCCTCCACGTGTCGCCGATAATAACCCGCTAATCCCAAGAAACTCCGAATTTCTGTGGCTGATGTTGGTCTAGACCAGTTCTTGACTGCCTCAATCTTCTTTGGATAAACCTGAATACCTGCCGCCGTCACAATATGACCCAAAAATGCAACTGAACTTAGCCAAAATTCACACTTTGAAAATTTTGCATAAAGTTGGCTATTTTTCAGAGTCTGCAAGGCCACTCTGAGATGATGCGCATGCTCCTCCTGACTGCGGGAATATATTAATATGCCATCAATGAAGACTATTACAAACAAGTCTAAAAAAGGTCGGAACACCCGATTCATCAATTCCATAAAAGTTATTGGGGCATTTGTCAACCCAAAAGACATGACCAGAAATTTATAATGTTTGTATCGAGTGCGGAATGCTGTCTTAGGGACATCAGATGCCCTAATCTTCAGCTAATGATAGCCAGATCTCAAATCTATCTTCGAAAATACCTTGGCACCCTAAAGCTGATCAAATAAAACATCAACTCGCGGGAGTGGATATTTATTTTTGATAGTCACCTTGTTCAACTGCCGATAGTCAATGCACATTCTCATCGAACCATCTTTCTTCTTTACAAATAATACTGGTGCACCCCACGGTGAAACACTGGGTCTAATGAAACCCTTTTCAAGTAAATCCTGCAACTGCTCCTTCAATTCTTTTAACTCTGGCGGAGCCATACGATATGGGGGAATAGAAATGGGCTGAGTGCCTGGAGCCAAGTCAATGCAAAAATCAATGTCCCTGTCGGGCGGCATACCTGGCAAGTCTGAAGGAAATACTTCAGGAAATTCGCGAACCACGGGCACAGAGTCAATAGAAGGAACCTCAGCACTGGAATCACGGACATTGGCCAAAAAGCCAAACACCCCTTTCCAACCATACGCTGAGCCTTAACATAAGAAATAACATTGCGGCTAGTATGATCTGAAATTCATTTCCACTCTATACGAGGAAAATTCGGCAGAGATAAAGTCACAATCTTAGCATGGCAATCTAAAATAGCATGATATGGAGATAGCCAGTCCATGCCTAATATAATATCGAAGTCCACTATATTTAGGAGTAATAAATCAGCACGGGTCTCAAGACCCTCAATCACTACAATAAATGACCGATGAACTCGATCAAACATAATAGAATCGCCTACTGGTGTAGACACATGAGTAGGAACACTCAGTGGTTCACTAGGCTGAAACACGTATGGTGCAAAATAGGAGGACACGCACGAATATGTAGACCCTGGGTCAAATAATGCCGATGCCTTTCTATCACAAACCAAAATAATACCTGTAATGACGACATCTAAGGACTCAACCTTTGGTCTGGCAGGAATTGCATAACATCGGGGTTGGGCCCCACCAACCTAAGCAGTATCTTTGGGACGATCAGCTGCTAGCTGGTCTCTACCTCTATCGGTCTGAGCTCCACCTCTATAACCTCTACCTCCACCTCTATGTCCTCTACCCCCGCCTCTAGCTGGCTGGGCAGGCTGTGGGGGAACTGGGGCCTGAACCATGGCACGAGAACCCTGCTGCTGAGAGCTGTCAGAAGTTCGAGGACAATACTTTGCAATGTGCCTACGATCTCCGCACGTAAAACAAGCCCTCGACTGCTGAGAATAGCGAAATGGTGGTGCACGGATAGGCTGTTGATCAGAATAGCGTGGCTGAGAATTACAACCACTAGAAGCATCGTGAGAAACCTGAAGAGCTGACTGATGAGGCCTAGGAGAATGGCCTCTACCATGAGAATCTCTACCTCCAGACGAGGTACCACTGAATCTACCTAAATTACGGGGTCTCTTATCCGATCCATGACCTGCTCCCTGTGACAGAGCCATCTCGATCCGGCGGGCTGCATTAGCTGCCTCCTGAAAAGTGATTTTAGTTCCTGCTCCCATAGCCATCTGCAGTCGAATTGGCTGATTCAAGCCATCAATAAATCTTCTAACCCTTTCCCGATCTGTAGGAAGTATGACAATGGCATGACGATCCAGGTCCACGAACCTACTCTCGTACTGAGTGACAGACATAGAACCCTGATGAAAATGCTCAAATTGCCTGTGCATGAACTTTTCCAGGAACAACTCTGCAAATTGGCCCCAAGTCAAATATGATGATATTGCTAGCCTAGATAGACAATAATCTCTCCACCAAGTCTTGGCGAAACCAAATAATCAAAAAGTAGCAAAATCCACACCATTAGTCTCCACAATGCCCATGGTACGGAGAACCTCGTGGCAGCTATATACGAAATCCTGGAAATCCTCTGAAGGAGTTCCACTGAATGTGGTAGTGAACAACTTGGTAAACATGTCCAATCTCCATAACGTGTCAGTAGACATAGATGCACCATCATTAGCCTGAGTCACTATAATAGGTTGAGCTGCCTCAACTGGCTGAATCACAGGAACCTGAGCCTGGGGAATTACTGGCTCCGGAATGCGCATAGCAAGAGTCTAATTACCTCCTCCAGCCTGAGAAGTGGCTGGTGCTAGTGGCAGTAAACCTGCTTTGGTGATATTGTCTATAAAACCTTCTATCTGCACTAAAGCATCCTGAAGATCCGGTGCAAACATAATTCCTCCTAGGACCTGAGCTAGGCCCACTGGAACTGTTGGGGCTGGAAACTCCTCCTCGATATGAGCCTGAGGTTCTGCCACTTGTGCTGCTGCTCGAGGCTGAGCTCTGCCTCTACTTGGCCTCTAGGACGGCCTCGACCTCGGCCTCTGCCCCTAGCGGGAGCTGCCACTGCTGCGACCTCGGGCTGCTGGTCAGTAGATGAGGATACATGTGTTCTTTCCATCTGCGGAAGAACAGAGTAGAAATTCAATTAGCATTTGAAAGATCAAAGTCGCACGACTGGAAAGAATAAAGGGAAGATTTTCCTAACTCTGTAGCCTCTGGGGATAAATACAGACGTCTCCGTACTGATCCCTCAGACTCTACTAAGGTTATTCGTGAGTTGTGAGACGTGTGCAACCTAGTGCTTTGATACCAACTTGTCACGACCCGGATTTCCCACCTCTAGAGTCATGATGGCGCCTACTAGTGGAGGCTAGACAAGCCAATTGTTACTTACATTTTCATTAGTTACAACTCTCTTCTTAATACTTTAAATAAAAATCATATAAAAATTACAGCGGAATAATTAAACTTAGCGGAAGACTTAGCAATTTTTATTAAATACGATACAGAAAATCCCAAACATGATACACTACCCAAGACTGGTGTCACAATACTCACGAACTTCTAAGAATAATACACATAATCGCCTGAAAGAAATATAAATTGTTTATCTCGAATACATGAGATAACATAATAAAATACATAGATAGAGGAGACAACGGGTCCTGCGGACGTCTGCAAGGCTACCTCGAAGTCTCAGTAGTCGAAAAATCCACAAGTCGCTACTGTCGTTGCTGCTGTCCGTAACCTGTATCTGCGCAAAAAGAGCGCAGAGTGTAGTATCAGCACAACCGACCCCATGTGGTGGTATGTGCCTGGCCTATCCCGGCGAAGTAGTGACGAGGCTAGGACCAGTCACCCACATAAACCTGTACAGTTAAGATATATATTCATATACAACAGTAGGAAAACATTATCGAACGTTTATAAGGAAATAATATGCTCTGAAATAACAGTCAATGACCCATAATATCCGAAGTAATCTGAACAATGGAACAAAACTTACTTTCATGTCACAATTCATTTTTCATTTCATATCCTGTGGTAGGCGTATCACTCACTCCCAAATTTAACAATAGGCTACCGGCAACTATGGCCTATGCCAGGATTCAAATCATTTTGTGGTCGGTGTGCCACACGATCCTGTTTCTTATTATATAAGTGGTCGGCGTGCCACACGATCCCAACTCTTTAATATGTAAGTGGTCGGCGTGCCACACGGTCCCAATTCTTTAATATATATTACCGGCATTAAACCAATAATCTCTGATCAACAGTAAGTGTATAAAAGTATTACCGATTTTGAACCAATAATCTTCATGTCAACAATATTTATATTACCGGTATAAAACCAATAAGTGATAATGAATCAATAATATATCTCCATTACCGGTGTAACGCCAATAACTCTTAATCAAAAATTTATATGTATATTACCGGTATACAATCAATAATAATTTCCCTTCACATAATCACTTAGGATTAATAAGAATTTAATCCATTTTTAGACCCACGGTCATGCTCGACCCCCAACGTATAGATACTTGTCACCATGCCTATACGTCGGACTCCACATATAACAATTCACACATATCTCAATTCCTATTCTCTCAATCTAGGATAGAACAAATACTTACCTCGAATATCTACGAACAATTCAATCCGTAGCAATGCCTTTTCCTTTCAAATTTGGCTCCAGTCCAATCGTATCTATACACAATTGACTTAATATCATCAATTCTACTTAACAAACTACTTCATATGGCTACATATAATTTTTACAACATTCTGCCCGGAATAGTAAAAATTGACCCCGGGCCCACATAATCGAAACTCGAGTTTCGAACCAAAATAAATTCACCCAATCATCCACGAGTTCAAATATATAATTTGTTCTAAAATCGGACCTCAAATTGAGGTCAAAATCCTAATTTTTATGAAAACCTAAGTTCTACCCAAAACCCCCATTTTTACCCATGAAAAACCTTAAATTAAAGATGAAAACATGATAGATGATATTAAAGTTTGGAGAAATTGAGTAAAAGTTGACTTACCAATGATTTAGAGAAGAGGGAGTTCGTGAAAAATCGCCAATGGGTGTTTTGGGTTGTGAAATATGAAAAATGAAGCTGGAAATCGTGATTTACAGGTCTCTGTATTCGCATTTGCGAACAGGGGTTCGCAATTGTGAACCCCTACCAAATCCTGGGATTTGCGAAATAAGCTTCGCATTTGCAAAGCTAGGCCAAAAATGGGAAGTTCGCATTTGCGAGCTTTTGTTTGCATTTGCGAAGCCAGGCCAAAACTGGAAAGTTCGCATTTACAAACATTTGTTCCCATTTACGAAGCCAGGCCAAGACTGGGAAGTTCGAATTTGCGAACATTTGTTCGCATTTGTGAAGCCAGGCCAAAACTGGGAAGTTCGCATTTGCGAAGCCTGCAGGTCAGGTGCTGACAGCAACTCTCTAACATGAAAAATTGAACTCGTGGCCTATCCAAAATTCACCCGAGCCCTCGGGGCTCCAAAAAAAATATGTACACTAATTTAAAAACATCATACGAACTTGCTCGCGCGATCAAATCGCCAAAATAACATCAAAATCAATGAATTGAGCCTTAAAACTCAAGATTTCTTTCAAAATTTCATAACTCCCAAAATTTCCAATTTAAGGCCGAAACACGTCAAACGACGTCCATTTTCAACCAAACTTTATAGGAAGCGCTTAACCAATATATATGACTTGTACCGGTCGTCGGAACCAAAATACGAGCCCGATACCATTACCTTTTAATCAAATTTCAGTTTCATTTTCCTTAAACATTTTCAGAAAATAATTTAACAGAAAAATTCTTTTACCGGGGTTCTAGACCTCGGATTTCAATTCCGGGCATACGCCCAAGTTCTATATTTTTCTACGGATATTCTAGGACCGTAAATCACTAGTCCGGGTCCGTTTACTAAAAATATTGACCAAAGTCAACCATCTCAATATTAATATCAAAAATTTTCAAATTTTCCACATATTTCATATGATTCAACATAAAAAATTTCCAGCTTCGCGCCCGGACTGCGCACGCAAATTGAGGCAACTATAAATGAGGTTTTCAAGACTAACTCGAAATGATTAAGAAAATAAGTGATGACGCTTTGGGTCGTCACATTCACATAGGGTATTTGGCGAGTGGTCCCAGGTTATGAGTTTGTTCTATGCGATCACGGGGTATTGAGTGCGATCGCATAAGCCACTTTTGGAGGGTGGAAATTTTGTTATATGCGATCACAGGTCTGGTAATGCGATCGAATGGTGTATTTAACTGGGCGGACAGAAGGGTTTAAGGACAATTCATCCGCGAGCATAATCATATTTTCTCCATTGTTGGGAAAGGTATGAAGCTAGTGGACGAGGGATTAAGAGATTTTAACCTAGTTTTCGATTGGAGGTAAGTTTTATGGACTAATTACGTGATTTTATCCTAGAATCTTCATCTAAATCACTGGAAATTGGAGGAATCAAAGTGTAAAATGAGGGTTTTTGCTTGAAGCCTAAGAAATAGTAAATTGATGATTTGAAGGGCCAAATGGACTCCGATTTTGATAAATTTTATATGTATGGACTCATGGCGAGCCGAGGATTCTGAAAATGTTAATTTCATAATTTTTTGTGAAGCGGGCTTGGGGCTCGGCTTTGGCAACTTCGTGATTTTGGGTGTATTTCGAGTTATTTCGATTGGATTATGTTCCATTAGCCTATTTTGATGTATTCCTATTGGTTTTGATCAGATTCAGCACCCGTGGAGGTTGATTCTCGAGGAAAAGACATTGTGGACTAGTATTTGAGCCGGTTCGAGGTGAGTAATAGGTGTGAATGATGACCTGAGGGTTTGATACCCATGTATATCACTATGTGACGTTGTATTGAGGCGAGACACGTACTTTACTGTGAGTGCGGGGTTGATTGTGATTGGGGACTATGGCTTAGTTCGACCGTATGGCATTGTACTGTGTTTTTGGCTATAAATGAGCCGTTAAACCTCCTACTTTGGTGGTTGTGGATATATTTGAGTTGTGTGCCAGTTATTTGGATCCCGTGATGATCGTTATCATTGCTTCTATGATTGTAGCATATTTTCATGATATTAGTCCTGAGCTAAACACTAATGATTTTTTCAAACTCTAAGATTTTTCAAACTCTAGCAATTTGATACGTGAAAAAGGGACTCTACTTTTAAGAGCAGATTATACAGTCCTTTTTTGTTGTAAAAGGAAAACTTTATTGATAAACTATGTAGTATTACAAAAGGCTCGGTCAGCCATCCCATTGGGATCGAAACTAACAGTGCTTACCAAAGTAGTTAAGTTTTGCATGGCATTAATATTGCCTAAATAGACCTAGAGTAGTACATTCCTACATCATCATTCTTCAAAGATGCCTCCACTTCATGTGTAGTGCATGGTGAATGATGGTTTTATTTATACATATTAACTTCTTGCTGCTTCTTGCCAAAAGATGAGGTACACAGTTAGCTTCTCGGAAGCTATTCCTGAGTATTGGTGCTCCCAGTTGTGCCATTAACCACCTGCATGAGGGGATAATGTGATCATAAATTAGGTGATCTTTTTCAAATATGGATATTACCTCAGTGGAATCAGTTTTAATTTCCAAAGGATAAAGGTTGAATTGCACCGCCATTTGTAGGCCTGCTTCCAGAGCCAGAAGTTCTGCATGTGTGTTTCCAATGACAATAGTTGTTCTTTGGTATCCGACAACCCATTTTCAATTACTGTTGCGGATGATTCCTCCCAATTCACCAACTTTAGTGGTATGGATGTATGCACTGTCGCAATTTAACTTATAAAAGCCCTTAGGAGGTTTGTGTCATTTGATAGGGGTGGTAATAGATTTCAAAGGAGTATGATTGTAACCAGTTTGATATTTGAACTCCGCTGCTTTGTTTAGAGTTAGAGCGTCTGATATTTTATTGGAGAGATTATTAACATTATTGTTATTTCGATTGATCCAGATATGCCAAAAGCAGAAAGGGTAGATATCTTCCCAATCGAGGTCTTTGAAATATATTCTGGGATTCAGGGATCGAAAAGAGTCTATCCAATCCATATTTTATGGTGGGGTGATGCCAAGTTCCCCCCAGAATTGTTTTGTAATGTAACAGTGTAGAAACATACACTACCAGAAAATGTGCCTATTGGAACAGTTATTTTAGCAACGGTTCACAAACCGTTGCCATAGAGCATGTATGGTAACGGTTATAACCGTTACCGTAGCATTTAGGTGATATTAGCACACTTTAACTATAGAACCGTTCCAATTGTAAAATAACCGTTGCCATAGATTCATCTGGCGCAACGGTTATCTGAACCGTCCTAATAAATCTATCTACGGGAACGCTTAAGTTGTATAAATTTCTATTGGAACGGTTATTTTTTCTCCCTTATTTTCCCTCCTAAATTTTATTACACCCACCAAAACAATCTCTATTCTTTTTATTTTTTAATAATTTTAATAATACATATAAAATAAAAAAGCTTTTTTGGCACTTAATTTCTGCTAGGCGATACAGTGATACATCTTCTTCTTCACTGATACCCGCCCCCTTTCTCTCTCTATCAAAATCTTCTTCTTCTTCGATGACCTAGGTTAAAATCTTCTTCTCTCTCTATTCTTTCGTGAGTTAAAAACTGATACCCCCATATCTCTCTCTCTCTGATGATCTATGGTTCCTTGTTTTCGTGAATTTTTGAACAAATTGGGTTTGGAGTTTTATTCTAATTGGTGTCGAGAAGTTATGGTTGAAGCTTGGGTTCATTTGTTTGGTGTCAACAATCAAATTTTTGGTGCTAAAGCTTGAAGAACAGCTTCAAATTTCTGGAGTTGAGTGCCTGAAGCTGTTACGTAGCCGATGCACTCCTCGACGCATCAGGTATTCTTTCTCTACGCTTAAACTTGTGTCATTTTATGGATTTTGAGGGATTTGCGCAGTTCGACTCACGTACCTTTGAGGTTTCCAATCTGTTTCCTCTTTCAAGTTCATAGCTTGAACTCCCTGGCATCAAGTTCATCTGCTGCTGCTGGGCTCTCTCAGTTTCAGCAATCTGTAAATCAAATGAGTTGTGCTTTTTCGAACTCGATCCCATAAAATTCAGACACAAATTGTTCACTCGTTGGAATTCTTGGATTTCCTGCTAGCTTGTATAGGAGTCTGTTGGTACTTATTTGCATATGTGTAGTATATATATACTTTCTTGAACCAGCAGTAGGAGTATATATTCACCCCATGCTGATTTCTTAGCTTTTTCGAACTCGATCCCATATAGTCTTATTGTCAGCACTGGATTGATATTTTTAGGGCAAGTTTGGTGTTAAATGTTTGTTGACATTGCTAGAGCCAGCCTTAAGAGTGCTGATGCATAGGTCGTTGCAACTCTCCTGGTATTGTTGAACACGATGCCTTTCTGCTAGTCGACTGTGACATTGGCACAAGGGTTTTTTGTCCATGCAGCTTCTTTGAAAGCTTGTTAGAGGGATCCTCAGTTGACCCTTTCCAATAAGTTGCCTTGTCATCATACGAGAATTCCAGGATATTCTGTCTATGCGTTTGATTTTAGTAACTTCACTGATATAAGTGAGGTTCTTTTAAGTTCATTTGCTGCACTTTATCTAGTCCACCTGTGATTTAAATTGGGAAAAATAGATTGATTTTCACTTCGTTTTATCTGTCCTCTCTTCTATGTCACTTCAATTTATAAATCGCACATCTTGTTAAATATAAAGAGTATTCCATGTGAAAAGATTTCAAAGTATTCGGATATAAGCAGATAGTAATTACAAGAGTGGATGGACTGCTAGAATAACTCTATTCAATTGGGGAGATGATGTTTTTGAAGATTGGTTTACAGCAATTCAAATGAAGAAAGATATAGCTAGTGGCTATGAAAATGTTTATTCATTCAATGGGACAAAGCTGCCTAATAGAAACAATACTATATTTATGCAAGGGTTGCCTGGTTTGAATTTCTTGGTTGGAGAAGTTAATGGTAGTAATCCTAATAAGGATCCAAGAGTGCTTGGAAAACAGCAATCTGTTGTTTCTTTCTTAAAGAAATACACACCACATATTTTCTTTAACTTTCGTCCATTCCCAATTCGTCTGGGGACTTTGTGGGGGCAAAGGAGGTTATTATTTCGTTTCTTTAGTTTCCATGATTGACACGGGCATGTCTTCTTCTCTTGCTCTAGGTTGGTTTAATTATTGGAAGAGGTGAGGAAACTATCAAGAGCCTTCAGACAAGATCAGGGGCACGAATTCAGGTATTGATAACCCTATGATTTCACATATTTTATGCAAAATAGTTTTACTGTTAGAGGCAATCAATTCACTTGATAAATTATCAAAATTAATGTTCTACTATTTTCCTAGTTGGTTCCACTTCCTTCTGATGGAAAAGAATCTAAAGAAAGAACAGTGCGAGTGACTGGTGATAAAAACCAAATTGATATGGCAAGAGAGATGATCAAAGAAGTCATGAGTCAGGTTTGTTTGGATGTTCTGCCTTATTCTTTAAGTGCGCTTGTGTGAGGTCCATTTAGGTGTATTCAATACAGTTTAATATTTCAGATCAGTATTGCTGATACAAACATATTTCATTTCATTTATGTTAACGGCCATTTCTTGAACACTTTTTCTATAAGTAACAGTTTCTTGAATACGCATAGTTGATACTGTGACATGCCTACAATTGGGTTTGAGCCTGGAATTTTGGACAGAAATGTTTGTTTAGGAACTATCAGTAAATATCAGATGCAAATCTCGGACTTGAGTAACATTAAGCAGTGTGTTCTTTATATAACGTAGTATATTTTGAGCCCTCATGGCTTTACTTTTGTGGCAAGAGCGCAGTGTATGTCGTGTGAGTAGATGTCACTAACTCACCCTGATACTCGGAAAAGCCTAATGTTTAAGTTGAGAAGGGTAGATGATGGGTGGCTGCCCCGAGTTTACTCAGTTATCAATAATTAACTCACTATAATTTGTTAATCTGTTGAATTTGATGTATCTGTTATGAAAAATCGTGTAGAATGAAGTTATGCCTTCTGTTTTCTGTTTAGCAGTTATTTATTCTTTTATAAAATGACAGTTCACAAGTTCAATTAGAAGTTACATGTTAAGAATAAACGTATTTAGCTGATCTTCTGAAGTAATAGTATGGCTCTTACCGGTAGGAGGGAACCAACGAGTTTTTGGAACATTTTCATGTTTCTTAGTGTCACTAGGCAGCATAAAGTTCTCTGCTTACAAGGGGTCAGTGTGAAAACTCTCTTAATGGTTTTACTTGAGGCACTTGTTTAGTTAGAATATGGTGCTGTACTTCTGCCTTGCTCATTGTTTACAAGTTCCACTTGGTGACTTTGCTAGATCTGAGCTGCTGAAGGAATGTATTAATGTACTCTTAGGATTAAATTAATTGCCTATCTTGGAGTGGTTACTCTGTTATGTGTGGTGAGTAGGCGTTTTGCATGAGATGAATAAAAATGTCACATGATGGGAGCTTGTTTCTTAGTGAACGTTCATAAAAGTTTGTGTGTCGGGTCAATTGAATACAATTAAAGAGAATGTTGTGTTGGAATGGGATGTCGGTTGCCGTGATTTATATTTGTCAATGGGTGCCAATTTCGGATTGGTTGGCTTTAAAAATGCAGATTTGGATTTTGTCTTTGACATCGCAGCATTGCGTTGGTGTAGCCATAGACAACTACTATTCACTCTCGACCACCGAAGAGAGGTATCAAGCATTAACCCTCGCCATTGCAGATGTTAATAGTTGGTAAGATTACTTCGAGACTTAAAAACTAAAAATGATAATAATAGTAAGGTTATTATATTAGAAGAGTACTCTCTGGATACCCTATGCTCTATGCAAGACACCATGTTGCAGAATGCCATCACTAGTTAAATCATCTTTATTGAGTGTACTGTATCCATGATGAAATCTGATATCATATTATCTTAAACATAGGAGCACTGAATAGTTGGCCTTTTGACTTGCATTACACATGGTGTTTGGAAGTAGTATGACTACCATGGTTACACAATTGAATGCAATAAAAAAGATGATCTTTATTCAAGAACTGTATATTGATAGTTCTGCCTCTTGGATACCATGTGCATGTAATTTTGAAGATGCTTGATATGTATTTACTAAATGTCAGATGATGGTTTGTTTAGATCTGAAATAGTATCAACATCAATCTCTTTTCCTTGACAGTGTTATGGGCGACTCATCTGATCCCATTTTGGCAGTTGTGTTCAATATTTGCTTGAAGCGTCATTAGATTGTTAATTCTGCTTGTATTCTTTGCATTTTCATCAATGCTCTTGCTATTTACTATTCACGTTTTATTATGCCTCAATGCAAGTACAATCCTTGGATCTGTGTATGTATGTTTTCTTGCAGTTGTCATCCTGCTACAGTTCAAGCATCTACAAGTTTCATTTACTTCGTTTGCTGGCAGCTATTCCTAAGCTTGTCTTATTTTTATGCTTATATTTTCTGTTTAAATCTACAATCATGTGGCTAACTTCTCTACAAGTATCAAAACGAATGTACTGATCGTTCATGTAATAAGCTGTTGTTATGAAGATAAAACAAAATGGGGAAAAGAGGTAAGTCAGATCCATCTCTTTAAGTTTCTTGCTTTCTACAAGTATCAAAACGAATGTACTGATCGTTCTACCCAACTGCTTTGAAAATGCAGATTGGTTGGATATATGGTTCAGTCACAGAGGATATATTAAAGGATTCAAAATGCATTTCACGGCTGGAGATCCATATATTGCATGCCTACAAGGCCGGCTTTTAAAGGATCAGCACCGATCAATCTATCAGATCGTCTCCACTAGGTCCTTCGATGGGCTCTTGGTTCTATTGAAATCTTTTTCAGCAGGCATTGCCCTATCTGGTATGGATATGGTGGTGGTCTCAATTGGCTCGAACATTTCTCATACATAAACGCCACCCTTTATCCATTCACGTCTCTTTCCTTAGTCACTTATTGCACTCTACATTTGAATGAGATGGTAGAAATAATACTTGCTCAAATTAGAACTTAGAAGTGGATGTTGCTTGATATTTGCTGGAATGCAATGTGCTGCAGGAAGTTCTTGTGAGATTCGCGCGATTTGGATCAGAGGAGGACGAGTGGATAAACGTAAGAAAGTCAGTCCGGGAACGATCTGTACCTCTTGAGAGTTCAGAAAGTAACAAAGTCAGGGTTGGGGATCCTGTTTTGTGCTTCCAGGTACACCTTTCTTCCAATGGACTCTCTTTTCCCGTTGTTCTAGGGGTAAAAAGGGCAAATAATTTCTTGGGTAACGCCATTGATAGAGGGTCTAAGAATGAGATCACAAAAGGTAGAATATATCACAGTGATGGCCTCTGAATTGCAGATATGTTGGTGTATCGCAGGATGGTTTAACTTTATATTTTGTTTTTCCTATTTTGATCTAACTAGGAGAGGAAGGACCAGGCTAGATATGTTGAAGCGTGTGTTACTGAAATTCAAAAGAAATTTCATGATATAAAGGGCTGCAGATGTCTCTTTGTGATTCCATTTGATCATGATAACACAGAGGTGCGTTTTCATAACAGGAGAATATCTATCCATTATTATCATTTTGCACTTGGTTGGATTTACGTTATCACACGTTTTGTTACTTCTTGCTTCAGGAAATTGTTCATTTGAGGAGATTATGTTTCCGGCCAAGCGTATTACGCGTCCGTGCCAGATTTAGGTTTTGAATATATGCTCACAGGAAAATTCATTACACCTGAGGTAAAATCTTTTAACCATAGAAAAGACATCCTATTATCTACATGATCAAGCTGCACTAAGCTAAACTCTTCAAAAAGATATCTAATTTCTGTTCTTGTCTTGTTAAATCTTGCAGCTTAACAATGCTGCTAGCTTGTGGTTTTTGTCACTTTTCATTTGCCTTGGCAGTAGGATTTTTCATTTACCCCCTATCTCCCAATTTTTCGTCGTTTTCTCTTTTCCTTATATTTGGCATTGGTTTGTAAAAGCCAAGAGAATGGTTAAAAGTTATACGATTAGAAGAATGAAAGGGAGGATGCAACCAACCCATTCTCTACTTACAAAGTCACCAGTAGAGAAAATTCTACTATACCCATTCTTATTTAATAACTTTATTTATTGTCTTTTATAGGAGGAGTAACCGAAGAAAGGGAAGATGGAGAAGGTGGAGCAACGGAAGAAATGAAAGATGGAGAAAGTGAAGATATAGACCTTACATAAGAAAGAACTTTGAGTTGTTGTCAATATTCTTGAAGTCTTTTGTTATAGCATTTGAAACTTTAACTTTTGAAGCTGTAAAACTTATGTAATTTGGTTAAAAATATTTTGCTATTATCGTTATTCTTAGCTTATTGGATAAGAAAGATTATGTAGTGTTTATTTTATTTATATAATATCCAGGTTATAATTACAAATAATTTTAGGTGGTAATGTCAATTAAACGTTTAAAATAGCCTAATAGAACCGTTGCAATAAGCATAAATGTCGTTGCCATATACATTCTGAACCGTTCCGATAGGTGTTGTAGACCGTTCCATAAAGTGTGAGAAACTGATGCAATAGAAACAAAACTGTTACGGTAGCATTATAAAACCGTTACAATAGCTGTAAATAATCGTTGCAATAAACTATATTGTAACAGTTTCCAACCATTGTAGTAAATAGGATGGTAACGGTTTACAACCGTTGCATAAAGTATACGGCAACGGTTTATAACCGTTGCTGTTGAAATGAATATTCGTTACTTAAGACATTGGGAAAACCGTTGCGATAGCTTGATCTATAGCAACGGTTTTGTCAACCGTTGCCAAAACCGTTGCTGTAGATCTATTGGCACGCGAGCGGATGTCACGGTCGCCGAACCGTTCCAATACCTCTATGGCAACGGTTTTTCTATCAATTGCAACGGTTTACCAACCGTTGCCACAAGCCTATTTTCCAGTAGTGATATGGTGGATGTCTTCCGTATTCTTCCTACAAATTGTGCATACTTCGTCTATATTAATACCTATGTGCTTAAGGTATAGTGGTGAGTTTTTTGTGATGACAGACCCAGAGAAAGTAGCTAATTTTCTTGGAATTTTGAGATGCCAAATCCATGATGTGTTTCTGTTAGTGTCTAAGGGTGGTACAAGGATCTCTATAGCAGATTTTAAAGTAAAAACTCCGTTATTGGATAGCTTCTATAAGATCTATCCTTAAATTAGTCGAGGGACTTAAGTAGGTACTAAGGATGGCATTTCGGATGTGAGAAGGTATGGAAAAAAGGAGTTTGTCAAGGTTCCATCTATAGTTAACAATGATGTCCCCCACTAACATGTGATCCTCATTACAGTTGAGGGGGCCACTAATTAGGGTTCTAAGAGGAGGGAGGTTGGGAATCCAAATATTGTCCCAAAGTCTAACCTTGTCCCCATTCTCGATTATCCAGGCCAATCCTTTATTACAAAGATTCCAGCCACTTATATTATGCCATATAAAAGATGTGTTCTTAGGTGAGACCCTATTAGAGTATTGATTTGTGAGGGTCCTAGCCCAAGGAGTCATTGGATTAGTGAAGAGGTGCCAGGTAAGGTTAACTAGAAGGGCTTGGTTTTTCACAGCAGCTTTAACTAGGCCAAAGCCCCCCTTGATCCTTTGGCCTAGTGACAGCATACCAGTTGATTAAGTGGAGACGTTTTTTCTCCAACGTGAAACCCCAAAGAAAATTTCTCTGGATGCGATCTATAAGCTTAAGGGTTTGTTTTGGTAGGAGAAAATATTGCATCATATGGCTAGGAATATTAGTGAGTGTTGATTGTATTAGGGTTGCCCTGCCCGCTAGGTTGAGGCAATTGATCTTCCAATTAGCTAGTCTTGACCCCATGTTTTCAAGCACAAAAGGGAAATCCTTGTGCTTGGGAGTTTTGTTGGTCATGCGGAAGCCCAAATATTTCCCATAATTCTTACTAAGAGAGATGTTTAGAGTTTTGACTATGCTATCTTGTAAATGTTGAGGACAGTGAGAAGAAAAGATTACTTTAGATTTTTGGTAGCTAATCTTTTGTCATGATAGCTGGCAAAACATGTTTAGGGTTTTAGAAATCGCTATGCAATATTTTAAGTTGGCTTTAGATATTAAAGTAAGGTCATCCGCAAAGAAAATGTGTGATAAATCAGGGCCCCATGGGCTAAGCTTAATAGGATCCCATATTGCACAGTCGACTTGATAGTGTATGTAACGGGAGAGCATCTCAATGCAAAGGACAAATATGTAGGGTGAGAGGGGGCCGCCTTGACGAATTCCTCTAGTTGGTTTAAAGTAATTGGTACGAGAACCATTAACTAAAATAGCAATATTAGTGGTGGTGCTGCATTGCATAATAAGGGTAGTAGTTTTATGAGAAAATTTGAATTAAACGAGGGTCCTATAGATAAAAGACCATTCAAGGTAATCAAAGACTTTCCAAGTCAAGTTTTATAATCATACTAGAATTAGAGCATTTGATGGTATTGAATTTTTTAAGCACTTCCTGGATGATAATACTATTATCCTATTTTTAATAAAACTCATTTGAAAAGGACTAATGAGATTTATAAAAAGGCTTAATCCTGTTGGCAATAATTTTAGTGACGGCTTTGTAAATAGTATTACAAAGTCCAATAGGCCGGAAATTTTTAAGAAATTGTATTATGGACTTTAGGAATTAGGAAAATACGGGTGTGATTAAGGGTTTCAGGGATGACTTAGATTTTAAAGATATTTTTAATAGAAACAATTAGAGAATTACCAACAATAGGCCAAAATTTCTGATAAAAAAGGGTGAATTCTGTCCGGGCCTGGTGCTTTCATTGATTTAAAGGAAAAGATGGCATTGGAAATTTCTTGATATGAGATTGGGGCATCTAAAGAGCTTAGATCAATATTTTCAAAGCACTTGGGGAGTTAATTATATCAGCCCTATTTGAAGTGGTAAGAGAAGTAGTAAAAATGGCTTTGAAAAACTCAAGAGTATGATTAGATATTTCTAAAGGGTCATCAATCCATTTGTCCTCCTCATTTTTAAAGTGAGAAACTTTATTATGACCTTTACGACTGAGCGTATAGATGTCAAAGAACTTTGTATTGGCTTCGCCATTGTTAAGACAATTTATACGTGATCTAAGTTTTCAATAATCCTTCTCCATACTAAGAACCTCGTTATAATCGTGAACAAGCTATTTTTCTAAATCTAGTAGGAAGGAGCTCCTAGAATAATTAGGAGATTTTTGTAATCCATGCAATCTGGCTAGAAGAATTTTCTTTTTTTCTTTAAAGATGTTCCCAAAGATGGCTTTACTCCACATTGTGGATTCTTGTTGAAAGAGGGGAAGAGCTTCTTCAAAAGAAGGGTTTGCCCAGCAAGAATTGACAATATTAGGGAATTGGGGATGGGAACACCCATGGTTTCTAACCGGAAAGGCTTATTTCTAGGAGTGTTAAACTGAGGGTTAAGCTTTATATTGTGGTCACTATATGTCCTAGGTAAATGATCTATGATTGTATTGGGGTAAAGGTAGATCGAATCCTCATTAACAAAACAACGATCAAGAAGTTCCATAATAAGATATTGTGCTTGTTTCTATAATTTGTCCAAGTATATTTAGGGCCCTTGAATCCAAGGTCGAAAAGGTTACAAGTTTTAACGAGGTTCCAAAGCTTAAGAGATTTATTAAAGTTAACTCGATGTCCTCCCTATTTTTCCTCAGAAGATAAAACATCGTTAAAATCACCACTAACAAGCCAAGGGGTTTCAAATCTATCATAGATTAATTAAAGATTTTACCACATAATGTCACGTTTATATCTATCGTTACTAGCGTATATAGTGCTAAATAGCCAAGGTTTTTTGTTAGGATGTACCTTAATCATAGCATGGATCTCCTGATCCTCACGAACAACTTCTTCTAATAAAATTGTGTGGTGCATCCACATAATGGCAATACCTCCCGATCTGCGATCAGATGGTAACCATTTCAGAGGAGTTAAAGTCGTGTTGAAGGGGGACCTGGTCTTGCATGCGAGTTTCTAAAAGGGCAACCAGATATGGACGATGAGTATCCATAATGTCTTTGAAATTCCTACGGAAGGTGGCATTGTTAGCCCTTTTATGTTCCAAACGATGAAGTTAATTGGACGTGACATTGGTAAGGTCTGCCTATTGTGGTTCCCCTGACTCCCTCAAAAATGTAAAGGTGGGCCTTCCCTCAGAGAGGGGTTTAGCACCACTGCAGGTTTTCCTGCTGCTGGATTTAGGGGAGGTCATATGTCCATCGAGCATTTGAATAATGTTGCTGGGCAACTGATTATAGACTTCTTGTCTTGCCTCTCCTTGTAGAGAAGTATTATTATTTCTCTTAGGCTTCTGAACTCTATTTGAGATTCTCTTAGGGGCCTGGCTATTGCTTCTCCTTGATCTTATAACGGGTGTCCCAGATTTTGTGCGTTGGGAGGTGGATGCATATCCATCGGGGCAGGGTTATCCTAGTTCTGTGGCGTCATAGGATTGACCATCGATAGAGCTCCATCTACTGCTTTCCATGCAAGGAAGATTGGTGTTTGTCTGATTTTGTGGGGGGGAGAAGGGTACGGTTTGTAGAGTTTAATCCTTATAAGTGGGGTTGAAGTGAGCAGGTAGACCCCAACGGGCCTGCATGGTTTGAAGTAGTGCCAGGGTAGCATTTGGAGTTATGGGATATAGTATGTTGGTGAGCAATATCTGGTTCACATAGTTGTTCATGGTTAGTTGCAAGCTTTCCATGATCAACTGGGCTAAGAAGTTGGAATTTTGGAGGATGATGATCACCTACTGGCCCTCTATATTTACACTGAATGAGGCTGGATGGCCCATAATTCCCCTCTCAAGCCACGATTGAGGTTGGTGATTCAAAGGGGGGGTGTTGTGGAGTTGATGAGAGGATTGTTATGAGGTGGTAATGGTGGAAGAATAGCCATGTGGTGGCTGTTTAGACGGGGTACACTGAGCAGAGTTATTTTCCTTTAGAGGAGAAGTGATAGACGAGGTATGTATGTTGTTGAGGGTGTATATAGGATCGAGGTCCTAGTGAGGCAATTGAGTGTTCGTATCTTGTGGGATTTGTATAGGAGATATAGTATCAATTTGCATGGTGTCTGTGTGGGGTTGGCGTAAAGGTTTTTAACTTAGGTGTAGGTGCCAGTTGTTTCATTGGGGGCGGATTGGTTTGCGTGCAATAAAAATCCAGTGGTATTTTATTAATACAATGGGTAGAGTGTGTAGAAGGGGAGTCCTGATGGGCCAAGTGGCTATTAGAGTTGGAAGCTTCTTCATTTGTTGCCACATGGCAAGGTTTATCTCCCATGCAAACAGGATGTTGCATAGGGAATGTCGGATGAGTGGATTGGCTTTTCAGGCATAGATTAATGCTAATTTCCTAATTGGAGGATGGAAAAATACTATCAAAGTCGTTGGCCAGTAGTGCAAATTTGTTGGCAGTATTCAAATTAATACTAGAGGTGGTGTTGGGGTTAAACTTAGAGGGGTATTTGGCGTTATGATAACGTGAATATTTGGCATTAATGGCCTCAACCGATCTTAACTTTAGATCCCTTAGTCTTATAATCCACCTTCCTCTGTGGAGGTTTTGATTGGTGTGTGGTTTTTGGTGTAGAATTATGATTTTTGGAGAAGGAGACAACCCTCCACTGGTCATCTTCAGTAAGATTTCGAGTGCTTTTATCTTGATTTGGGGAGATGTTATCGTTGGTATAGTTGTCCTTAATTATGAGGAGGCAACTAGTCTCGATATGGCCCAACGTTCAACATTTCTTACAAAGGATGTTTTCTCCTTCATAAATAATGGGTTGTTTATGGCATCCTATATAGATGAATGGCCTAACGGGGTGTTCTAGAGGGATTTCTACACACAATCTAGCATATCTCCCTCTAAGGGTGGCAGAGGTGCAAGCATCAATTTTTAAGAGCTTGCCAATTTTATTCCCAATCTTAGGGAGGACTGATCTATTATAAAATTATGACGATCCGGCCCGTTGTCACGTGAGTTACCGCCCCGTTTCCCCCTTATTGTGATACTTCAAGTTTTTATATTGGTATTTGAGTTGATCGGGTGTAATTGAATTGGTTTTGGTTAAAAATAAGGCACGCAACATCGTAGAAGGAAGCTTGTTTTAGAAAAGTCAACCGAAAGTTGACTATATGGTTAGAAGGCTTGGACATGAATTACGGTGATTCGGATAGCTTTAGGGGATGATTTATGACTTGGGAGAGTAATCGGAATCGAATTTGGAGGTCTGGTGTAGAAATAGGCTTGAATTGGCGAAGTTAGAATTTTGGCGAATTTTGGTTGATAGGTGAGGTTTTGATTCGGGAGTCAGAATGGAATTCTGAGAGTTGCAGTAGCTTCGTTAGGTAATTTTGGATATGTCTGCAAATTTTCAGGTCATTCAGACATTGTTTAGCCGGGTTTTTGATTGAATGTTTGTTTCGGAAGCTATAGTTAAAACTTAGGCTTGAATCCGTCATGATTTGATGATTTTTGTATTTAAGGACATGTTTTTATGATTAGAACAAGTTCGTATGGTGTTATGAGATATGTTGGCATGTTTGGTTGAGGTCCCGAGGACCTCGGGGTGAATTCGGGTATTCAAACGGACCCTTTTTGGTAGGAAATGATATCAGATTTTGCTGTCTTAATATTGCAGAAGAATTGTTCTTCGCGATCGCGGGCGTGGTGTCGGGATCGTGTAGTTGTTTTTGGGAGGCAGGTGATTTGTTCTTTGCGTTCGCATTTATTGGTCTGCGTTCGCGAAGGGTTAGGGGACTGTGCTTAGCGTTTGCACAAGCAAGGTCGCGTTCGCATTGATGGAATTTGGCGGGTCAGATTATTGTTCTCCGCGTTCGCGTTAGTGGGTTAGCGATCGTGGAAGAGTCGCGCTGGAGTGCATAGCGTTCGCATTGGTCAAGTCGCATTCGCATAGAGTAATTTGGAGGCCTTGGATTTTTGTTCTTCGTGATCACGAGAGCTGGGTCGCGATCGCAATTAAGTATTTTAGAACCTGCGCAGACCTGTTTATAACATTTCATGCGCGGGTTTAAACTCATTTCCTCCATTGATGGGCACATTTGAAGCTTTTGGAAGAGGGTTAAAGAGGATTTCATCTAGAATTCGATTGGAGGTAAGATTTACGAGCTAATTATGTCATATTATTATAGATTCATCCATTAAATCTCTGAAACTGGGTATAACATTGAAGAAACTAGGGCTTGGTTTTTGCTATATAAATTTGGGATTTTGTAGCCCATTTGAACTCCGATTTTTATAAATTTTATATGTACGGACTCGTGGCGAGACGAGGATTCCGAAAATGTGAGTTTTATAATTTTTCGAGAAGCGAGCCCGAGGCTCGAGTTTTGCTAGTTTCGAGATTTTTGTTATATTTCAATTATTTTCGATTGGGTGTTGTTCCATTAGCCTATTATGATATATTTGTACTGATTTTTGGTAGTTTCGATGCGCGTGGAGGCCAGTTTGAGGAGCAAAGGTATCGCGGGCTAGAGTTTTCGTGGGATCGAGGTGGGTAATACCCTTAAAAGATGTTCGGAGGGTTTGTAAACCCCGGACTTGCACATCATAGTGTTGTAATCAGGTGACTTACACGCCGGATAATAGGCATGGGGTTGATCACCATTGGGGATCGCGACTTGGTCCGTCCTGCTTAATAAAAATACTACCTAATTGCTTGAAGTTGAAATGACACCCTAATAAAGATATTTGCTAACATGAAGTGGACTGATTGTCGTGTTTGGGCTTCGTGCCGAATATTTGAATCCTTCAGGGATTGATATCGCTGTCTTGGCATTACTGTACATATTTTCATCTTATTCTAAGGTTTTAAAATGGTATTTTGGAACTCATCAAGTTTATAAGATTTGAAAAACTTAAACAAGATTTTGATGACATTTTAGCTGTGAGCTGCTATGTTACTATTGCCCAAGGGGTTTATGTGCATTCATGGCTATGCATGGATCAGGTTGCATACCGCAGCAAGAGTGATATTGATATTGTGCTTGGGTTGTAGGAGCCCCTCCGGAGTCTGAACCCCTATAGTGAGCGGGGGCACCTAAATGGTTCGGGTTGTACGCCACAGCGTCATGTGCATTGCATTGCATTCATGCATTAGTTTCTATTGTACTATGTGGCATGACATTTAGCACTCATACATTACTGTCATAGATGTATTATTTGCCTTGTTGACCAGATCCCCTAGTGAAAACTGTAAAAGGAGCGCTAAGCCCAAAGGGCTGGTTTGAGTGCAGACTTGCACTATTTGATGTTGTATCCAGGTACTTAACTGTTAATATTGAAAGAAAAAGAGATGTTTTGAAAAGAGGTTTTAAACTGATCTAGACCTATTATAAAGCATTTTCTTAAAGTGCACTGCTTTTTAAAATGTGTAGTTCTGTACTTTATAGCATGAGATAGTGCTCCTGTGTGATTTTATTTCACCTCAACATTATTTACTTTTATTACCGCTGAGTTGGAAGTACTCACTCGACTCCATGCACCATGTGTGCAGATTTAGGTACTTGGAAGTTTAGCTGAGCTGGGTGCTAGTATAGACCTTCATTTGGGATCGTCGAGGTAGCTCTCTGGCGTCCGCAGGACCCGACATTTCCCCTTATCACTCTGTTGTTTTGTCTTATTTCGCGTACATTCAGACATGTAGAATTATTTTCAGTTTTGTCCTGATATTGATATTCTGATAGAGTCTCCTGACTCGTGACCCTAGGTCTTTGGAAAGTTATGTCATTTTGTGAGATTTTCGGGATATATTTATAACTATCAGCTGATTTGGTTTATTTTTCTATTAAGAATATTTAAATAAATGGTTTTTAAGCTCTAATCTTGGGTTGAGAGCAGATTTGGTCGGGCTTGCCTAGCCGTTGGGTTGGGCGCTATCACGACCGGGTTTGGAGTCGTAACAAGTTTTTATAAGAGCCTAGGTTACTAGGACTCATGAGTCTTGAACAGGTTAGTAGTGTCTCGCGGATCGGTATGGAGACGTCTGTATTTATCCTCGGGAGGCTCAGACCTTGCAGGAAACACTTCACATTCTTGGAATTCTTATCGTGCGTACTTGATTCAGCTCGACATATAATTCTTGAAATTCCTTCCACACATTTGTGTGCGCACTCGAGCGCTCAGTATTATAATTTCCTTCATGGCTTGTGATTACCCGATCAAGGGGTGAGATATAATCTCCATGAGTTCATGTTGGGCCAGTCGGGAGGACTTGAGGCTGGATCTTTGCCTATCGCTTGAGCACCGAGGTGCTGATTTTGCGAGCTGGTATTAGGAATTTATATGATCAGTATTGTCCCTAATTATGAAAATGGCGGCTTGATAATGGGTGAGCTATCAAGTGTTCGATTCTTATTGTGATCTGTTGTGTAGCCCCGAGTTGTAGGCGTGGAGAATATTTTCATGTCTCTTAGTTGGAAGGTAAAGTGCATTACGCGTGGTAGAATGAGTTCAGACTTAGAAAGACTAAATTGGTTGTTCTATGTGTATTATGGTGGAATGTGTGCTAAAATACTGAATCGAGGTAAAACAGGTGGGTTATCTCCTGCGGAGTGTCCTTGGGTGGGTTGATTCTTATATGTAATTGAAAGGTATTTGATGTGTGTTATGATTCAACAGGTGCAACGCCTGTCCATGTATCAATTTTGACAATATAATTCGTGTAGTATTGAGATTAATGCTGTTGATATACATTGTGATACCTTGTCGAGTGGTGGACGAGTTATTAGGATGATTTTGGTGATTCTCTAGCATGTGGATATGCTCAAATTAGAAAGGAAACTCTGCCAAAATATTTGGAAACTTTGTGACTTAGTAAGGATTTTGTCGCCTAAAAAATGGGCTGAGTTGTTGTGTGAATGAATGCAAGAATTGCAAAAGAGTTAAGATTTCTGATGATACGTGTCTCCACAAAACTTGTAAATGACTTGAGTTTAATCTCACTATAACATTATGGCATCATTTGAGTAAGAATGCTATGATTGGTTAAAAGTGCTTTGATATATGGCTACGAGCCAAGTTGGGGAGGTTGATATTGACTAGCTGATTGCACTGTTATGTGCTATGTTGGTTCTGTCTCAATGTATGTTGGCGAATCAGTTCTGGTCACGAAAATTGAGTCGATAATGGCAAGTATGAAGGAAACTTTTGATAAAGGTTATATGGTTCGTCGTAGATGAGAAGAAATTCTAGGATGTTTGAGTTGCTGTTGATAAAGAATGCTCAGTGTATAGAAAAGAAAGATAGTTATTTGTATCTGTATGAGATCATGTTTTGCGGCGTCAGAGTATTAATAAGGTATGGGTGGTCCTGTTCAATAAGACAGGTGAATTACAGCTGAATAAGGGTGAATGACTCCCGAGAATGGTTTTGCGATGTTCAAAATTTTGCATGTAGCAGTCAGGTATCTTAAGAATTGTGTATGTGACTAAAGACTGTGTTTTAGTTAGAAGAGATCAAGACTTGTGGTATGTTATGTAATTATGGGATTCTATGTATTCGTCTTGGAAGGTAATGGTAACGAACTCAAATTGCAGCAGGTTCTTCTAAATAAAGTATTATAGAATATGGTATTTCTGGGAGACATATGAGAAAGTATCAGTGGCCTATGGGTCTTAGACCGTGTGCTCTTATGTATGAGTCTCGTGCGGTAACCTAAGTTGAGGTATTATGGTGCTACAACAAAAGAGAATATTAAATTAAAGATGAATCAGAAAGGAAATTGGGATAAATGGAATAGCTTGATTAAACCGAAACAATATGATAAGGATACGATTAATTCGTGGTATATGTTCAAGGTAATGAGTCTTACAGGTGTTGTGCAGCAAAGCTCTTGAGTGCTGGTAGTTGTGTAGCTCGGTGTGATTAGAAGGATTCAGTCCTGATAGTTTAGCGTGTTCAATGGAATTTGGAAGAAAGAGTTCGTGAGGTGTTTTACCGTGGTTTGAAAATGAGTATATTTCCTATTGGTATGCGAAGCTTGGAGTGTGTAATATATTTCTCCTGTACGGGACCATTAAAGTTCTTGACTAGTTGAGTGCGTCGATGTCTGCGGCGCAGGAGAGAGATAGAAATTCCCATGTTATCTTAGTGTGGTATGGTATATGCAATGTGTTATGTAAAGTTGATATTGGCGTGTTCAAGGTTTTGTATTAGATTATAAAATAATGGGAAGTCATTAAAAACATTCTTGAGCAGCGCGAGCAGCTGTAGATAATTTAAGAATCAATCTTTCTGGTGATTAAGAAAAATGGTATTGTTATTCTAGTGATTTGGCAGGGTATATGTTCAAAAAGGGCAAGGAAATGTAAACTGATAACATCTGGTTGTATTACGGTATTCTCTTGTTGGATCTACTGTGATGATTGAGTTGTTGATGGCATAGGGAAATTTCTGAATGTCTTTCGTGGTATGAATGGATGCTTGATGTGTGTTATGTATTCGTACGACGGAGTGTGGGATCAGGCATAGTGATTCATGTGTTATATATATGTTAGAACTAGAAGTTCTTGTGATCCGACTATGCAGTGGTTGTAGATCATGTGTATCGGCACCGTTTAGTGGTTATTGGAAGTTCTAGTGGATCTCTTTTTGCTTGATATGTTAAGTTTGGGTTATGATATTAGATTGCAGACCGATTGTTCCAATGTCAGGGTGTCTGGACTAATGTGTTATGGGCTATGTCGGAAAGTGCCACAAGTTTCATGGCAAGGCGCATTGGATTATGTTCTAACATGGTAGTTTTGTATCCCAAGGACCAGCAGACGGCTGGCAGGTATTGCTTTGTTAATTGGGCCTTCATGGCAAATATTAGTGCAGAGGTTTCTACTATTGATTCAGTTTCGGTATTAAGGGACTTTTCGGATGCATTTCGTTTGGCCGAGCATATGACTATATATGTTTATTATAATGAGAAAATTTGACTCGATGTTCATTTCCTTTTTGTGAGGTATATATGTGTGGATCGGGTGGCACGCTGCCACGGGTTATTTGGATTGAGTGGCACGCCGCCACGGGTATAATATCTGGATCGGGTTGCACTCTGCAACAATGTGATGTGATAAAATAGTCTTATTTATATGTTACCTTGTATGCATTACTTCCTGGTTTCTGAGGAAAGTCCGTATTGGGTGTTGCTCGACAAATAGCGCATCGGTTGTGTTCTTTCAGGATTTAATAGCGTATATTACTTGCTTCACCGTGAATGTGATGGATTGCTTGGTTTCAGATGCTCAATTTGTGCGTGGCTGTCCGTTTTGAGCATGGTGACTTGAGGTGCTTCATGGGTAATAGTGTTTGGATAGAATCATGAGTTGTGGCAAGGCCACGTGATGTTATGACCTTTCGAGGAGGATTTAGGTACCCTATTTCTACGTTGTGAGACAGGATCTCAGTTCTGTGTTGTGATGGTACGGAGGGATTTGAATTACAGCTCTTTCGTTAAGTCAGTTGTCATGATTTGAGTGTGTTCAGGTCGTTTCTTATTGGATCATGTGTTGTGCACGTCGTGGCTTAGGCCGATAATGAGGTGTCATATCACCAGAGTAGCATTTTATAGTCGAGATGGTCGTTGGAGTCATTAATGAGTGCGAGCATATGTGATTTCAGCTAGTTAGAAAGGTAATATCAAGTTTTGGCCCTAAAATCTGTTGTAGTATCAGTCAAGAGGGAAATGGATTCATGAATGGTTGATTTAAGAGATGGGTTCGGTATATCACGTATTTCAGTTTTCGTGGGCAGTATATGAAGGTGTTGGAATAATACTTTAGCTAATAAAAAGGTTTTTCTATTAGTGTTTGGTTATTGTGGGCAATTGCTGTGAATAGATGCCATCGTCTCGAGTGATTGGGTTGTGTAGTGTAAAATATGGTATCACCTGGAGTGGCGAGTATGGGTTATTATAGTTGGATAAGGTTTATTCTAAGTATAGATGTGGGGTTTTGATCTGGCGTGTGATTTCGGGAAGTGCAATATGGTCAATGGTTCAGATGGACTATGAAATTTCAGCTGTGCTGTGTTATCGGATCTATGAAAGATAGGATGACGTGGGATCACCACGAGTATATGCTTGGTAAGGTTATTCAATTATGGGTTGCTTCTAGTACAACTCTGGGTACGCTTGAGGACGAGCGATTGTTTAAGTTGGGGAGGATGTGATGACCCGGCCCGTCGTCACGTGTGTTACCACCCGTTTCCCCCTTATTATGTTGATTCATGCTTTTATATTGGTATTTGAGTTGATCGGGTGTAATTATATTGGTTTTGGTTAAAAATAAGGCACACAACCTCGTAGAAGGAAGCTTATTTTAGAAAAGTCAACTAGAAGTTGACTATGTGGTTAGAAGGCTCGGATGCGAATTCCGGTGATTCGGATAGCTTCAGGGGATGATTTATGACTTGGGAGAGTGATCAGAATCAAATTTGAAGGTACGGTGTAGAAATAGGCTTGAATTAGCGAAGTTGGAATTTTGGCGAATTCCGGTAGATAGGTGAGATTTTGATCCGGTAGTCGGAATAGAATTCCGAGAGTTGAAGTAGCTTCGTTAATTTTGGATATGTTTGCAAATTTTCAGGTCATTCGGACATCGTTTGGTCGGCATTTTGATTGAACGTTAGTTTCGGAAGTTATAGTTGAAACTTAGGCTTGAATCCGTCATGATTTCATGATTTTTCTGTTTAAGGACGTGTTTTTATGATTGGAACAAGTTCATATGGTGTTATGGGATGTGTTTCCATGTTTGGTTGAGGTCCCGAGGGCCTCGGGGTAAATTCGGGTGTTCAAACGGACCCTTTTTTGTTTGGAAATGATATCACTATCTTAATATTGTAGAAGAATTGTTCTTCGCGATCGCAGGCGTGGTGTCGCGGTCGCGTAGTTGTTTTTGGGAGGCAGGTGATTTGTTCTTCGTGTTCGCATTTATTGGTCCGCGTTCGCAAAGGGTTAGGGGATTGTGCTTCGCGTTCGCACAAGCAAGGTTGCATTCGCATTGAAGGAATTTGGCAGGTGAGATTATTGTTCTCCGCGTTCGCGTTAGTGGGTTCGCGATCGCGGAAGAGTTGGGAAAGAGTGCATCGCGTTCGCATTGGTCAAGTCGCGTTCGTATAGAGTAATTTGGAGGCCTTGGATTTATGTTCTTCGCGATCGCGGGAGCTGGGTCGCGATCGCGATTATTTATTTCAGGACATGGGCAGACCTGTTTATAGAATTTCATCTGCGGGTTTAAACTCATTTCCTCCATTGTTGGGCACATTTGAAGCTTTTGGATGAGGGTTAAAAAGGATTTCATCTAGAATTCGATTGGAGGTAAGATTTATAGCTAATTATGTGATATTATTGTAGATTTATCCATTAAATCTCTGAAATTGAGTATATCATTGAAAACACTAGGGCTTGGTTTTTGCTATGTAATTTGGGATTTGGTAGCCCATTTGAACTCCGATTTTGATAAATTTTATATGTACGGACTCGTGGTAAGATGAGGATTTTGAAAATACGAGTTTCATAGTTTTTGATAAGCGGGCCTAGGGCTTGGGTTTTGCCAGTTTCGAGATTTTTGTTATATTTTGATTGTTTTCGCTTGGGTGTTGTTCCGTTAGCCTATTATGATATATTTGTACTTATTTTGGCTAGTTTCTACGTGCTTGGAGGCCGGTTTGAAAAGCAAAGGCATCGCGGACTAGAGTGTTTGCCGGATCGAGGTGGGTAATACTTGTAAATGATGTCCTGAGGGTTTGTAAACCCCAGACTTGCACATCATAGTGCTGTAATGAAGTGACTTACATGCCGGATAACGGGCGTGGGGTAGAGCACCATTGGGGATTGCGACTTGGTCCGTCCCGCTTAATAAAAGTACTACTTAATTGCTTGAAATCGAAATGACACCCTAATAAAGATATTTGCTAACATAAAATGGACTGATTATCGTGTTTGGGCTTCGTGCCGAATATTTGAATCCTTCAGGGATTGATATCGTTGTCTTGGCATTACTATGCATATTTTCATCTCAGTCTAAGGTTTTAAAATGGTATTTTGCAACTCAAAAAGTTTATAAGATTTGAAAAACTTAAACAAGGTTTTGTTGACATTTTAGGTGTGAGCTGCTATGTTACTATCGCATAAGGGGCTTAATGTGCATCAGGCGACACGCTGCAGCAGGAGTGATATTGATATTGCGCTTGGTTTGTAGGAGCCCCTCCGGAGTGTGAACTCACATAGTGAGCGCGGGTGCCTAAATGGATTGGATTGTACGCCACAATGTCATGTTCATTGCATTGCATTAATCCATTAGTTTCTATTGTACTACGTGGCATGACATTTAGCACTCATACATTACTGGCATGCATGTATTATTTGCCTTGTTGACCAGATCCCCTGGTGGAAACTGTAAAATGAATGATGAGCCCAAGGGGCTGATTTGAGTGCAGACTTGCACTATTTGATGTTGTATCCAGGTACTTAACTGGTAATAATGAAAGAAAAAAGAGATGTTTTGAAAAGAGGTTAAGGTTTTAAACTGATCTAGACCTATTATAAAGGATTTTCATGAAGTGCACTTCTATTTAAAATGTGTAGTTATGTACTTTATAGCATGAGATAGTGCTCATGTGTGGTTTTATTTCTCCTCAGCATTACTTACTTTTATTACCACTCAGTTAGAAGTACTCACTCGACTTCCTACACCATGTGTGCAGATTCAAGTACTTGGAAGCTTAGCTAAGCTGGGTGCTGGTATAGAGCTTCATTTGGGATCGTCAAGGTAGCTGTCTGGAGTCCGCATGACCCGATATTTCCCCTTATCACTCTGTTGTTTTTGTTTTATTCCGCCTACATTCAGACCTATATAATTATTTTCAGCTTTGTCCTGATATTCTGATAGAGGCTCTTGACTCGTGATCCCAGGTCTTTGGGAAGTTATGTCATTTTGTGAGATTTTTGGGATATATTTATAACTATCAGCTTATTTGGTTTATTTCTCTATTAAGGATATTTAATTAAATAGTTTTTGAGATCTAAGCTCAGGTTGGGAGCAGATTTGATCGGGCTTGCCTAGACGTTGGGTTGGGCGCCATTACGACCGGGTTTGGGGTCGTGACGAAAATTCTGTAGGGAGTTAGGGTAATCTTAACCATATTACAGAGAAATGAAGTTTTACGTTTGAAGCTACAAAATTTGGAACCCATTTTATTACAGATAAAAACTTTCCATTGATGAACCAGAGACCTTTATGGAGAACTTTGGCCATATTGGCTTCTTGTGAAAATTTGACTATGTAGAAGTCATTTCCCAGATCAATTAGAGGAAATTGCTCAAAAGCCTTCCATTGGTCATGTAGCTTTTTTTAAGATATTAATGGAGGATACGCTAACCAAAAAGCTTGAAAATTACCGAAAATTTCCCTGGTTCATATAGCCATTGTAGATCTTCTGGTGCCAGCATAATTGCTTGGTCGTCGGTTGGTGGATCGCTCGGTCTGGGTAACTTGACTTGTCCTCAAGACCATCATTATAGTTGTGTAGAGGGATAACTTGATGATCATGCAAGAAGGTAATTGAGTGTTGGGATAAAAGTTTATCCTTAAACGATGGTAGTACCCCTAGATCTATAGATATAGTTGCTTCTTTCATAGTTAGATCAGGGGGTTTAGGTGGTACAGTAGTATCTATAAATGAAGAGTCTGTTTTGAGTTTTGGCATGACCAAATAAATGAACAGAAATAGGGAAGAAGGGGAGTTAGAGAGAAGGGAGAGCTTCTCTCTCTAAACTACTCTATATTTCTTGAAATATATACAGTCCTGCTAACGAGGGCCTGAATTATTCCATCCACTTTCTTTTGTGGGGGGTAATGTGATGACCCAAAGGATCATCACTTGTTCCCTTACTTATTCTATGCTTTCGAGACCTTAAAAACCTAATTTGGGATTGTCTCGATTTGCATGCACAGTCCGGGTGCGTAGCTGGAAAGCTTAAATATGAATTATGTGAGAAAAATACTAAATTTTGATATTTTATTAAAAAAATTTGACTTCGGTCAATATTTTGGATAAATGGACCCAAACCCATAATTTGACGATCCCGTAGTGCCCGTAGGAAAATATGGGACTTGGGTATATGCTCGGAATCAAATTCAGAGGTGTAACAACCCGACCGGTCATGTTTTTAGAATTTACACCCCGATCACCCGTTAACTGCTTCCCATAAGTTCATTTCAGCTACATTGGTTTGCCTGGATGTTCGGTGTTAGGATTCAGAGTGTTTTGGGACACTTAGTCCCTAAATGGGAGCTTAAGAGTTGAAAAATGGCCCGTATTTGGAACAGTGTAAAAACAACCTCGAAATGGAAATCCAATGGTTCTGTTAGCTCCATTGGGTGATTTCGGGGTTGGGAGCGTGTTCGAAATGGATTTTGGGGGTTCGTAGCTTATTTAGGCTTGAAATGCCGAAGTTTGAATTTTGAAGTTTCTAGTCCTATAGTGAGATTTTGATTCAAGGGTCGGAATTGAATTTCGGAAGTTTGTATAGCTCCATTATGTCATTTTGGACTTGTCTGCAAAATTTAGCGTCATTCTGAGTTGAATTTACAAGGTTTCGGCATGAGCTTCGTTACTTGAAGATTTGGAAGTTCATAAGCTCGATTTAAGGTTTGATTCGTCGTTTTGATGTTGTTTTATATGATTTGAAGCTTCCAGCGAGTCCGTGTTAGGTTATATAACTTGTGTGTGTGATTAGACGAGGTCCTGGGGGCCTCGGGTGTGTTTCGGGTGGGCTACGGATCTGTTTTCCTCCATTTTGGACTGTTGTAGCTGCTGCTTCCGCTACTCTTCTACGCGATCGCGATGGTACTCCCGCGATCGCGATACTTTGTCAATTTATTCTTCGCGTTTTCATAAACCCTCCTCGATCGCGATGGTATAAATTTCATCATTACGCGATCGCATCCCAGATCACGCGTTCGCGTAAAGCAATTTCAGGACCCTTGACATTTCTTAATTGCGATCGCACTTACGCGATCACAATGCACTATCCCTTTCCTCTCCGCGTTCGTGTTCTTCCCATCGTGTTCGTGATGTGCATTTTTTTTGCCCTTCTCAAATTACTCTACGCGATCGCAATAAAGAAAAAGTCTGGGCAGACAAATTTAATCCCAATTTCGAGGATTTCTTCATTTTATCATATTTTGACTTCTAGAGCTCTGTTCTTGGCGATTTTTGGAGGGATTTTCACCTGGGCGACTTGGGTATGTGTTTTTCACTCGATTTTGATCAACTTCCAAGAATCTCCTCTTAATTTCATCCTTTAATTTCAGTTTTGAATATGAAAATGGATAGAACTTTATAGACCGAATTGTTGGATTTTGAAGGAGTGTTTGACCTCCGATTTGACATATGTTTATATGGTTAGACTCAAGAGTGTATGAGGGTTCTGAAAATGTTAAATTCATCTGGTTCCGAGATGTTGGCCCGAGGGGCATTTTGGTCATTTTACCTAATTTCACGCTTTAGCTTCGAATATAATTACAGAATCAGTTGCTTGAGATATTAATTACAATGTGTGATTTAATTGAATAGATTTGGGCCATTTGGAGTTGAGTACTCGTGGCAAGAACATGGTTGCTAGTTGATTTTAGCCGGTTTTGAGGTAAGTATCTTGCCTAACCTTGTGTGGGGGACTTCCCATTAGGATTGAGTCTTCTCTATTGATTTTAGTCCATGTACGCGAGGTGACGAGTGCGTGCTCGGATTTAATTATGGTAAATTGTCTCTTTTAAGCTCTTAGACTTGTGAAATTTATGGAGTAGAAGGATAATATCGATACGATTGAGTCCCCTTTTATTAGTTTCACCTCTACATGTCTTGTTTGATATTTGTTTCTCTTATTGATTTATTTCTGCTGTTAAATGGGCCTTTACATGAATTAACTAAAGACAAGTACACTTCTATATTCGTAGTTCCCGCCCTAACTACTCGCCTTTAACTACTCGCCTTTAATTGGAAATCATAAATGTTATATCACATATAACTAATCGGTCTTAATTAGGAGGAAGATAGTTATCTAATAATTAATTGATATTTCGTAAGTAGAAATTGTTTGCTCATGTTAACTTCCTTACTGTTGAATAATCCTTGATTGTAAGTTATTTGTAACCTTGTGTATTTATATTATATGTCCAACTATTGAGGTGTGAGTGTAGTTGCTATGCGTTTTGTTATGACTCGATTATTATTTGAAGTTATTGTGTTTTTCCTTGGTGTTCCGCAACTTTATTAGTATTTTTTGAATCCCTTGCTGGGACGTTTTTATTTATGATGTTGATTTTCCCTTGTTGGGATGCTATTATTACTGTGTGGTTGTTGGTACCATGACACACGAGGTCTTTGTCGTGCGGTTGTTGTTGGGGATTTACACGAGGTCCTTGCCGTGTTGTTGTTGCTCTAGGTGTTTTGTACATGCGCCGTAATAAGGCGGGATATGTTATATACTTACATGTGGGTTGCGCATGTGGCGGAATAAGGTGGGAATATTGTGATGCACGTGTGGCAAAATAAGGCGGTTTGCTATGTTGTTATTGAATTGCTCACGTGGCGAGATAAGGAGGGCAATGTCAGGGGCCTATGTTGTTATTGATTGCACACATGGCGAGATAAGGAGGTCTATGTTAGGAGCTAATTATGAAGGACTACGGGTTCAATTCCCGGGAAATCCTCTGTTGTTATTATGAAGGACTACGGGTTCAGTTCCTGGGAGATCCTCTGTTTTTATTATGAAGGACTACGGGTTCAATTCCCGGGAGATCCTCTGTTGTTATTATGAAGGACTACAGGTTCAAATTCCCGGGAGATCCTCTGTTGTTATTATGAAGGACTACGGGTTCAATTCCCGGGAGATCCTCTGTTGTTGTTGTGAAAGACTACGGGTTCGATTCCCGGAAGATCTTCTGTTATTGGTATGCTGGGCTATGGGCTCGATTCTCGGAGGTTACCCTTAAACTCATTGTGTTATGACTGATAGTTTTATTGTTTCTATCCGGGGTGAATGAGCTGGGTGCTAGTCGTTTCCATTTCTTATACTTACTAGATGGCGGGATTCCGGTTAGATACACTTGCATAAGCATACACGTAGTTGGACCCTTCTATTTGAGATGAATCCCTTCTGATTTGACTAAGGGTAGAAATATGACGTCGTTTATCCATTATATATGTGAGAGTGACTCTAGTTGACTAGATAGTTGCCAGCATTACCGTGTTACTAGTGGTGCGCAAGATGCCAAATGTTAGATTTCAGATTCTGAGTTTTTCCATGAGTTGTGGCTAGTCACAGAGTGTGTTAGGATTATGGAAAGAGTTGTAAAGGCCTTATGTAAGCATCATTTCAGAATAGCGACTTAGCGATTTGTTTGGTCTCGTTATGTTGTGATTTCAGGATTTGGATTGTGATTTCTGTCGTCGTTTTTGTATTATCATTATTGTATCTTCGATTTTTCTTATTTCCCGTTATCCTTATTGTAAATTGTAGTGTTATTATTTATTCCGGTCAGTCTTTACATATTCACATAATCAACTCTATTATATCTGTTATACTGTTTATTGACCGGTCGGTGTCATGACTGTTCCTCGTCACTACCCCATCGAGGTTAGTCTTGATACTTACTGGGCACCGCCGTGTTGTGCTCATACTACTCTTCTGCACATTTTTGTTGTGCAGATACAGGTACTCATGTTCGGTTATGTTAGCCTTGGAAGGAGGCATACCGATAGACTTCACGGTATATCTGCTACGTCCGCATATTGAGGAGTCAATTTCTAGTTTTCTGTAAAAAGTACTCCCTCCGTTTCAATTTATGTGAACCTATTTCCTTTTTAGTCCGTGCCAAAAAGAATGACCTCTTTCCTTATTTGGAAACAATTTATCTTTATGCAATGATTTATAGCCACACAAAATAAATGTGCCTCATTTTACACCACAAGATCAAAAGTCTTCTCTTTTTTCTTAAATTTCGTGCCCAGTCAAATGGGTTCACATAAATTGAAACGGAGGGAGTATAGCTATTTTAGTATTTCTTCTTGTATAGATATTCTTGAGTTAGAGCCTCTTATGTATCCTCGTAGCTTGTGATTTGTGAGGTTCCGGGTTTTGGGAAATGTTGTCAGTTTTGAGTTGTTATGGTACGTGCCAAGCGGCACCTTAAGCACCATTTTATTTTACTAATTCAGTTTATTTTGCTTGTTTCCGCAAAATTTTGGTTATCTTCCGCATTGTTAGGCTTACCTAGTCGTATGGAGGATGAATTAGGGTCGTGACACTAGGTTCCCAGCTCGAGAAATGAATGTTTAGCAAAATTGTTTTCTGGAAATAATTAAGGAAATTGGAAATGAAATTTGATTAAAAGACTGTGGTATCGGGCTCGTATTTTGATTCTGGTGGCCGGTACAAGTCTTATATATGGCTTAAGCACTTTTTGTAAAGTTTGGTTAAAATCGGACGTCGTTTGACGTGTTTCGGACTTAAAACTCTAAATTTAAAAGTTCATAAAGTTTGAAGAAAAACCTAGTGATTTTGAGGTTTGATTCATTATTTTTATGTTATTTTAGCAATTTGATCGTACGGATAAGTTAGTAGGATATTTTTAACACTGTGTGCATATTTAATTTGGAGCCCCGAGGGCTCGGGTGAGTTTTGGATAGGTAACAGAGTGCATTTTTGAACATAGGAAAAATCTGGTGCATCAGACCCGCAATTTTCGCAGTTGCGAAGCAGACCTTGCAAATACGTGCCTGGCATCGTAAATGCGAGGAAGGGGGCACTGGGTTGTGGTCGCAAATGTGAAGGAACAGTTTTCGCAAATGCGACTAAAAGTTCGCAAATGCGAAGTTCTCCCAAATGGCTTGAGTTCACAAATGCGAACAAAAATCTCACATTTTCCATACCTGAAGGGTTCGCAATTGCAACCTTATTTCGCATTTCCCGTATCCGCAACCTAACATATTTTATACTTAACCGATTTTGAACTTTATTTTTCACATTTTCTCAAACTAAAAACCCAATAGGTGATTTTTCAAGAAATCATTTTTCTCTAAATCAATTGTAAGTTAATTCTACTCATTTCTTTCAATAATTAACATCATTTAACATGTTTTCACTTAAAATCGATGATTTTTATAGGTGAAATTGGGGGTTTTGGGTAGAACCTAGGTTTTCTAAAAATTGGGGATTTGGACCTCAATTTGAGGTCCGATTTCAAAACAAGTAATATATTTAAGTTTGTGGGGAAATTGGTAACCGGGTTTTGGTTCGAATCACGGTGTTTGGAAAAAAATTTGGAAAATTCATTTTTATGCATTCAAATTGATTCATTTAATATTTATTAAAGTAGTTGGGTAATTTATGGCCACATTCAAGTGGATTGGAGGTGGAATCACGGGGTAAAGCTATAGTTGAGGCTTGATTTGAGTTCAAAACATCGAGGTAAGTGTTTGGTTTAACCCTAGCTTGAGGGAATAGGAGTTGAGTCTTATTTGCTACTTGCTAATTGTCGAGTACGATGTATAGGTATGGTGACAAGTATCCATTGATGTCTAGCATGACTATGAGTCCTTATTTTGCGAATAGTTTGGTTGATGTTATGACTTCCATGCTTAATTGATGACTTCTATATGTTGTAAAGAGCTTGTGAAAGGAAATTGTGATCTTTAAACTTCGTGGAGCGTTAGCTCGGGTTGAAATACAAATTGTGAAGGTATATGAGATGAGTAAATCTTTGGATCATTGGCTCGAGTGATGATGTGAACTATGAGATGAAAGTGAACGAAAGAGAAAGAGTTAATGATATTTTCCCTTGCTGGGACATTGAAATTTTGATGTTGAACCCTTGTCGGGTTTTTATTTATTTATTTGTGTACCCTTGCAGGGATTTCCATTATTATTTTATTATTCCTTTGCCCTTGTTGTGATTGTTGATTGGGTGAGGAAGAGTGTTAAATTACGAAGGGTAATGTGCATTGTTCATTTATTGTGAGGAAAGAGTGTAAAGTACGAAGAGTGATGCCGTTCATTATTTTCTTATTTTGAGGAAAAGAGCGTAAAGCACGAATGGTGATGTCGTGCCGCACAATCTTCCATTTCGTGCCTATTCTATTGATTATATGTGAGTAATGAGAGTAAAAGCATGAAGGATAATGTCGTGCACATATATTTATATGATTGCTTGGTGTTGATTAGAGTAAAAGCACGAAGGGTGATGTCGTGCACTTGGTGATCTCTATTCCATATTGTTGAATGTGTTGTGTCTTTCCATTGTATTAGTGAATTTATACTTGAAACTGTTATCTCCCCACAACATGTTTCCCCTCCCATATTGTTTACTTGCCTTGTATTTCGATTTTGATGTATATATATAATTGCACAGGTTTATGTGGTAGTCCAGTCTAGCCTCATCACTACTTCGGCGGGGTTAGGCTAGACTTACCAGCACATGTGGTTGATTGTGCTGATATTATACTCTGTGCTATTTTACACAGATCCAGGTTTTGGGAAACAGCAACAGCAGTCTTAGTGTGGGAGCAGGCCTTCAGACCAGCGAGACCGAGGTAGCCTTGCATGCGTCCATGCCCGGCGTCTCCCTTATCCTCTCTTTTTAGTTTGTTATCTCGTTGTATTCGAGACAAACAATTTATGTTTTCTTTCGGACATTTGTATTTAGTATTCTTAGCAGTTCGTGAATACAGTGATACCAGTCTTGGATAGAGGATTTGTTGAACTTTTCGTATTTCTATTCAGTTTTATATTATGCTAAGACTTCCGCTTATTATTTAATCTCGTTGCTTTTATATCATTGCCAATAATTGTTAAGAAGGGATTATGTTGTTAACGAAAAGTAATTAATTTTTACTTGTCTAACTTCTACGAGTAGGCCACATCACGACACCCAGGAGGTGGGAAATCAGGATCGTAGGTATGAGGGGAGGGGGAGGCTTGTTGCTAATTTAGAATATAATGAGTCATAGACATGCTAAATATTTTTCTATATCATTTATGTGATTCATTGTATTTAAATCCGATAAATCAAAAAAAAATTTAATACGTGAATATAAAAAAATTACAAAATTATACGTGCAAAATTTTCAAAAAAAAAAAAAAGAAGAGAAAGTATACTCTTATTGACATGTCCAAACCCTGACTTCGGACTGAAAATATATAGCTAATTATTTGACAGGCTATATAATTATTTGAGAATCTTGCATAAATACCTCAAATAAGTCTTAACTTATTAACTTTTACATATTAATTATAAACTTACCAAAATTAATCAAATACATAAAAATTCAAAATTCAAATAAATAAGGTTCTTTCATGATTAGCAACATTAGATACAAAACAGAAAGGTAATTTCTTGGATGTTGGCAAATAAAATGATGAGATACAAAAAACGTATATATACGAGATTTAAAAAATCTAAGGGTAAAAAAACTTTTTCAAAGGATATGGTTGAAATTCATTGAAAACGCATACATGAGTAAATATACAAAATTTGAGGAAGATAGGAGGTAATGTGGACTGATTTTGTATCAAATTTGGTAGCTAAAATCGGGTTCAAAAAATTCTTTCGCGACATATGTATCACGCATGTATCTCACACATATGTATACATGGATATATGTGATACACATTTGATACAAATATGATACGTATGTGATACACGTATTTTTTTTTCATGTTTCATCTTCTATTTCGAATTTTTAATTCAAACCACCTCAAAACTCTACCAAGTCATCTCGAACTGACATTAAGCTCTTTAAGATGTATCCAATCTATTGTAATAACACACACTCAAAAGAAAGCAAAAATTTGATCTTTTTTTATCTAATTGGCTAATATTGGTAATATTTAATAAATTGATCAATTTTTGTAATAAGTTACTTATAAGTAGATATAACTGATAGTTTCCCTAATTATTTGGGTTAATTCTTACAATTATTTAGCCCTACTGGCCAAATGTATTAAAAGCCCAATTATATGTATACTTGAGCCCATTAATGTGAGCAAACTTCATTTATGGCCTATCGGTAGAAATTAATAGCATTTAGTAGCCCACAAATTGACCTATACAAACCATAGTCTAAAAATAATGACAAGGGCTAGCCAAAAATTTACAGCGTCGTGTCGCCGTCACTACTAGTTTTGGGAATGCAATAGTGCTCTCCATTTTATTTCTTCTCCAACAAATATACTGAAAATGAAACATTTTACTGTTATCTTTGAAAGGTCATAGATCATCACAAGAAATGAGTGACGTTTCAATGTTATCTCCCATGCCATATATTTTTAGCTTATTTAATTTAATTGGGCGACAATTTTTCTTTGCTCAAGTTGACCTTTTTTATTTTTATTAGTTTATTTATATCAACGAAATGCATTATGCATCCAATACAAAACATCATTGGACCCAAAATATAATCTTATTTTATACTCCCGTCTTTGTTCTTCATTATTATTAACAAAGAAAAAGGTGAAACAGAGACAAGTCCTTTGACTTTCCCCAAGAGAAGAGATAATCTGAAAAACTCTTAAATGTTTCAAATGGTTCATTGAAAGAGAAACTCCTCTAGGTATACAAAAAGTTGAAATATCTACAATAGAGACTGGTATTATACAAAAAATATACAAAACAGATTGTTACTATGCAAAAAATATATATAATAGATGTAACTATACAAAATATATACAAAATAGATGTAACTATACAAAAAATATATAAAATAGACTATCACTATACAAAAAATATACAAAATAGATGTTACTATACAAAATATATACAAAAAAAGACTGTCACTATATAAAAATACATGATACACTCCAAATACACAGTGTGCACAGATTACACATATAAAATTATATATAATTTATATACATTATGTTTACATATTAGAAAATACACATTATACATTCTCGATACAAAATATATTTGGGGTACACAAATATATACACTTTAGATATACAAGCACAGTAGAGAGAGGCTCAATATACACCAATGATACGCCATCGAACTTAGGATACAATATTTATACATTTTAAAAAAGGGTTTCTCCGTCGCGCCAGGTAGGGGTCGAACCAATGACCTTCAACATAGGAAACAGGCACACTATCCACTAATCTATAGGCAATTGTGTTGTCATACTCATTCCTTTCGGCTACTATATGCAATATGTTTGGGCTGAAGGGCCATTTTTCGAAAGTGATGCAAAATATGGGATATTAATATTTTGAGTGACTATAGAGGGTTATTTTCTCTTAATGTGAGTTGTGAAGCCAGACTACTAAAGTCCAAAACACTAGAATCTGAATTATTCTCTAGTAAATGGCCTAGTAAATTAACTCGTTTAGCATTAATAAGCGCATGACCACCTAATCCATTCAAAATTGTGAAACAAGAATGAGGCAGATTGATAATTAAAAAATAGTCAGCATTTATAAAATGATTGTAAAATAACTACCATTTTATTAAAACATGGAATGTTCCAACACAATATACTAGAATATGGGCTGAAATCTCATATGTAAATAATTTGAACTCCAGCATATTATGCTGGAAGTTTTTCAGATTTTTAAAGGTGTTTTTGTTCAAATTGTATCTTTACATAAAAAATTTACTAAATTTGACAACTTTTGAAATTATAACTTTTTTTCAATAACAAGTTGAAAATCAGGCTGTATAGGGTCAAATTTGACCATGCACGTCTTTGCGTCAAAGGGCACGCCCTTCAAGCGTATACATCCTACAATAAGTCACGGTTCAGATGTAAGGGTACCGACGATGCCACTTATGGCTGGGCGTCGTCGCTAGGAGGACGTCGACCACGTTCAATGCCTTTATTATTATTTTAAGGGAAGCCCTTTCTTATATAAAGGGGACATTCCCATTGTAAAAAGTATCAGTATTATTATTCAATAATACAACTCTCTTATTCTCTCTTATTTTCTCTCTCTCTTACCTCTGACGAAACTGTTCTTAAGTTCATCATCTTGCAATAATAGATCTATCATAACTATATTATCCTTACATCTCTAGGCTTATTATATTTGATTACGATTTACCCTTTCATATTTTTTGATTGTTTTAAGCTTACAAAGTAACGTTTAACTTTTGAGACAAACAATTTGCCCCCATGATACACCAACCAGGAGAGCCCCTCCACTCAGTCACTTCCCCGTGGCCTTTCATCAAACAATGGACATAGTCGGCCTACTACTGGCAGGACGAGGAAAGGTACAATTTCTATTAGTTTTAACTGACTATTTTTTCAAGTGGGTAGAAGCAGGTGCGTACGCCCAAATATGCGAACAGGAAGTCATCACTTTCAATATGGAAGAACATCATCTGTTGTTTCGGCATCCCAAAGAAATCACCTGCGACAACGGGTGGCAGTTCATTGGCTAGAAGACAACTGAATTCTTCAACAAATGGCACATTAAACGAATACTGTCCACGCTATATCACCCCTCTGCCAACGGCCAAGCAGAATCGTCCAACAAAACGATACTAAACATACTGAAGAAGAAACTCGAAGACACCAAAGGACTATGGCCTGAGCTACTACCAGAAGTACTATGGGCACACCGAACCACACCCAAATCCTCCACAGGAAAGATGACATATGCACTAGTCTACGGAACCAACGTTGTCATACTGGTCAAAGTCGGCGAACCAAGCCTTAGGTACTCGCATACAAGCAGAGCCAAAAACAACATGAACAGACTTAAGACCTCGATGAGGCCGGGGAAAGAAGGGAAATGGCTCACATAAGAATGGTGGCCCAGAAATGACAAGTCGAAAGATACTACAACAAGAGGGCCAAGAGACGACCACTCAACGTGGGTGACTACATCCTCAAAGCCAAAACATTGGCATCAAAAGACCCAAATGAAGGAAAACTGGGCACCAACTGGGATGGACCATACAAAATCACAGCAGCGGTAGATAAATTGGCATTCCAATTAGAGACAATGGAAGGTAAAACGCTCCAAAACAATTGGAACGTCGCCCACCTCAAGTAGATCCATTTCTGAAAGGCACATCCCGAGTCGTACTCTTTTTCCCTTGCCCGAGTTTTGTCCCAATTGGGTTTTCTCAAGAAAGCTTTTAATGAGGCATCAGAGGAGGCGCTTGGAAATACTCACAAGGCAAGTTTATCACACCAGATACTCCATACATCCTCCCAACTGGCATGACAAAGGACTAGATTAATATGATCTCCAATAAATGATAGGCTATGGCCATCTCCGATGTGTGAAAGGCTACGACCATCTCCAATGTATGAAAGGCTATGGCCATCTCCAATGTATGAAAGGCTACGACCATCTCCAATGTATGAAAGGCTACGTCTCCAATGTATAAAAGGCTATGGCCATCTCTAATGTGTGAAAGGCTATGGCCATATGATCTCCAATGAACGAAAGGCTACGAACATCTCCAATGTATGAAAGGCTAAGGCCATCTCCAATATATGAAAGGTTATGTCCATCTCCAATGTATGAAAGGCTACGGCCATCTCCAATATATGAAAGCCTACGGCCATCTCTAACGTATAAATGGCTAAGGCCACTGTCGTAATAAGTCGACCCAGCTCGACTACGACAAATTAACTCGACACAGTCGAAGTCACGTGCATGGCCACGACCATCTCTAACGTATAAACGTCTAAGGCCACTATTGTAATAAGTCGATCCAGCTCAACTATGACAAATTAACTCGACACACTCGAAGTCATGTGCATGGCTACGGCCATTTATAACGTATTAACGGCTAAGGCCACTGTCGTAATAAGTCGATGCAGCTTGACTACGACAAAGTAACTCGACACAGTTGAAGTCACGTGCATGGCCACGGCCATCTCTAACATATAAATGGCTAAGGCCACTGTCGTAATAAGTTGATCCAGCTCGACTATGACAAACAAAATAACTCAAAAATGGCCGAAGTCACGTACATAGCTATGGCGAGCACACAAAATAAAAGGTACGAAAAGAAATAGCAAAAGAGTAACTTCTATTATCATCAAGAAAAGTATACATGTACAACAAGATCTATTCACATCCCCAAAATAGCAAAAACAAAATAAGTACAAGTCCTAGCACCTGCCACCATTCTATTCGCCGTCGTCCGCTGGTTCATCATCTTTTTTGTTCCTCATAAGCCACAGAGATCCAGGACCCGTAAGCCAGATGGTTAACGTCTTCATAGGTATAGCCCGTCCCGTCTGGGGAATCAGAACTATACCCACAGGCTTCTCGGGCGACCCGAACCAAATGCCCTGGTCCTTGACCTCTACCTCAGTGGCTCGACCTTCAGCAAGCAACTCCTCAAACACAGCCAGCTTGTCTTCGGCATATACCCACATGTCCCGCGCCTCGCCAGGCATGCCGTCATCGGACCTAGATACAGCAGCCTGCTTAAGAGCTTCAATTTCAGCCATTTTGGCATTGAGTTCGGCGGTTAAGGCATCGACCTCAGCACGCAAATTAGCAGCCTCTGCCACTACCCCATGACTGATCTCAAATTCATCATTCTTTAACTGGAGAAAAGTCTCCAGTTCAATATTCAGAGCCAAGACGGCCATCAATTGATCATCCACTTGCTCCAGCTGATCTACTCGTTTCCGCAGTTGAGCCTCCAATTGCTCCAGGTCCTCACGAAAAATCTAAAATTGCGGGTCCTGAGCGAATAGGTCCGCCAATGCCTAATGTTTGGCACGACACTCCTTGTACTTCTTTGACTCCTTCTTGAGAATGGCAGCCTTCTTCTGTGCTCGCCTTCCCCTCTCTATCTCCAAAACGAGGGTCTAAAGAAGAAACAAAAAGACAAATGAGCATGAAGCAAGGTTCACTTTATAATACATAAAGAAGAATAGTGTATACCTACAAAGCCACACCGGTAACCCTTCGGGTTAAAACCCTATCGCTAACATCTTTCAAACTATCACGCTCGGTGGCCGTACATAGTAGGGTCATATCTGTTGCGGCCTGCTTGCTATGCTGCAACAAGTTTATCCACTTGGGATCGAAATCTGGCGATTTGGCCCACCCGTCGCCATCCCCACATGGGCTCGATTCCTCCTTGGTACATCCGCAGCCACGGGGACCGTCTCAGGTTTCGCCCTTCCCCATCATCTGCCTCATCAGTAGCAGCCGACGTGCCACACCCTGGAACATGTACGGTGGCAGTGTCAGGAACTGCCCTCCCTTGGGGAGCCGACCTCCCTGAGTAGATGGTATCGGCCATCAAAACTGCCATATACTCTAGACGAGGCTCAATTGCATTCTCGTCTTCCATGGAAATTCCATTGCCGAGCATCAACCGGCGCCTCTTTCGCCCAGCGGCTCCTCGCTTTCAAAAGTCTCCTCCATGGGCCGAGGGGATGGCGATGAAGGAGTCGCTTCGCTTGTAGATTCAGCCACAGGCACAGACTCAGGTTGATCAACCTCTGGGACGTCATCGCTGGGAGAATCACGAGGCACGTACTCATCTCCAGAATCAGTCCCCACCACGGACGAGGCTGCGGCGTTCTGCTTCCTCCTCCTAGAGGCACTCCGACCTGCTAATATAAGATAGGTCAAGCAACGAAACCTAATAAAACCTCCAGAGTGTCACGACCCGGATTTTCCCCCAACATCGGGATCGTGATGGCGCCTACTCGTGGTAGCTAGGCAAGCCACTATATTCATACTATCCCGTTTTTAACACAATTGTAATTAAATAATTGCGGAATACTTTATCGAGATAGAAATAATTAAATACAAAGTAAAAATCATACTGACATCCTCTACCCAAGACGTGGAGTCACCAACTCACAAACTACTATGGAATACTACACATAAAAGTCTGAAGGAAATATAACATAATTCTGTTTGTCTCGGAACAATGAGACTACAGCTATCAACATAAATAAAGAAAGAGACGCCGGGCCTGCGGACGTCTGCAAGCTACCAACTCCCACGCAATCTATTTACTGCTGCTGCTGCTTCTGATCGTAACCTGGACCTGTGCAAAAACGCACAGAAGTGTAGCATCAGCACAACCGACCCCATGTGCTGGTAAGTGCCTGGCCTATCCCGGCGAAGTAGTGACAAGCCTAGGACCAGACACCCACATAAACCTGTGCAATTCAATATATATATATGTACCACAAAATAACAAGAATTAATCAAGTATTGACACCATAAGGAATATCTTAAAGAATTCAACAATTAACCACAGTTAATAATTTCACAATGAAACACAAAGTGTAATGTAAACACAAGTAATATCAATTCAAGAAATAGCAAACAGTTGCACGGCATCACCCTTCGTGCTTTTACTCTCATCCTCACATCCATAGTACGGCATGATCCTTCGTACATGGTTCAATAATAGGGCACGGCATGATCCTTCGTGCATAATCAATAATAAACAGGGCACGGCATGATCCTTCGTGCATAATCAATAATAAACATGGCACGGCATCACCCTTCGTGCATTATCTCTCTTCCTCACCCAAATAACAATCAAATAAGTTCACAAGGAAAACAAGGTATAATGGAAACACAAGTAATATCAAGTCAAGAAATGGCAAACAATTGCACGGCATCACCCAAATAAAATATAATGGAAAAACAAGTAATATCAAGTCAAGGAATAGCAACCAATTGCACGGCATCACCCTTCGTGCTTTTACTCTCATCCTCACCAAATAAACAAATAAAGTACACGGCATCACCCTTCGTGCTTTTACTCTCATCCTCACATCCATAGTACGGCATGATCCTTCGTACATGGTTCAATAATAGAGCACGGCATGATCCTTCGTGCATAATCAATAATAGGGCACGGCATGATCCTTCGTGCATAATCAATAATAAACATGGCACGGCATGATCCTTCGTGCATAATCAATAATAAACATGGCACGGCATCACCCTTCGTGCATTATCTCTCTTCCTCACCCAAATAACAATCAAATAAGTTAAGGGTAAAGAGAGAAGCAGTAATTCATAATACGTCCCATCAAGGGCAATCAATAATAATCTTCACAACAAGTCCCAACAAGGGAGAACAATAACAATTCATCTGCAATATATCTCAAAATATCATTTTCCAACGACTCACGGTCATACTAGACGCCAATGTATGGATGCTCGTCACCACAACCCATACACCGCACTCGATCACATAACACATAACACATAATCCTATTCCCTCAAGCTAGGATAGAACAAACACTTACCTCGAGTGCTTATGAACAATTCAATCCGTGGATATGTCTTTTCTTTCAATTTGGCTCCAATTCAACCGTATCTATACACAATTGATTTAATATCATCAATTTTACTCAACAAACTAATTCTTAAGACCAAATACAACTTTTACAACATTCTCTGCCCGGAATAGTGAATTTCAACCCCGGGCCCACATGGTCGGAATTCGGGGTTATGACTAAAATCCGGTTACCCATTCCCCCACGAGTTCATATATATGATTTGTTTCAAAATCGGACCTCAATTCGAGGTCCAATTCCCCAATTTATGAAAAACCCTATTTTCTAACAAAAACAAGAATTTTACCATGAAAACATTTGATTTCAAATGAAAAACATGTTTAATGATGTTAGGAATTGAAAGAATTAAGTAAAAAGTGACTTACAATCGTTTTGATGAAGAAGAAATCCTTGAAGAGTCGCAAATGGGCGTTTTGGTTTTGTGAAAAATGAAGAAATGACTGAAATTCGTGTTTTTCAGGTCTCTGTGTTCGCATTTGCGAACATGGGTTCGCAATTGCGAACCCCGACCAATTTCCGGAGTTTGAAAAATAAGCTAAGGGTGGAAAGTTCGCATTTGCGAACATTTGTTCGCATTTGCGAACCAGGGCATACTGGGAGGTTCGCATTTGCGACATAATGTTCGCATTTGCGAACAAGGCTCCTTCGCATTTGCGAAGCATGGCTTAGCAGTGAAGGCATCGCATTTGCGAAGAAAGCTTCGCATTTGCGAAGCGTGGCTTGGCAGTGAAGGCCTCGCATTTGCGAGGTTATGTTCGCAATTGCGAACCCAAGCCTTCCTGGACGCCCTTCGCATTTGCGATCAAGGGTTCGCATTTGCGAACCCTGCCTTGGTCTGTCATCTTCGCAATTGCGAAAAATACTTCGCATTTGCGAAGCCAACAGCTGGGTGAAAAACCAGCAGTGCAAAAATTCAGGAATTTAACCAACGGCCTATCAAATCTTTACCCGAGCCCCCGGGCTCCAAACCAAACATGTACACAACCTCAAAAACACATTATGGACTTGTTCGTGCGATCATATCGCCAATATCACTTCGTTTTAATCAAATCGAGCCTCAAACTCATGATTTTCAAAACTTCTTAACTTGGAACTCAAGGTCCAAAACATCTCAAACGACATCCAAATGTCACCAAACTTTACATAAATCACATATATAATATTTAAGACTTGTACCGGGCGTCGGAACCAAAATACGAGCCCGATACCAAGGTCTATTAATTTATTTCCTTTAATAATTGCATCAAAAACAATTTCACATAAAAATTCATAACTTGGGCTCTAGGCCTCAGAATTCGACTCCGGACGCATGTCCAAGTCCCATATTTTCCTACGGACCTCTCGGGACCATCCAATCTCGGTCCGGATCCGTTTACCAAAAATGTTGACCGAAGTCAACCATATCAATATTAATATCATTTTTATCCAAATTTCTCATAGAATTCATATTTTCTATCACAAAATCTTTCCGGCTACATGCTCGGATCGTGCACGTAAATCGAGGCAACATATAATGAGGTTTTCAAGGCCTCAGAAGCTCGAAATTATTAATAAAATAAGTGATGACCCTTTGGGTCGTCACATTCTCGACCTCTAAAACAACCGTTTGTCCTCGAACGGACAAAAGAAAGAAGTACTTGAGTCGGGGAACAGATGTGGGTAGCGGCTCCGCATATCAGACTCGGACTCCCAGGTCGATGCCTCAGGAGGCTGACCTCTCCACTGAACACGTACAGAAGGATAACTCTTCGACCTCAACCGTCGAACCTGCCGGTCTAGAATAGCCACCGGCTCCTCCTCGTAAGATAGATCATTGTCCAATTGGACAGTACTGAAGTCTAACACATGTGTGGGATCGCCGTGGTATCTCCGAAGCATAGATACATGAAAAACTGGATGCACGGCTGATAAGCTAGGCGGCAAAGCTAATCTGTAAGCCACCCCTCCCACTCTGTCTAAAATCTCAAATGGGCCAATATATCTAGGGCTGAGCTTGCCCTTCTTCCCAAACCTCATCACGCCCTTCATAGGTGACACTCGGAGCAATACTCGCTCCCCAATCATGAAAGTTATATCTCGAACCTTGCGATCTGCATAGCTCTTTTGTCTAGACTGAGCCGTGCGAACCCTATCTTGAATAATCTTGACCTTATCTAAGGCCTCCTGAACTAAGTCTGTACCCAACAACCGAGCCTCTCCCGGTTCAAACCATCCAACCTGGTGATCGACATCGCCTACCAATAGTGTTGCCGTAAGTCCTGGTACATCTTCGCGGCGCCTGGATGAATAGACTACCGCGAACTGTGGGCCTTTGCTAAGATCGACTTTCGAATCCCTTCGACATTGGGCACACAAACTCGACCCTGCAATTTCAATACCCCATCATCATCTAGGTTTACCTGTGTGGCACCTCCCCGCTGTACTGTATCCCTCAACTTACGCAAATGAGGATCATCAAATTGCCTCTCACGGATACGCTCTAATAAAGAAGAACGAGCGACCGTGCAAGCTAACACCCTGCTAGGCTCAGAAATGTCTAATCTCACGAACCGGTTGGCTAAGGCCTGGACATCTAGAGCTAATGGTCTCTGACTGACCGGAATGTAAACAAGACTGCCCATACTGGCTGACTTCCTACTCAAAGCGTCAGCCACCACGTTTGCTTTTTCCCCGATGATATAAAAAGGTAACATCATAATCTTTCTGCAATACCAGCCACCTTCTCTGCCTCAAATTCAACTCTTTTGTTTAAACAAATACTGAAGACTCTTATGATCGGTGTATACTTCACATACTACACCATACAAATAATGCCTCCAGATCTTCAATGCGTGAATAATCGCCGCAAATTCTAGATCATGCACTCGGTAATTCTTTTCATGCATCTTCAGCTGCCTCGAAGCATAGGCAATAACCTTGCCATCCTGCATTAACACTGCACCAAGCTCTGTACGAGATGCGTCACAATAAACTGTATAAGGTCCCGCACTTGTGGGTAAAATCAATACCGGTGCTGTAGTCATGGCTGTCTTGAGCTTTTGAAAGCTCGCCTCACATTCACCTGACTATTCAAATTGAACACCTTTCTGTGTCAATCTGGTCAGTGGGGTTGCAATAGATGAAAACCCCTCGCCGATAATAACCCGCTAATCCCAAGAAACTCCAAATCTCTCTGGCTGATGTTAGTCTAGGTCAGTCCTTGACTGCCTCAATCTTCTTCGGATCAACCTGAATACCTGCTGCCGTCACAATATGACCCAAGAATGCAACTGAACTTAGCCAAAATTCACACTTCAACATTTTTGCATATAGTTGGCTATCTTTCAGAGTCTGCAAAGTCACTCTGAGATGTTGCGCATGCTCCTCATGACTGCATGAGTATGTCAATATGGAAACAATGAAGACTACAACGAACAAGTCTAAATAAGGCACGAACACACTCATGCGTATGCACATATCCATGACTCTGAAGTCTGGCCATAAGAGTTATTCTTAAATTACAACATTGTCAATTAACCCTGTTATCAAATACCTTATTCTACAAATCCCACTTTACTCATAATGAGGTATGGTGACCTCGTGATTATTTTCCCGAATTAATGCGTCATATTTATCCTTACCCGGTGCTCGTCTCAAAGGCTAAGCTCAACGGTTTCAAAATAGAAATGGCTAATATGAATAGAAACTATACAAGAATTGTCAAATAGTCCTAACGGACATGACTCTTATTTACGAATGCGATACGAAAGTATTAATTCATAAAAGAAGAATTTTAAACACATAAACTCTTACTACCAGGACCCAGTCCTCATATGATATCCACCGCAGCTTGAAGCTCGGCTTAGAAATATTTCACATTATGCCAAAAATTGGAGGATCTCATCCTCAACTCTGAATCACAGTGCTTGCACATCATATAATCTGAAATTTTTCATTTCATTTCTTTCTTCCTTTCAATAATTGTCCGTCAAAGATAATCATGACACAAAATGAACCCCCATACTGATAGGGCACACAATTAACAATTAAAATTAGTTATTCCGAGAATTATATCAAAACATACTGTAATAAGTAATATAAAGTCACTCTTAGTCTCATGGATATTTAGTGACTAACACCTAATAATAGGGATGTCTATCCTCATGTAATATCTCAACGGAAGTATTTCCTTAAGTAGTATGATTACGATGCTCGCTCATGAATGGAGCATGTTAAAAGGACTCGCCTAAGTTTTCTTTAAAAAAAACCAAATTAAATTAAGGGAAAAATTATTCTGTCTATAACAATCTGAATTATACGTGTGATGACCACATTTGGTGTAGTGACCTCCCTCATATCATAAAAATTATATCAATGGTCGGGTCTCCACCTCTAGGATTTTCACCTCCACCTCTAACATCATAACCTCTACATCCTGGCTGGCCATGTAGGATAATTATTAACTGCAATGGAGCGTGTAGCCTGAGTGCTTTCCTAAAATTGTATTTCTCCAATATTCCACATTCACAACAATTCCTTTAAGGATCAGTTAACTTATTGCTCATGGCAATATATATTCGGACACAGTCATTGTGACCTGGTACAACCGTTCAGATCGCACATACCACATATTGCAGAGAATCTCGGGGTGACGTCTTCATAACATTTTCAAAAAAAAATAGAGTTTAGTAGATAGCGTTGCATTGGCCGGCTTGCCCTCTTGGTAATCTTGTCACAAACATTGATGGCCAATTTCCTCTTTTGCTATGTTGGCTTAACACCGTTGAGCTACCCCGTTTACTCACAAACTCTTCGTTATTCTTCTGGGGCGATTTCTTACCCCATGAAATGAACCAACCTTAAATATGTATAAGTTATTTAGAGGACCTTTCTATACCATATATATATAGTCCAATAACTCACCATATTTGTCCTTCACAACTCCAACACATCGACCGGACGTCAAGGTCCGTTGAAACCCAACACGATTTATTAGGTGATCTCCTGATATAATTGCATCTTCCGTTGGGACCATAACTGATGTGGTAACTACATTATCTTCCCACTATTTCTGTGTGCCTTCTGTAGCACAGTAAAATGAACTCCTCGCATTCGACTATTCCCACGTTCTGTAATTCCTCATAAGAACCGTCAAGCACAATCTCGTGGGTTCTCAAAAGATGCACCGCTGAAGGTGGTAGCGAAGACTTTGGTGAAACCTATCTGTCCTCCGTAAAACCTTTGAAGGCATAGTTGATCTATCACCAGCCTGTGCCATTGTTCGGCTGGATAAGCAGTACGTGACTACGCCATTCGTGGGAAGACAAGAGTGGAAATTTAACTTAACACTTTGAAGAACAAATTCGCACGATAAGAAAGAACAAATAAGAGACTCTTTCCTAACTCAATAGACTCTGGAGGACAAGTACAGACGTCTCCGTACCTACCTCCCAAACTCTACTAAGCTTGTTCGTGAGTGGTGAGACCTATGTAACCTAGAGCTCTGATACCAACTTGTCACGACCCGGATTTTCCCCCAACATCGGGATCGTGATGGCGCCTACTCGTGGTAGCTAGGCAAGCCACTATATTCATACTATCTTGTTTTTAACACAATTGCAATTAAATAATTGCGGAATACTTTATCGAGATAGAAATAATTAAATACAAAGTAAAAATCATACTGACATCCTCTACCCAAGAACTTGGAGTCACCAACTCACAAACTACTATGGAATACTACACATAAAAGTCCGAAGGAAATATAACATAATTCTGTTTGTCTCGGAACAATGAGACTACAGCTATTAACATAAATAAAGAAAGAGACGCCGGGCCTGCGGACGTCTGCAAGCTACCTCGGTCTCAAATGTGATCAACTCCCACGCAATCTATTTACTGCCGCTGCTGCTCCTGATCGTAACCTGGACCTGTGCAAAAACGCACAGAAGTGTAGCATCAGCACAACCGACCCCATGTGCTGGTAAGTGCCTGGCCTATCCCGGCGAAGTAGTGACAAGCCTAGGACCAGACACCCACATAAACCTGTGCAATTCAATATATATATATGTACCACAAAATAACAAGAATTAATCAAGTATTGACACCATAAGGAATATCTTAAAGAATTCAACAATTAACCACAGTTAATAATTTCACAATGAAACACAAAGTGTAATGTAAACACAAGTAATATCAATTCAAGAAATAGCAAACAGTTGCACGGCATCACCCTTCGTGCTTTTACTCTCATCCTCACATCCATAGTATGGCATGATCCTTCGTACATGGTTCAATAATAGGGCACGGCATGATCCTTCGTGCATAATCAATAATAAACAGGGCACGGCATGATCCTTCGTGCATAATCAATAATAAACATGGCACGGCATCACCCTTCGTGCATTATCTCTCTTCCTCACCCAAATAACAATCAAATAAGTTCACAAGGAAAACAAGGTATAATGGAAACACAAGTAATATCAAGTCAAGAAATGGCAAACAATTGCACGGCATCACCCAAATAAAATATAATGGAAAAACAAGTAATATCAAGTCAAGGAATAGCAACCAATTGCACGGCATCACCCTTCGTGCTTTTACTCTCATCCTCACCAAATAAACAAATAAAGTACACGGCATCACCCTTCGTGCTTTTACTCTCATCCTCACATCCATAGTACGGCATGATCCTTCGTACATGGTTCAATAATAGGGCACGGCATGATCCTTCGTGCATAATCAATAATAGGGCACGGCATGATCCTTCGTGCATAATCAATAATAAACATGGCACGGCATGATCCTTCGTGCATAATCAATAATAAACATGGCACGGCATCACCCTTCGTGCATTATCTCTCTTCCTCACCCAAATAACAATCAAATAAGTTAAGGGTAAAGAGAGAAGCAGTAATTCATAATACGTCCCATCAAGGGCAATCAATAATAATCTTCACAACAAGTCCCAACAAGGGAGAACAATAACAATTCATCTGCAATATATCTCAAAATATCATTTTCCAACGACTCACGGTCATACTAGACGCCAATGTATGGATGCTCGTCACCACAGCCCATACACCGCACTCGATCACATAACACATAACACATAATCCTATTCCCTCAAGCTAGGATAGAACAAACACTTACCTCGAGTGCTTATGAACAATTCAATCCGTGGATATGTCTTTTCTTTCAATTTGGCTCCAATTCAACCGTATCTATACACAATTGATTTAATATCATCAATTTTACTCAACAAACTAATTCTTAAGACCAAATACAACTTTTACAACATTCTGCGCCATGAATAGTGAATTTCAACCCCGGGCCCACATGGTCGGAATTCGGGGTTATGACTAAAATCCGGTTACCCATTCCCCCACGAGTTCATATATATGATTTGTTTCAAAATCGGACCTCAATTCGAGGTCCAATTCCCCAATTTATGAAAAACCCTATTTTCTAACAAAAACAAGAATTTTACCATGAAAACATTTGATTTCTAATGAAAAACATGTTTAATGATGTTAGGAATTGAAAGAATTAAGTAAAAAGTGACTTACAATCGTTTTGATGAAGAAGAAATCCTTGAAGAGTCGCAAATGGGCGTTTTGGTTTTGTGAAAAATGAAGAGATGACTGAAATTCGTGTTTTTCAGGTCTTCTGTGTTCGCATTTGCGAACATGGGTTCGCAATTGCGAACCCCGACCAATTTCTGGAGTTTGAAAAATAAGCTAAGGGTGGAAAGTTCGCATTTGCGAACATTTGTTCGCATTTGCGAAGCCAAGGCATACTGGGAGGTTCGCATTTGCGACATAATGTTCGCATTTGCGAACAAGGCTCCTTCGCATTTGCGAAGCATGGCTTAGCAGTGAAGGCATCGCATTTGCGAAGAAAGCTTCGCATTTGCGAAGCGTGGCTTGGCAGTGAAGGCCTCGCAAATGCGAGGTTATGTTCGCAATTGCGAACCCAAGCCTTCCTGGACGCCCTTCGCATTTGCGATCAAGGGTTCGCATTTGCGAACCCTGCCTTGGTCTGTCATCTTCGCAATTGCGAAAAATACTTCGCATTTGCGAAGCCAACAGCTGGGTGAAAAACCAGCAGTTCAAAAATTCAGAGTTTCATCCAACGGCCTATCAAATCTTTACCCGAGCCCCCCCGGCTCCAAACCAAACATGTACACAACCTCAAAAACACATTATGGACTTGTTCGTGCGATCATATCGCCAATATCACTTCGTTTTAATCAAATCGAGCCTCAAACTCATGATTTTCAAAACTTCTTAACTTGGAACTCAAGGTCCAAAACATCTCAAACGACATCCAAATGTCACCAAACTTTACAGAAATCACATATATAATATTTAAGACTTGTACCGGGCGTCGGAACCAAAATACGAGCCCGATACCAAGGTCTATTAATTTATTTCCTTTAATAATTGCATCAAAAACAATTTCACATAAAAATTCATAACTTGGGCTCTAGGCCTCGAATTTGACTCCGGACACATGTCCAAGTCCCATATTTTCCTACGGACCTCTCGGGACCATCCAATCTCGGGTCCGGATCCGTTTACCAAAAATGTTGACCGAAGTCAACCATATCAATATTAATATCATTTTTATCCAAATTTCTCATAGAATTCATATTTTCTATCACAAAATCTTTCCGGCTACATGCTCGGATCGTGCACGTAAATCGAGGCAACATATAATGAGGTTTTCAAGGCCTCAGAAGCTCGAAATTATTAATAAAATAAGTGATGACCCTTTGGGTCATCACAAGACCATGGTTGAGGAGTTACCTGGTGGGCCGTATCAATCACGGAACATGGACCAAATACGACATTCCTCCGCTAATAGAATTAACCTCTCCACCCACGACCTAATATTTTCAACGGATCGGGGTGGAGAATACCTCGCTGCGAAAAATAGAGGAAAGCAAAAGGAAGTTATAATGGTCGTACGGTCAAAGATTGTAAACAATACTAAATTCGAGTAAAGACACTCACGCTCTAGATTCCACCTCTTTGGGAATCCTCGACACGAGGTGTTCCGTTCTGATATAGAAAAACTTACGCCAGAAACAGCGATTGGTCTTATCATCGGACTTGACGATCAGGCCCCTCGTGCCACGGCTCTTTAGTTGCAGCATAGTACCCCTCATATAGCCAGGACTAAATAACTGCAACAAGTGATTGACCGAAATGCTGAGTCCGGCCCTGGACGCATAGGTGGTCATAATACGACACACCTTCTAAGTGTAGGGAGTGAGCTGAGCCGGGCATACATCGTAAAAGCAGCAAAGCTCCTCCATAAGGGGATAAACTAGAAGGTCATACCCGATTAGGAACGGGTATCCATAAAATGTGCAATATCCCAGCCAGTGCACGTTGATATAGTTTGTCCCGGTCGGCTCCATCACCACATTATCTGGAATCCGGTACGCCTCCCGTAGGTCGTTCAAATGTGATTGTAGAAGCTCTATATGGTCCCAAGAGGGAGTCAGGCTCTTGGTCGGGAAATCCATGCAAGTGTGTATCTCTCTGGGAAGAACATTATCCACGCTGAGAGGGGCGAGAGGTTTCTTTTCCTTTTTCCCATCACCACCCGAAGATGGTGGAACCCTAGATGGGGTATCATCTTGGCCTTTTCTGCTGTTTTGCCGGCGTTTCACCATAGAAATTTTCTATATGAATCGAGTTCCAACGACGAGAAGGGTGGTTTCAATAGAAACTGAAGAGTTTAAAGCACGAAATAGCGATTTTTTGCGAAGAAGGTGAAAAGGAGAGTAGAAAAATTCTGGAATTCGAAAGATAAAAAAGACTGAACCTTCTTCCTATTTATCGGGCTAAAATACACGAAAATCAAAGAGGCGTGATTCGAAATGGGCGCGGGAAACCAAAACGTCAAATTGCCTCCTGAAACATCTCGGGAGCAGGTAAAAACATGACGCATGCCGGCAATGACGTCATTTTGAAAAGTAGACCACGTGTCAATGGATCGGCAATGCCATATATTTTCCCTACTCACGTCATTTCCCTCATAACAAGGTCAAATTCTCCAAATATGAGGTCGGCATTTCGGCTTATTGAAGACGTCCATCGTATATGCCTCCAACTAGCTGGGGGACTAACTGTATAGGGTCAAATTTGACCCTGCACGTCTTTGCGTCAAAGGGCATGCTCTTCAAGGGTATACCTCCTACAATAAGGGCATGGTTCAGACGTGAGGGTACAGACGATGCCATTTATGGTAGGGCGTCCTCGCTAGGAGGACGTCGACCACATTCAATGCCTTTATTATTATTTTAAAGGAGGCCCCTCCTTATATAAAGGGGACCTTTTCATTGTAAAAGGGGTCAATGTTATTATTCAATAATACAACTCTCTTATTCTCTCTTATTTTCTCTCTATCTCTTACCTCTGACAAACAACTATTCTTAAGTTTATCATCTTGCAATAATAGATCTATCATAACTATATTATCCTTAAATCTCTAGGCTTATTATATTTGATATTGATTTACCCTTTCATATTTTTGGATTATTTAAAGCTTACAAAGTAACGTTTAACTTTTGTGTCAAACACACGCTATGTTTGAATTTTTTTTCCTTTCAAAATTCCCCCTTTTTGGGTTAAAAAATATTTGTGAGGTGTGAAGCGAGACTACTAAAGTCCAAAACACTAGCATTTGAATTATTCTCTAGTAAAGGGCCTAGTAAATTAACTCGTTTAGCATTAATAAGCGCAAGGCCACCTAATTCATTCAAAATTGTGAAATAAGAATGAGCTAGTCAGTTTTCGGATTGATAATTAAAAAATAATCAGCATTTATAAAATTATTGTAAAATAACTGATATTTTGTTGAAACATGGAAAATTCCAACATAATATATTGAAATATGGGCCGGAATCTCATATGTGAATAATTTGAACTCCAGTACATTATTCTGGAAGTTTTTCGGATTTTTAAATGTATTTTTGTTCAAATTTTATCTTTATATGAAAAATTGGCTAAATTTTAGTAACTTTTGAAACCGTAACTTTTTTCAATTACCAGTTGAAAATCAGGCTATGTTTGATTTTTTTTTTTTCTTTCAAAATTCCCCCTTTTTGGGTTAAAAAATTATTTGTTCTTTTTTCTAAAGAATAAACTATGGTCATTTGGAACTATAGGCATTTGCGACTTTGCAATGTCTCAACCTATAGTAATTTTTGTAGCAGAAATAATGGTATCAACGATAAGGCTTAAGCAGGTTATATGGATTTTTAAATTTGTTTTCGTATTTTTTTCTTCTACAGTACCTTATGAAAATTCCTTTTTACTTTTGTTAATTTTAAATTTTCTACTTTTCTTCCATAATTACATAATTTTTAGGAGTTGTAGTAGGAAATTATGGTCTCAAATAGCACGAATACCAAACAATTCCTTCACCTACTAGTTGTGGTTAATTTGTTACTTACCTAAAATACATCATTAGTGTGATGAAGAACGAAGAATCAGGTAGGATTTGCAGTTACGATAAAATTATTCATTTACAATAATGAAAGTACTAATGCAAACTCTTTGTACTGCGGTATTGCTCTGGTCAAAGTGTAGGAAGGCATCAACTATGGCGCTACGTCCTAAACTAACCCATGATTCGCTCGTGAAAAGTTGCATTTATCTTCTATATACTTGTTAAAATAATTTTAGGTGGGTCTAATAGGATCAAGTGGTGGAGCCACCTTAGCCTAAAGATGTCAATTGACATATCTTTGCTAAAAAAATTATATATATATATATATATATATATATATATATATATATATATATATATATATATATATATATATATATATATATATACTTTTATCCTTTTTAAAAAAAATTTAACCATTTACTTCGCCACAGTCGTAGGTGTCACCAGTGGCGGATTTAGGGGGACGCAAGGATGTTTACCCGAACACCCTTCGCCGAAAAATTACATTATATATAAGGTAAAATCTATTTTTTACCTCTATGTATTAAGTTTTGAACACCCTTAACATCGTCCAAAAGTGTAGTTTAGTGGCTAAGGGTGTTCAAAATTTATATAAAGGTCATGAGTTTAATTCTCGTTAGCTACAATTTTTTTTTAAAAACCCTTCGTGAAGGCAAGTTACTTGTTATATTAAATTGATAATGTACACGATATTGAGATGTCAATTCTAGCTTTTAGTGGTAGGATTGGAAATGGATATTGAGTAGAAGTTTGATGCCTTGGGCCATTGGATCAATATACAAAATATGGTGAGGCCAACTATTTTGGTTGAGCAATATTTATGACTGTAGCCACCCACAATTTAAGATGCCGACCATCTAGTCTATTCAGTTTGTCCTCTTAATATTGTCAAAGAATAATAGTAGTAATTCTCTTTTTTTGGTCGTTACAAATTAAATTCCTTTCTGAATTATAATATCTCAACGAAAGTTCCAGCTTAGGTGGGTAACATTCTCCTTTTTTTCTTTTTCGGGTATGAGGATTTATAGTTCAAAACTATGATCTCTGTATGGGTACAAATTTGTCAACAGCGATAGCTGTTAAGTAAGGCACAGAACGAGGTTACTATAACACAATGTCTGATGGTCGTTGTGGCAAAGGACGACGATCAAGAGCGCGCGGTCAGCTTAAACAAAACGTTAACGATAATTTAAACTTAGAGGGAGACAATAAGAATATGTTTTTCGAATATTCTTTATTTGTATTTTTTAGGGTTTCGAGAAAATTATCCCTTATAAATAGGAAGAGTTAGTAAAAAAAGGGGGATCCGCGGGGAGAGAAAAAAAAACACTTAGTAAAACATTTATCTGCGAGAATTTATTAAAGTGTCCTTATTCATTGATTGTATAACTCAAGTATTCATTGTTGTTCTATATTGACAAGATCCAACGAGTTCTCAATCATCTCATATCTCTTTTCTTTCCATGCTGATATCAAGGAAAGAAGTATTCCGAAAGATCTCAATAATTGGGTAACAACTTCTTTTGATTGTGTTGTTCGCAATTACTTAGAAAAATTACGAATTTATATTGTTGCACTTATGAGCATTTAATCGCCTCAAGCGTATTATCCAACGTCATTCATCTTGTCTATTTCATATATCGTTCGGTCTAGATTTTATTATTCTTAACTAAGATTCATCCCTCTTCTTATCATAAATTGATTTAATCAAAGGGTTTAACATCTTGTCAAACAATCACCGACTGCAACATCCACATCTCCAAATAGGTTTGGGCTAGTTAATTAGCCAAGTAGGAGTAATGACAATGCCTACATCTTTCTTACACCATCAGATTTAATTAACTTATAACAACGTAAAGTAACCTGGAAAATGGAATAGCAATATTTTTAAACTTTCAGTGTTTCTAGTTTAAATCCAATACGTATATATTAGTCTAAGGAGTTGGAGAAACCAGATGTGGTAATCGTGCTTGACCAAGAAAAACAGTTCTTTTAAAATAATATAATTAACACGAAATTCAAGCAGAGTCGCGTATTGTGTTGATCTAGTCATAAGGTACGGAGGCATCAACCATAGTGCATAGGGCTCTAAATTAAACCGTGATTCGCTCGTGCAAAGTATTGACTGTATTGTTATTGTTACTTGATTATTAAAATAATTAAAGTTGGGGGGAAATAGGAGAAAATCGGAGATAGTCAACGTATACATGGAATCGTCCCATATTACTCGCATGCCATTGACATTTAATTTTGACTGTGGTATGTGGAGCAGTTGATAAATGTTTCTTTAAAATTAAAAGTGTTATATGAGCAATAGACTTTTCTCCCTACAAACAGTAGATGCGAGGAACCTTCATTTGATAGGTTGAAGAAAAAGAAGTTGAAAAGGATTGATATAATCTTCTTTACAACACACTTTTTCTTTAGGATAATTTCACAATAATTTGACTTGCAACATAATAGCCTAGAAAGTACTTTCCAAAATTTATAGTTCAAAAATAATAGGCTATAATTTTCGAAAGACGGTTTATTTCACAAAATTAACTATGGTTATTTTTTCCCTTTTTATACAATTAGTTATTTTTATTCTCTTGATTTCCTTTGATATTAAGCATTTGATAAAAAATAATGCAAATCAACCACAACACAATTCAAAAATCCTAAATAATACATATTATCTCAAGGTAAGAAATTCAAACATTTTTATGTGTAATTGCTAAAGCAATCCAACAGAATAAAAGAAAAACAAAAACTTGGTAAATGAATTGTAGAATCCCTCCAACGCGTACAGAATCTTTTTCATACAGTACATACACGAAAAAGAAGAAGAGAAAGAGTTGTCAACTTCCGTAGAGGCTTCTTACATACTGACAATGTATATACATCCTTAAAAATGAAAAAATATATAATTATACAACATTATACACAAATATATATATATATATATATATATATATATATATATATATATATATATATATATATATATATATATATATATATATATATATATATATATATATATATATATATATATATATATATATATATATATATATATACAATTATACAATATTGTATAAGTGTATATAAACACCACTTATACAATATTTCCACTAGAAAACATAGAATGTCCCATACTACACTTACTGTAAATAATGTATTAACTTGTATAAACATGTATAATAGTGTATAAGAGGTGTTTGTATATCGAATACACAATTATACACTACAATGTTGATGCAAATTGTTACATAGTTATGATTTTTTATTCAAGCCTCGAGTTATAGTAGATGGTATTGGATGATTCAACTCGTCAATAGGTTAAAAAATTTGCACCAACGATTGGGAAATCAACACATAGATAAGAAACACCCAGAACTTCAAACTTTAAAATCTTCCAAAATTAGGTTCTTTTTCTTGGCAGAATAGCCTGAATGGCACATGTACTTCATCCACTTTGTCATGCCGGTCCCCAAAGTTAGACATTTGCCAATTGAACAATTATACTCATTCAAAATATAAATAATAAATTCAACAACAGTTGAACTGGGACTCAGGCCATGCGCCTTCGCCAACAAATTCAACTATGATTGAACCAAGACTCGGGTTATGCGCCATCGCCTTCAATAATTGATAAATTTCAACAACAGTTGAACTGAGATTCAGGCCAGGGCATTTGCCAACAAATTCAACTATGATTGAATTAACACTCGGGATATGCGCCCTCGCCTCCAATAATTGATAAAGTTCACAATAGTTGAACGGGGACGCAGGCCATACACGTTGCCGAAAAATTTCAACTACAGTTGAACCAAGACTCGGGCTATGCGCCCTCGCCTCCAATAATTGATAAAGTTCAACAACAGTTGAACTGGGACTCAGGCCACGCACCTTCACCAATAAATTCAACTATGGTTGAACCAAGACACGGGCTATGCGCCCTCGCCTCCAATAATTGATAAAGTTCAACAACAGTTGAAGTGAGACTCATGCCATCCGCCTTCGCCAACAAATTCAACTACGGTTGAACCAAGACTTGGGCTATGCACCCTCGCCTCCAATAATCAATAAATTTCAACAACAGTTGAACTGGATCAGGACTTGCACCTTCGCCAACAAATTCAACTACGGTTGACCAAGACTCGGGCTATACGCCCTCGCCTCCAATAATTGATAAAGGTCAACAACCGTTAAACTGGGACTCAGGCCATGCGCCTTCGCCAACAAATTCAACTACAGTTGAACCAAAACTCGGGCTATGCGCCCTCGCTTCCAATAATTGATAAAGTTCAACAACAGTTGAACTAGGACTCATGCCATGCGCCTTCGCCAATAAATTCAACTACGATTGAACCAAGACTCGGGCTATGTGCCCTCGCCTCCAATAATTGATAAAGTTCAACAACAGTTGAACTGGGACTCAGGCCATACACTTTCGCCAATAAATTTAACTACGGTTGAACCAAGACTCGGGCTATGCGCCTCGCCTCCAGTAATTGATAAAGTTCAATAACGGTTGAACTAGGACTCAGGCCATGTGCATTCGCCAACAAATTCAACTACGATTGAACCAAGACTCGGGCTATGAACCCTCGCCTCCAATAATTGATAAAGTTCAATAACGGTTGAAATAGGACTCAAGCCATGCACTTTCGCCAATAAATTCAGCTACAGTTGAACCAAGAATCGGGCTATGCGCCCTTGCCTCCAATACTTGATAAAGTTCAACAGCAGTTGAATTGGGACTCAGGCCATCCGTCTTCGCCAATAAATTCAACTACGGTTGAACCAAGACTCAGGCTATGCGCCTTCACCTTCAAAAACGATTCGGACTATGCACATTCGCCAATAAATTCAACTACGATTAAACCAAGACTCAGGCTATACGCCTTCGCCATAAAAATCAACGAGTTCGGCCTCGCTCGAACGATAAATTCAGATGCTCTCGCCCTCAACCTTAACGAGTTCTGGCCATAGCTGAACCAAAACTCAGACAAAGCTCCTTCACTGCTAAACTCAGTAAAAACTCAATAGAATCAAGGCATAGGTTAAGCACCCTTGCTATCCAAGTAAGCACGCCCAACTTGAACTAAAATTAGAGACACGTAGAGTTTGGCGTCGGTCGAACTACAAGGCCGCATTTTTATCGTCACGGTCAGTAGCCCGATCGTGCCCGAACTGGGACTAAGGCTAAATGCCACCATCCCCGAATGGAGGTTCTGACTTGGTCACCCTGTGTCAAGAAGGAAAAGTTGCCAACAATCGAAAACTGGCACTCCTACTGAAGTGAAACTCAAAAGCAAGCCGCCCCTTCAAACGCATGCAAAGAAAAAACCAAAAAAGGGGATGTGCAACACAGACACAAGGCAAATAACGGAAGGCAGATTGCTTTTTATTCATAAAAAAATTGTGGGTCATTCCCGCTTACACCCGTCTGAAAGACGATAAATGAAAAAAAAAGAGAAAAAACAAAACAAAAACCACAACAACAAATACCAAACGGCGAAAAGAAAAAGGAAGAACACTTCTCTCTACTCAGCACCATCCTCGCTCCCACCTGCGCCATCATCGGCCCCTGGCATTGCTGCATCAAAACCACAGGCCATATGGGCCTCCCGATTCTTTTGGTGCACCCACTCGAAAGTAGTTTCGGTCACGATACCGGCCTCCCACAGATTTTTGTATATGTCCCGCTGGGCCTTTAGCATAAACCCAAATCTCACGAGCTTGGCCAGAGGAAGCGGCATGATCTCGAAGACACTGGTTTTCCTCCTCTAGTATCACAACCTGCCCGCCGCAACCTGAGAATCCCGCTCAAGGATACCTATCCGCTTCTCGAAGCTCGCCTCCATAAAGATGGCAGCGGCCCTTACCAGCGACAACTGGGACTCGCCGGCGCGGACAGCCTCCTGTAACGCCTCAGCCCTTGTCGATGCATCATCTAGCCGACGCATCAAGGCCGCAATCTCCCCCTCCAGTGCAACCTCCTTCTCTCTCCACACCGATGCGGCCTTCGTCACCTTGGCCAGGCACCGACGCTCACACTCGACAGTGGCCCTCATTCCAGCCTTGAGCTCCTCGTCTTTCTGAGGGAGCTGCTCTTCAAGGGTGCTCAACCGGCCAAGCGTTTGTTGCGCCTGAAGCTCCCGGCTCGCCAATTCCTTACCTAGGGCCCGACTACGGGGATCGTTCCTCAAGCGCACACGTATCTCCCTGCACCTATCCTAGTAGCGGAGATATTTCTCCAACACCCGTAAAAACATCACCAAGCGAACATAAGCTCGGCGGATGCCCTCCACCTCCAGCAAGTAGGACTGCGAAACAAAGACAATGGTTAAAGGGAAAAATAAAACAAAGAAAAGAATGGACAGACCAATATACGAATACGTACCCTCAAGCCCATCACGGCCACCTCATTTATCAACCCGATATCCATGATGTCCTTCAGCGACTCATTCTCCACCTTCGAGCACAGCAGCCCAAACTACGATACCAAACTCGCGCTTTTGAGCAGCAGATTCAAGGCTGTGGGAAACTCAATGAGGCGTGACCTCCCCTCCACGCGAACAGAAACCTTTGTAAAGCCATCTCAGAACATGCGGACATTCTCAGGGTCTAAGTCTGATTCGGATCCAGACCTTCTCCCACGGCTTCTCCTCCTCCTCCTCCCACCGTAACATCCAACAAGAAGCTCGGACCGTAGACTTCAACAATCATAGAGGAGATTTTCCCTATATCAACTATGGGGGTCACCGATCGAGCCACTGGAGGGGTAGTATCTTTGCAGCCCAAGCTAGACGGGGCGACCTCCACCGTTGGCTTACCCTCAAGGATAGGCGCTGAAGCCGTACCCTCCCCCACGTTCGCCGGAGGGGAATCCACATTAATTACCACACGGGGAGTAGGCAAAATTACTTCAAGTGGAACCGGAGTAAACGCGACCCTGCGCCTAATCAACGGCCATTCCTCCTTCTTATCCGAGGACAATTCATCCCAGGGATGTACGGTCCCCGACGTCCCCTCATCCCGTAATATGGGCCATGGGGGGGAGGGAGGAGGAGCCGCAGAAGACTCGACCGATGCCTCCCTTGGTACGCGGCATGGCGCTAGTGCTACAAGAAGCCGAGAGATTGCGCTTGGCCACCAGAAAGCCAGCTGAGGAGCCCTACCACGGCTCTCCCTTCGTGTAACAGAAAAACAAAGTTGGTAAATAAAACGCAAAATCACGAACCAAACAAAGTAAGGAATAGACTTCTCACCTACGACAGGCCTACGACCGTGTCTCTCCCAGAAAGACGTCCACGTGCGAATACCTTAAGTATGAGGGAGCATGGCTTCGAGCCACCCATGCATCCCTGCTAACGGGGTCGGTGGCAACCTCTCAGCTACAAAGGCAATAACGAGATAACATTCACAAACCTAGGACTTATAAAACAAAACAAAAGGGGAGAAAGAAAGGAAATTGATTATCTCAATAAAGTAACTCACGTACATGGTTCCAAGCCTCCGGGAACCCTGAAGGGGATGCCACTAAATGCTCTGTTCTGATGTAAAAGAAGTACTTATAAGGGCGAGGCTCGACCTCATCATCCAGCTCTACAGTCAGCCCTCTAGACCTACGAGGGCACTCCCCAAGCATGGTGCCCCATACCCGTTGGGGGCATAAAGGGCGAGCACGTGCTACAATGTAACCACCATGCTGGCCAGTTCCCCGTACTTCAGGAACATCACCTGTAACTTGTACAAAGAGGGGGTGAGCTGGCCTGGGCACACCCCGTAATAATGGCAGAAGTCCACCACCAAAATGGGAACTGGAATCTTGAACCCCAACCTTAAGGGATACGCACAAAAGACGTAGTATCCACTGCGATCGGTGTGAAACCTTTCCTCGCTTCGGGCGAGGAAAATGTGGCATGGGTAGGAATGACCCCATGCTCCAGTAATCGGGACATTTCAATCTCCCCCATCAGTGGGGCTTCATTTATAGGGTCCTCCCCGCCATCATCGGCAAAATCAATTGCCAGACCTCCGGGCCGGGGAAATACCCCATCCACTTATGGAATTCCTCCGGTCTCCGCCTGCTCAGCACCTCTCATTGTCGTAGGTGGCCCTTCAATCGCTGGAGGGTTAACCGGCAAGTTTGTCGGAAGAGCTTCACGTGAAGAACTACCTATCATTGCTTAATTGAGTGAAAGGAAGAGTAGAATCCGGTGTAGAAAACGAGAGTTATCACGGTCAAGGAGAGAAAGGAGAAAGTGAACTAACAGAGTAAAAAAGCTTCCTCAGACTTATTCTCAACTGAATAAAGAAGTAATGAGAAACTGATGCCTCAATCCACCTTTATAGGCAACATAAATGATTTTGGGAAATCCAATGGACACCATTAACTGCATATCCAACCATCAAACGGTTTGATTCTACCGAGACGCGCACCATCATGACAAGCACCACAAAGTGCCCACTCGGCATCCAGTTGTTACCTCGCTAACCGGAATGATCAAAGAGCCCCGCCGATACGGGAGAAACATACCATGCGCCTTCAGAACTCTAAAAATACTATAGGCAACATACTCGGCCACACTACATACGGCCCGTCTGCCGTCGCCGATGACAGCTGCGTACCAAAGCGAACCTAAGGATCAGAATGTAACCGAGTTTGACCTCACCCGAATTATGCTAACAACATCATATGCCTTTGTGATAAGGCGGTACCGTGCCTTGGTCACCCAACGACTTGATTATACAGAAAGGTGACGCTGAAAAGCTCTACAAATCTAGGTCGTTGCCATAAAGAACACGGTCTCGACCAGAGCGACAACCATACATTCCTTATCCAAGTCTTTTAGACCACAGTCGATGAAATCAGCTCATCAAGCTCATGCGAGAAATGACCTCGATAAGTGGAGGGACTAATCGTATAGGTCAGAATCCGAACCCCATAATAACTAACAAAGCTAATCACATTTCCTAGTTAATTCAAGAATAATAGGTGGTATGATCATTCGTAATTAACGGTACTTAACCTCTGCCTGACACGATTAATAAGGCTACGGTCCATCCACTACCCTGAAGACAAGACATCAATGTGGTCCCGGCTATCAACTACCACATCATGCAGCTCACAACTATAAATACCAAAAAAGGAAACCCCATAGGGGATCCTCTCCTTCTGCCACGACCCGGATTTTCCCCCAACATCGGGATCGTGATGGCGCCTACTCGTGGTAGCTAGGCAAGCCACTGTATTCATACTAAACTGTTTTTAACACAATTTTATAGTTTATTTATCAACAAACCACAACTTTAATTAAATGAATGCAGAATACTTTATCGAAATAGAAATAACTAATTACAAGGTGAAAATCATACTGAAATCCTCTACCCAAGATGTGGAGTCACCAACTCACGAACTACTATGGAATACTACACATAAAAGTTTGAAGGAAATATAACATAATTTTGTTTGTCTCGGAACAAAGAGACTACAGCTAGTAACATAAGTAAAGAGAGAGACGCCGGGCTTGCGGACGTCTGCAAGCTACCTCGGTCTCAAATGTGATCAAACTTCCACGCAATCGATTTACTGCTGTTGCTCCTGATCGTAACCTCTGGACCTGTGCAAAAACGCACAGAAGTGTAGTATCAGCACAACCGACCCCATGTGCTGGTAAGTGCCTGGCCTATCCCGGCAAAGTAGTGACAAGCCTAGGACCAGACACCCACACAAACCCGTGCAATTCAATATATATGTATACCACAGAATAACAAGAAATAACCAAGTAATAACACAATAAGGAATATCTCAAAGAACTCAACAATTAATAACAGTTAATAAGTTCACAAGGAAAACAAAGTATAATGGAAACGCAAGTAATATCAAGTCAAGTAATAGCAAGCAGTTGCACGGCATCACCCTTCGTATTTTTACTCTCATCCTCACCAACTAAGCAAATAAAGTACACGGCATCACCCTTAGTGCTTTTACTCTCATCCTCACATCCATAGTACGGCATGATCCTTCGTACATGGTTCAATAACAGGGCACGGCATGATCCTTCGTGCATAATCAATAAAACATGGCACGGCATTAACCTTCGTGCATAAATAATAAAACATGGCACGGCATTAACCTTCGTGCATAAATAATAAATCAAGGCACGGCATCACCCTTCGTGCATTATCACTCTTCCTCACCCAAATAACAATCACAGTTAAGGGCAAAGAAAGAAACAATAATTCATAAACTGTCCCAACAAGGGCAATCAATAATTATCTTCACAATAAGTCCCGACAAGGGAGAACAATAACAATTCTACAACCTGGCAAAGGTTCAACAATTCATCTGTAAATATATCTCACAATAAGCATTATAAACGACTCACGGTCATACTAGACGCCAGAGTATGGATGCTTGTCACCACAGCCCATACACCGCACTCGATCACATAACACATAACACATAATCCTATTCCCTCAAGCTAGGATAGAACAAACACTTACCTCGAATGTTTATGAACAATTCAATCTGTGGCAATGTCTTTTTCTTTCAAATTTGGCTCCAATCCAATCGTATCTATACACAATTGATTTAGTATCATCAATACTACTCAACAAACTAATTCCTAAGACTAATTACAACTTTTACAACATTCTGCCGGAATAGTGAATTTCGACCCCTGGCCCACATGGTCGGAACTCGGGGTTCGGACCAAAATCCTGTTACCCATCCCCCCACGAGTTCATGTATATGATTTGTTTCAAAATCGGACCTCAATTCGAGGTCCAATTTCCCAATTTATGAAAAACCCTATATTCTATCAAAAACAAGAAATTCTACCATGAAAATCTTTGATTTCTATTGAAAAACATGTTTAATGATGTTAGGAATGGAAAGAATTAAGTAAAAAGTGACTTACAATTGTTTTGAAGAAGAAAGAATCCGTGAAGAATCGCAAATGGGTGTTTTTGGTTTGTAAAAAGTGAAGAAATGAACTGAAAATCGTGTTTTACAGGTCTCTGTGTTCGCATTTGCGAACATGGGTTCGCAATTGCGAACTCCGACCAATTTCTGGAGTTTGAAAAATAAGCTAAGGCTGGGAAGTTCACATTTGCGAACATTTGTTCGCATTTGCGAAGTCTAGGCAGTTATTGGGGATTTCGCATTTGCGAAATAAGGTTCGCATTTGCGAACCAGCTGGCTTCTGGACTTTGTCGCAATTGCGACACATTCTTCGCAATTGCGAAGACAGGCAATTACTGAAGGCCTCGCATTTGCGAGGTTATGTTCGTAATTGCGAACTCTGGTCCAGGTGTGCCAGTGTCGCATTTGCGACACTTTGTTCGCATTTGCGAACTTGGCTGGTTCTGGCAGGCATCGCATTTGCGATAATGGGTTCGCATTTGCGAACCCAACCTTGAACTGCCTTCTTCGCATTTGCGAGAAATTCTTCGCAAATGCGAAGCCAACAGCTGGGTGAAAAACCAGCAGTGCAAAAATTCAGAATTTAATCCAACGGCCTATCAAATCTTTACCCAAGCCCCCGGGCTCCAAACCAAACATGTACACAACCTCAAAAACACATTATGAACTTGTTCGTGCGATCACATCGCCAATATCACATCGTTTTCATCAAATCAAGCCTCAAATTCATGATTTTCATACTTTTGGTTTTCAAAACTTTCAAACTTGGAACTCAAGGTCCAAAACATCTCAAACGACATCCGAATGTCACCAAACTTTACAGAAATCACATATATAATATTTAAGACTTATACCGAGCGTCGGAACCAAAATACGAGCCCGATACTAAGGTCAATTAAGTCATTTTCCTTTAACAATTACATCAAAAACAATTTCATAGAAAAAAATTCATAACTTGGGCTCTAGGCCTCAGAATCCGACTCCGGACGCATGTCCAAGCCCCATATTTTCCTACGGACTTTTCGGGACCATCCAATCTTGGGTCCGGGTCCGTTTACCAAAAATGTTGACCGAAGTCAACCATATCAATATTAATATCATTTTTATGCAAATTTCTCATAGAATTCATATTTTCTATCACAAAATCTTTCCGGCTACATGCTCGGATCGTGCACGTAAATCGAGGCAACATGGAATGAGGTTTTCAAGGCCTTAGAAGCTCGAAATGATTAATAAAATAAGTGATGACCCTTTGGGTCGTCACAATCTCCACCTCTAAAACAACCGTTCGTCCTCGAACGGACAAAAGAAAGAAGTACCTGAGTCAGGAAACAAGTGTGGGTAGCGGCTCCGCAAATCAGACTCGAACTCCCAGGTCGATGCTTCAGGAGGTTGACCTCTCCACTGAACACGCACAGAAGGATAACTCTTCGACCTCAACTGTCGAACCTGCCGGTCTAGAATGGCCACCGGTTCCTCCTCGTATGATAGATCATTGTCCAATTGGACAGTACTGAAGTCTAACACATGTGTGGGATCGCCGTGGTATCTCCGAAGCATAGATACATGAAAAACTGGATGCACAGCTGATAAGCTAGGCGACAGAGCTAGTCTGTAAGCCACCCCTCCCACTCGTCTAGAATCTCAAATGGACCAATATACCTAGGGCCTGAGCTTGCCCTTCTTCCCGAACCTCATCACGCCCTTCATAGGCGACACTCCGAGCAATACTCGTTCACCAACCATGAAATCTACATCTCGAACCTTACGATCCGCATAAGTCTTCTCTGGACTGGACTGAGCTGAACGCAATCTCTCCGAATAGTCTTGACCTTATCCAAGGCCTCTCGAACTAAGTCCGTACCCAACAACCGAGCCTCTCCCGATTCAAACCATCCAACCGGTGATCGACATCGCCTACCATACAACGCCTTATACGGAGCCATCCGGATGCTAGACCGGTAACCGTTATTGTAGGCGAACTCTACTAATAGCGAAACCGGTCCCACGAGCCTCCGAAATCAATAACGCAAGCTCGAAGCATGTCCTCTAGAATCCGAATAGTCCTCTCGGACCGGCCATCCGTCCGAGGATGAAATGTCGTACTCAACCGAACCCGGGTGCCTAACTCCTCGCCGGACCGCTCTCCCGAACCGCGAGGTAAACCGCGTACCCCGATCGGAGATAATAGATATTGGCACTCCATGGAGACGAACAATCTCCCTAATGTAAACCTCCGCTAAGCTCTCCGACGAGTAGGAGACAGATACTGGAATAAAGTGTGCTGACTTGGTCGGCCTATCAACAATGACCCAAATAGCATTAAATTTCCTCCGAGTCAAAGGAAGTCCAGGTAACGAAGTCCATAGTGATCCGCTCCCATTTTCACTCGGGAATTTCAATCCTCCGGAATACACCACCAGGTCTCCGGTGCTCATATTTCACCTGTCGACAATTTAGACACCGAGCGACATACGCAACGATATCTTTCTTCATTCTGCGCCACCAATAGTGTTGCCGTAAGTCCCGGTACATCTTCGCGGCGCCCGGGTGAATAGAATACCGCGAACCGTGGGCCTCCGCTAAGATCAACTCTCGAATCCCTTCGACATTGGGCACACAAACTCGACCCTACAATTTCAATACCCCATCATTATCTAGATTTACCTGTGTGGCACCTCCCCGCTGTACTGTATCTCTCAAATCACGCAAATGAGGATCATCAAATTGCCTCTCACGGATATGCTCTAATAAAGAAGAACGAGCGACCGTGCAGACTAACACCCTACTAGGCTCAGAAATGTCTAATCTCACGAACCGGTTGGCTAAGGCCCTGGACATCTAGAGCTAATGGTCTCTGACTGACCGGAATGTATGCAAGACTACCCATGCTAGCATACTTTCTACTCAATGCATCGGCCACCACATTGGCCTTACCTGGGTGATATAAGATAGTAACATCTTAGTCTTTTAGCAACTCTAACCATCTCCGCTATCGTAGATTCAACTCCTTTTGCTTGAACAAGTACTGTAGGCTTTTGTGATCAGTGTACACCTCACATGTCACACCATATAGATAATGCCTCCAGATCTTTAAGGCATGAACCACTAATGCTAACTCAAGATCATGAACTGGATAATTCTTCTCATGTATCTTTAACTGCCTCGAAGCATAAGCGATAACCTTACCATCCTACATCAATACCGCTCCAAGCCCTGTACGAGATGCGTCACAATAAACTGTATAAGGCCCTGCACCTGTAGGTAGTATTAACACTGGTGCGGTGGTCAATGCTGTCTTGAGCTTCTGAAAGCTCGCCTCACACTCCTCTGACCACTGAAACTGGACACCCTTCTGGGTCAACCAGGTCATCGGGGCTGCAATAGAAGAAAACCCCTCTACAAATCGACGGTAGTAACCTGCTAATCCCAAGAAACTCCGGATTTCAGTCTCTGAAGCTGGTCGAGGCCAATTCAGGACTGCCTCAATCTTCTTTGGGTCTACCTGAATACCTTCCACTGATACAATGTGACCGAGAAATGCTACCGAACTCAGCCAGAACTCACATTTAGAAAATTTGGCATATAGCTGGTTATCTTTCGGAGTCTGAAGAACCACTCCGAGGTGCTGCTCGTGCTCTTCCTGGCTGCGGGAGTACACCAGGATGTCATCTATAAAGACTATCATGAACAGATCTAAGTAAGGCCTGAATACCCGATTCATCAACTCCATGAATGCTGCTGGGGCATTGGTCAACCCGAAGGACATGACCAAGAACTCATAATGTCCATATCTAGAGCGAAAGGTTGTCTTAGGAATGTCAGCCGCCCTAATCTTCAGTTGATGGTAGCCTGACCTCAAGTCTATCTTTGAGAATACCCTCGCTCCCTGGAGCTGGTCAAACAAATCATCAATCCTCGGTAGTGGATACTTATTCTTTATTGTCACTTTGTTTAATTGCCGGTAATCAATACACATCCGTATCGAGCCATCTTTCTTCTTTACAAATAATACAGGTGCTCCCCAGGGGGAAACACTGGGCCTGATAAAGCCCTTCTCAAGAAGGTCTTGCAACTGATCTTTCAACTCTTTTAGCTCCGGTGGGGCCATACGATAGGGTGGAATAGAGATGGGCTGAGTGCCCGGTGCCAGATCAATACAGAAATCAATATCCCCGTCGGGTGGCATGCCCGGCAGGTCTGAAGGAAAAACCTCAGGAAACTCCCGTGCAATAGGGACTGACTCAATGGAAGGAACCTCTGCGCTGGAATCACGAACATAAGCCAGATAAGCTAGACACCCTTTCTCGACCATGCGTCGAGCCTTAACATAGGAAATAACAGTGCGAACGGAGTGGCTTGAGGTACCTTTCCACTCTAGTCGGGGTGATTCTGGCAAGGCTAAGGTCACAGTCTTAGCACGGCAATCAAGAATAGCATGGTATGGGGACAACCAGTTCATCCCCAATATGACATCAAAATCCACCATATCTAAAAGCAACAGATCAACACGGGTCTCAAGACCCCCAAATATAACTACGCACGAACGATGCACTCGGTCGACTACAATGGAGTCACCCACTGGTGTAGCCACATAAACTGGAATATCTAGAGCATAGCTGGGCACGGCCAAATACGGTGTAAAGTAGGAAGACACATAGAAATATGTAGATCCAGGGTCAAATAATACTGAAGCACCTCTGCCATACACAAGAATAGTACCTGTAATCACGGCATCTGATGCCTCTGCCTCTGGCCTGGCTGGTAAAGCATAGAATCGGGGATCTGCACCTCCCCTCCTGAGCTGCGTCTCTAGGACGACCATCAACTGGCTGACCTCTACCTCTAGCTGGACGGTCTCCACCTCTACGGTCTCGACCTCCACCTCTATAATCTCTACCCCCGCCTATGGCTGGCTGAGCAAGCTGAGGGTCAGCTGGGGCCTGAATCATAGGACAAGGACCCCGCTGCTGAGAGTTGCCCGCTGCTCGAGGGCAATACCTGATAAAATGACCTGGGTCACCACAACCGTAGCAACTCTTAGACTGATAGGGCTGCTGGCCCTGGCGACCTGAATGGCCTCCACGAACACTCTGAAGAGGCTGAGCATTAATAGGAGGCTGGTTTGAATAATGCCCCCGAAAACCACGATCACCCGGTCCACCCTGTGAAGCCTGAAGGGCGGAATGAAAAGGCCTGGAAGACTGGCCTCTATCAAAGGATTCTCTGCCACCAGAAGAAGAACCACTAAACCTACCTGAATGACGAGGCCTCTTGTCTGAAGAGTAACCGCCTCCCCGAGCAAGAGCCATCTCAACTCTGCGTGCTGCATTAGCTGCCTCCTGAAATGATATGTCACTCCCCACGCCCATAGCCATCTGGAGTCTAATTGGCCGATTAAGCCCATCTATAAACCTGCGGACCCTCTCCCGCTCTGTGGGAAGTATCACCACTGCATGACGAGCCAAATCGACAAATCTCGTCTCATACTGTATGACCGTCATAGTGCCCTGATGGAGGCGCTCAAACTGCCTCTGAAGTACATCCCGCTGAGTAGCAGGGAGAAACTTCTCCAGAAATAGCTCCACAAACTGATCCCATGATAAAGTTGGGGACCCTGCCGGTCGAGTCAAGCAATAATCTCTCCACCAAGTCTTGGCGGATCCTGCAAGTCTGAATGTACAGAAGTCAACTCCATTTGTCTCCACGATCCCCATAGTCTTGAGAATCGCATGGCAACTGAATAAGAAATCCTGAGGATCCTCTGATGTGGCACCGCTGAATGTAGTGGTAAACAGCTTGGAGAACCGATCAAGTCTCCATAAGGAATCAGAAGTCATGGTCGCTCCATCTCCGGCATGAGCCGTGGTACCTGACTGTGTGGCCACAGCTGGCTGAACCACTGGTGCCTGAGGCTGAGGAGCTACTGGCTCCGGAGTACGAGCAATAGGAGCCTGGGCCCCTCCTCCAGCCTGAGAAGCAGCTGGTGCAACCGATAATAAGCCCGCTCTGGCAATGCTGTCCATAAATCCCGCTATTCCGACCAAAGCATCCCGAAGATCCGGGGTAAATAAAGCCTCTCCCGGGACCTGAGCTGGGCCCACTGGAGCTGCTGGGACTGGAACCTCCTCGTCAATCTCAATATGAGGCTCCACCTCTGGAGTAGCTACCTGGGGCTGAGCTCTACCCCTACCACGGCCTCTGATACGGCCTTGGCCCCTGCCCCTCACGGGAGCTGCCTGGGGCTCGGGCTGCTGGTCAGCGGACGAAGAAGCGCGTGTCCTCACCATCTGCGAAAGGACAGAATAGAAATTCAATCGGTAATTGAGGAACAAGTCGCACGACAAGAAAGAACAAATGAGAGACTCTTTCCTAACTCAATAGACTCTGGAGGACAAGTACAGACGTCTCCGTACCTACCTCTCAAACTCTACTAAGCTTTTTCGTGAGTGGTGAGACCTATGTAACCTAGAGCTCTGATACCAACTGTCACGACCCGGATTTTCCCCCAACATCGGGATCGTGATGGCGCCTACTCGTGGTAGCTAGGCAAGCCACTGTATTCATACTAACCTGTTTTTAACACAATTTCATAGTTTATTTATCAACAAACCACAACTTTAATTAAATGAATGCGGAATACTTTATCGAAATAGAAATAACTAATTACAAGATGAAAATCATACTGAAATCCTCTACCCAAGACGTGGAGTCACCAACTCACGAATTACTATGGAATACTACACATAAAAGTTTGAAGGAAATATAACATAATTCTGTTTGTCTCGGAACAAAGATACTACATCTAGTAACATAAGTAAAGAGAGAGACGACGGGCTTGCGGACGTCTGCAAGCTACCTCGGTCTCAAATGTGATCAAACTTCCACGCAATCGATTTACTGCCTGCTGCTCCTGATCGTAACCTGGACCTGTCCAAAAACGCACAGAAGTGTAGTATCAGCACAACCGACCCCATGTGCTGGTAAGTGCCTGGCCTATCCCGGCGAAGTAGTGACAAGCCTAGGACCAGACACCCACATAAACCTGTGCAATTCAATATATATGTATACCACAGAATAACAAGAAATAACCAAGTAATAACACAATAAGGAATATCTCAAAGAAATCAACAATTAATAACAGTTAATAAGTTCACAAGGAAAACAAAGTATAATAGAAACACAAGTAATATCAAGTCAAGGAATAGCAAGCAGTTGCACGGCATCACCCTTCGTGCTTTTACTCTCATCCTCACCAACTAAGCAAATAAAGTACACGGCATCACCCTTCGTGCTTTTACTCTCATCCTCACATCCATAGTACGGCATGATCCTTCATACATGGTTCAATAACAAGGGCACGGCATGATCCTTCGTGCATAATCAATAAAACATGGCACGACATTAACCTTCGTGCATAAATAATAAAACATGGCACGGCATTAACCTTCGTGCATAAATAATAAATCAAGGCACGGCATCACCCTTCGTGCATTATCACTCTTCCTCACCCAAATAACAATCACAGTTAAGGGCAAAGAATAAAACAGTAATTCCTAAACTGTCCCAACAAGGGCAATCAATAATTATCTTCACAATAAGTCCCGACAAGGGAGAACAATAATAATTCTACAACCTAGCAAAGGTTCAACAATTCATCTGTAAATATATCTCACAATAAGCATTATCAACGACTCACGGTCATACTAGACGCCAGTGTATGGATGTTCGTCACCACAACTCATACACCGCACTCGATCACATAACACATAGCACATAATCCTATTCCCTCACGCTAAGATAGAACAAACACTTACCTCGAATGTTTATGAACAATTCAATCCGTGGCAATGTCTTTTTCTTTCAAATTTGGCTCCAATCCAATCGTATCTATACACAATTGATTTAGTATCATCAATACTACTCAACAAACTAATTCCTAAGACCAATTACAACTTTTACAATATTCTGCCCGGAATAGTGAATTACGACCCCGGGCCCACATGGTCGGAACTCGGGGTTCGGACCAAAATCCGGTTACCCATCCCCCCACGAGTTCATGTATATGATTTGTTTCAAAATCGGACCTCAATTCGAGGTCCAATTTCCCAATTTATGAAAAACCCTATATTCTATCAAAAACAAGAAATTCTACCATGAAAATCTTTGATTTCTATTGAAAAACATGTTTAATGATGTTAGGAATTGAAAGAATTAAGTAAAAAGTGACTTACAATTATTTTGAAGAAGAAAGAATCCGTGAAGAATCGCAAATGGGTGTTTTTGGTTTGTAAAAAGTGAAGAAATGAACTTAAAATCGTGTTTTACAGGTCTCTGTGTTCGCATTTGCGAACATGGGTTCGCAATTGCAAACCCCGACCAATTTCTGGAGTTTGAAAAATAAGCTAAGGTTGGGAAGTTCGCATTTGCGAACATTTGTTCGCATTTGCGAACACTGGCAGACAAAGGGATGTTCGCATTTGCGAACTAATGTTCGCATTTGCGAACACAGTAGGCTTCTGGGCTTCTTCGCAATTGCGACACATTCTTCGCAATTGCGAAGACAGGCAATTACTGAAGGCCTCGCATTTGCGAGGTTAAGTTCGCAATTGCGAACTATGGTCCAGGTGTGCCAGTGTCGCATTTGCGACACTTTGTTCGCATTTGCGAACTTGGCTGGTTCTGGCAGGCATCGCATTTGCGATAATGGGTTCGCATTTGCGAACCCAGCCTTGAACTGCCTTCTTCGTATTTGCGAGAAATTCTTCGCAAATGCGAAGCCAACAGCTGGGTGAAAAACCAGCAGTGCAACATTTCAGAATTTAATCCAACGGCCTATCAAATCTTTACCCGAGCCCCCGGCTCCAAACCAAACATGTACACAACCTCAAAAACACATTATGAACTTGTTCGTGCGATCACATCGCCAATATCACATCGTTTTCATCAAATCAAGCCTCAAATTCATGATTTTCATACTTTTGGTTTTCAAAACTTTCAAACTTGGAACTCAAGGTCCAAAACATCTCAAACGACATCCGAATGTCACCAAACTTTACAGAAATCACATATATAATATTTAAGACTTGTACCGGGCGTCGGAACCAAAATACGAGCCCGATACCAAGGTCAATTAATTCATTTTCCTTTAACAATTACATCAAAAACAATTTCATAGAAAAAAATTCATAACTTGGGCTCTAGGCCTCAAAATCCGACTCCGGACGCATGTCCAAGCCCATATTTTCCTACGGACTTTTCGGGACAATCCAATTTCGGGTCCGGGTCCGTTTACTAAAAATGTTGACCGAAGTCAACCATATCAATATTAATATCATTTTTATCCAAATTTCTCATAGAGTTCATATTTTCTATCACAAAATCTTTCCGGCTACATGCTCGGATCGTGCACGTAAATTAAAGCAATATGGAATGAGGTTTTTAAGGCCTCAGAAGCTCGAAATGATTAATAAAATAAGTGATGACCCTTTGGGTCGTCACACCTTCCCCATGGGGACTCTCCAAAGAGAGAGAGAGAGAGAGAGAGAGAGAGAGAGAGAGAGAGAGAGAGAGAGAGAGAGAGAACAACAGATGAGAAAAATACAATTTCATAAAGGAATACAACATGATTGTAAGGCTCTGAACCTCTTCATGGAGAGACAGACAAAATCATTATCATCAATAAAAGTTGTCAACATTTCTCACCCTAATTGTGAGTCCTTATTATTATTTCTTTTACATGATTTTTGAATTATTACGACTCAATATGATTGACCCACAGTTTATGTATATTATTTTGTATTCACAAAGTGCATGTTAACTTTTGAATCAAACAATTATATTTGATTAATATAAAAGGCCAAAAATGGTAGTCTAGATGTTTTCCAAACGCTTCAAATGAATCCACATTAATTATCTCTTCTTCATGTTTTAAACACCGAAACTACTAGGATATGGACTTATTAAAAAGTTGCAAATATTTCTGGAAAGGCTTTCTACAATATTTAGAGTTTTAGATTTATGAGACAAACTAAATTTTTATCGGGGCTTTCCTCACCAAACGAAGTTGTGATAAAATTATTGATAAAGATTACCATGATCTATGCACATGAAGGAAAGAAACAAATAAAGAGATGGTCCCTAATTAAATTAAAGATAATAGTGTTATGAATAATTTGTACATTGGATGCTACATTGGATACTACATTGGATGCCCATGTTGTGAATAATTGAAAGATTAAATCTCCTATTTTATGTCAATCTTCTTTGCTTTTTATGCCTATAAAAGGCCATGTAATTGCAATGGAAAAATACACCAAAGTGAAAGAACAAAACTCTTCTCCCTTCTTTCTATCTCTTCTTATTTACATTTTACTGCATTGCTTTTATTTTACAACACGTTATCAGCACGAAGCTCTAATTTTATTCTTAATTCCCGCTAAGTTGAGCCATATTTGATTAAGGTATGTATCATTATAATAATTTTTTTTTATCGCAGTACATATCATACGTTTAACTCTTACAACCCAAATTTTTCTTTGTAATATTTGATAATTTACATAATTCATGTTGTTGTTCCCTTTTTTTCCGTCTGTTTCACATTTTTGTTCGTTGTGTATACATTATATATTCACTACAACTAATAACATGTTCAAAGTTGAGTATTTATTTTAGTACTTCACTTATTTGTTGTCAACATTACTTTGATATTTAAATTTCTAATTAAATTCATGCACATTACTAATAATTGCATTTCCATTTATTTAAATATTCTAATAGTGAGAAATGAACTGATAAGTAATAATTTTATAGTTTAATTGTTTTATATTTATTGGGACATAAATAATGTTACTCACGTTCAATTCTATTAACACATATATATCAATAATATAAAGTGAAAAGCTTCTACTTTATGATAAAAAATAAAATAAAATAAAATAGTAGATTGTTAACATGATATAGTTCTATTTTTATTTCTTTTATCTAAATCGTTTTGTTATCATTAATTATTTAATTATTTCTCTAACTTATTCATCTTTTATGATAGTTTTCACTATGTCAAACTTATCAAAACTTGAATTTGTTGCACTTGACATCACCGGGAGGAACTATTTATCATGGGTTCTTGATGATGAAATTCACCTTGACTCTAAAGGTCTTGGAAATACTATTATACAAGGAAATGAAGCATCAAATCAGGATAAAGCGAAGGCCATGATTTTTCTTCATCTCATCTACATGAAGGGTTAAAAACTGAATATTTAACCGTAAAAGATCCACTTGAATTATGGATTAGTTTAAAGGATCGATATGACCACCTAAAACTTACGGTATTACCGAAAGCTTGGTATGAGTGGATACATTTAAGGTTGCAAGACTTTAAAACCGTAAGTGAGTATAATTCTGCTATCTTTAAAGTAAGTTCTCTATTAAAATTATGTGGAGACACTATCACAGATGAGGACTTATTGGAAAAAATATTTTCTACTTTTCACGCTTCAAATGTGGTGCTACAACAACAATACCGTGAAAAAGGTTTTAAGAAATATTCTGAGTTAATCACATGCCTACTCGTGGCTGAGCAGAATAATACTTTGTTAATGAAAAATCATGAAGCTCGTCCCACTAGGTCAGCTCCATTTCCGGAAGTGAATGATGTAGCAACATATGATAAGTTTGAAAGAAAACAAAATAATTACCGTGGTCGTGGACATGGTCGTAAACGTGGACGTGGCAGGGGGCGAAACAATTATCGTCATTATGGTGAAAATAAATTGGAGAACAATAAGGGTTCTCAAATTAATCATTCAAAAGGTAAAGCTAGTATGTGTCACCGATGTGGTATGAGAGGTCATTGGGCACACATTTGTCGTACGCCAGAGCATTTTGTTAAACTTTATCAAGCATCTCTCAAGAAAAGGGAAAATAATGTGGAGGCACACTTGACCTTTCAAAATAATGATGATGAAGCAAGGCCCTCAAATAAATATGATTCTAAGGCACGTCTTGCATATAAAGATGATGATTTTGAAGGCCTAACAAATATTACTCATTTAGAAGTTGGAGACTTCTTTGAGGATATTGACCGAAGAACTAATCATCTTACTGGGGAATGAAATTATAAAAGTTTTTATTTTTATGTTTGCAACTAGTTTATTTTTCTTGAGTGTATTTTCCTAATGCATCATGTGTTGCTAGTTTTCTACATTCCTAATGTATTTCTTAATGTTTTTTTTTTGCTTGACTTTCATATTTCTTATAATGTATTATTTGTCCTTTTTTATGAAGAATATGAACATTCCCCAGTCTTCAATTGGACTCAAGATTAATAAAGATGATATATGTCTTCTGGATAGTGCTACAACACACACTATTATAAAAGATAAGAGATATTTCTCTTATTTGGTAATGAAAGAAGCGGGTGTTAATACAATATCCGGTAGTACAAGATTAATTGAAGGTTCTGGAAGAGCCAATTTATTACTACCATGAGGAACAAATTTGGCTATTGATGAAGCACTATATTGTAGTAAATCTCAAAGAAACTTATTAAGTTTCAAAGATATTCGCCAAAATGGCTATCATATTGAGACTACCAATAATGAAAAGATTGAATATCTTTATATTACTACAATAATGTCCGGTAAGAAATATGTGCTTGAAATGTTACTTGCTCTTTCATCCGGCTTGTACTATACAAGTATTAGCAGGATTGAAACACATGCCGTAGTAAATGAGAAGTTTACTAATCAAGATAATTTTATTATTTGGCATGACCGATTGGGCCATCCTGGTTCTAATATGATGCGTAAAATAATTGAGAATTCACATGGACATGCAATGAAGAATCAAAAGATTCTTCAATTTAAGGAATTCTCTTGTGCTGCATGTTCTCAAGGAAAATTAATTATTAGACCATCAACTATTAAAGTTAAGATGGAATCCCCGCATTTCTGGAACGTATACAGGGTGATATATGTGGGCCCATTCACCCTCCATGTGGACCATTCAAATATTATATGGTTTTGGTAGATGCATCTACAAGATGGTCACATGTGTGTTTACTATCAACTCGCAATATGGCATTTGCGAGATTGTTGGCTCAAATAATAAAGTTAAGAGCACAATTTCCAGATTATGCAATTAAGACAATTCGTCTTGACAATGTTGGTGAGTTTACATCCCAAGCCTTTAATGATTATTGTATTTCAACTGGGATAACAATTGAGCATCCGGTTGCTCATGTTCATACACAAAATGGTCTAGCAGAATCATTGATCAAACGCCTCCAATTAATTGCTAGACCAATGCTAATGAGAACAAAACTTCTCATTTCAGTATGGGGTCATGCTATTTTGCACGCAGCAGCACTTGTGCGGATAAGGCCCACAAGTTATCATAAAGTCTCCCCATTGCAGTTGGCTTTTGGTCGGGAGCCAAATATTTCCCATCTTAGGATCTTTGGTTGTGCGACATATGTTCCAATTGCTCCACCACAACGCACAAAGATGGGTCCCCAAAGAAGGTTGGGGATATATGTTGGATATGAATCTCCTTCTATTATAAAATATCTAGAGCCAATGACTGGAGATTTATTTACGGCAAGATTTTCTGATTGCCATTTTGATGAATGAGTATATCCAACATTAGGGGGAGAAAATAAGCAGCTGAAAATGAAGATAGATTGGAATGCATTATCACTATATCATTTAGATCCTCGAACAAATCAATGTGAACAAGAGGTTCAAAAGATTATTCATTTGCAAAATATTGCAAATCAATTGCCAGATGCATTCACTAACCTACCAAGGGTGACTAAGTCACATATTCCAGCTGCTAATGCTCCAATTCGAGTTGATATCCCGGAAGGACAATTAATTAAAGCAAATGAGCCTAAGCCTTGCTTGAAACGTGGTAGACCAATCGGTTCTAAAGACAAAAATCCTCGAAGAAGAAAAGGAGCAAGTGATCAAAGTAAACATAACACAGAGGTAGTGGCTCAAGAAGAGCCCCAAGATGTAACAAATGATAAGACCTTAGGGGAGGTCCAGGTACCTGAAAATAATAAAAATGAAGAGATATCAATAAGTTACGTCTCAACCGGGAAAAGATGGAACCGAAATAATATTGTTATCGATAACATTTTTGCTTATAATGTTGCTATTGAAATAATGCAACAAGATGAGGATCTTGAACCAAAATCTGTCAATGAATGTAAACAGAGAAATGATTGGCCAAAATGGAAAGACGCTATCCAGGCAGAGTTAACTTCACTTGGAAAACGTGAAGTCTTCGGACCCATAGTTCGAACGCCTGAAGGCATAAAGCCAGTAGGGTATAAATGGGTTTTTGTGCGAAAACGAAATGATAAAAATGAAGTCGTTAGATATAAAGCACGACTTGTGGCAAAAGGGTTTTCCCAAAGGCCTGGAATTGATTATATGGAGACATATTCTCCTGTAGTGGATGCTATCACCTTCAGGTATCTCATAAATATGGCAGTGCAAGAAAAACTTGATATGAATCTAATGGATGTTGTTACAACCTATTTGTATGGATCATTAGACAACGAAATTTTTATGAAAGTACCTGAGGGATTTAAAGTGCCAGAAACATATAAAAGTTTTCGAGAAACTTGTTCAATAAAGCTTCAGAAATCTTTGTACGAATTGAAACAATCAGGTCGTATGTGGTACAATCGTCCGAGTGAATACTTGTTGAAAGAAGGGTACAAGAATGATCCAATTTGTCCCTGTGTCTTTATAAAAAGGTCTGGATCCGAATTTGTTATAATCGCCGTATATGTTGATGATTTAAATATCATTGGAACTCCTGGGGAGCTTCCAAAAACAGTAGACTGTTTGAAGAAAGAATTTGAAATGAAAGATCTTGGAAAGACAAAATTTTGTCTTCGTCTACAAATAGTATATGAAAGATGGAATATTTGTCCATCAATCAACATACACCGAAAAGATTTTAAAGCGATTCTATATGGATAAAGCACATCCATTGAGTACCCCGATGGTTGTAAGATCACTTGATATAAAGAAAGATCCATTCCGACCTCATGAAAATGAAGAAGAGCTTCTTGGTGCCGAAGTACCATATCTTAGTGCAATTGGGGCATTAATGTATCTTGCTAATAATTCCCGACCAGATATAGCTTTCTCGGTAAGTTTATTGGCAAGATTTAGTAATTCGCCAACACAAAGACACTGGAATGGTATTAAACATATATTTAGATACCTCCAAGGGACCATTGATATGGGTTTATTTTATTCAAATGAATCCAAGCCATCATTGATTGGTTATGCATATGCAGGATATTTGTCTGATCCACACAAAGGTCGATCTCAGACAGGCTATTTATTTACAAGTGGAGGTACAAGCATATCATGGCGTTCGACAAAACAAACTATGGTTGCTACTTCTTCAAATCATGCAGAGATAATAGCCATTCATGAAGCAAGTCGAGAATGCGTTTGGTTAAGATCTATAACTCAACACATTCAGCAAACATGTGGTCTTTCTTCGAAAGAGAATATTCCAACAATATTGTATGAAGACAATGTTGCATGCATAGCTCAATTGAAAGGAGGATATATCAAAGGAGATCGAACAAAACACATTTCACCAAAATTCTTTTTCACTCATGATCTTCAGAAGAGTGGTGAAATAGATGTACAACAAGTTTGTTCAAGTGATAATTTGGCTGATCTGTTCACTAAGGCATTACCAACCTCAATATTTGAAAAGCTGATATATAAGATTGAAATGCGCCGTCTTCGAAACATTAAGTGATTTTTCATTAGGGGGAGTAAGTACATGCTGCACTCTTTTCCTTAACCAAGGTTTTGTCCCACTGGGTTTTCCTTAGTAAGGTTTTTAATGAGGCAGCAAGCAATGTATATTATAAATAACTATGTACATCCCAATATTTTTTTTGTATGTTCTTAGTGAGACACATTATGTTACATGGACATCCAAGGGGGAGTGTTATGAATAATTTGTACATTGGATGCTACATTGGATACTACATTGGATGCCCATGTTGTGAATAATTAAAAGATTAAATCTCCTATTTTATGTCAATCTTCTTTGCTTTTTATGCCTATAAAAGGCCATGTAATTGCAATGGAAAAATACACCAAAGTGAAAGAACAAAACTCTTCTCCCTTCTTTCTATCTCTTCTTATTTACATTTTACTGCATTGCTTTTATTTTACAACAAATAGTTCACTTGCATTTTCAATGTTACTATATATAGCAATCAGTTACTTCGAAAAATAAGATATTCTAAAGGGATCAAAAACTTTTCTGATTTGGTAAAGATGGTAACATAATAGTACAAAATTAATGAAACGCAATCATACGTCAAAAAAAGGCTAAGTAAAAAGTGTAGAAGAATAAAGGTTGATTTATCAACACAAATTTTGTCATCCATGAATTACTAGAACTAGAGCCGTCAATATGGGCCGAACCGGACTAGCCAGCCTAGTTCACGTGGGCTTTAGCAATTGACGGGTTGGGCTGAGCTAGTCCATCATTTTGATGGGTCTTATAATAGTCAGCTCATCCTAGTCCTATATGGGCCGCGGGCCCCCACGGGCCAGCCCATCATTTTTAAAAATATAATTTTATATTTTTTTTAAGTTCTGATCTAAAAAAAGATAATTATTTACAAGTTAAAAAAATCTTATTGGAAAAAATACGCAAAACTTAATAACTTTTTATATTGTTCTAATATATCACAATAAATACTAAAAAATAAAGTAAAAGATATGACTATAATTCATTAACTAAAAGTCAAAAATAAAACAAACTATTCAAGAGAACGTTCATGATGCTTATGTGATACCCAACACATCATCTTCATCAAACACATTTGAATCCACTTGTGACAATACTGTCATAACATCTCACTTTAATCTACAATTCATATGCAATATTAATTAGTTAAATATTAAAAATAATTAAATTTTAAAAATTAATAATATTTAAATTCACATAAAATTATTACCAGTTTGAGTTCGGAAAAATATGTGCAGCAAATTTCAAGTAGTAACAAGTGTTTGGATATTTTCATAATAAATGCAACTTCTGTACTTTGTAAGAACACGCCACCAATGTTAAATATTGATTTCGATGGTACAATGGTAATAAGAATGCTAAGTACATCACGCACCATCATTGAAAGATCGGGATATTTTCTAGAATGGTCCTTCTAATACATGACAACATAACCTCTTGAAACTTCTCAAGATCAAGTTTTGATTCCTCTCAGTAAAGATCCAATTTTGACTTTCCATATCTAAAGGCAGTATACTTTTTATTTTTTATATATATTTTAAATAAATATTTATTCGGCCCACGGGGCGGGGCGGGGCGGGCCAACCTCAATTAAGTCTCATGGGCCACGGGCTTATCGGGTCAAACTGAAAAGCCTCGTTTTTAAACGGGCTTCAAAAATTCTAGTTCGACCCTGCTAAATCACGGGCTGGATTAAGCTGACCCAACGAGCCAAGCTTATATTGACGGCGCTAAGCAGAACAGATTATATCCATGTCATGTAATAGGTGTAAATTTTCATGTACTACATTTTAGTAAAAAATTTAGCTCCGCCATAAATGCGGAGACAAAAACATAAAAACCGTGCGGGGTGGAGCGGGTAAGGAGGGAGACAATGGCAGTCACGCGGCAATTCATAAAAGGGAAGCAGAGTGAGTAATAATATGTTGGTGAAATATAGAAAGTAGGAAAATTAATAATCATTAAAATTCAAATAAAGAATGGGGCTTGCGAATACGTGGAGAGGCATGAAGAGTGTGTGAGTAGCACGCTCCCAAGTCCCAATCATAATAAAAGGGTAGCAGTTTTGGTAGCATTTGTTGTCAACAATTTAACCAAATGCCTACCTTCCTATCCTAATTCTCTCTTCAGTTTGGCACTAAATTGGCATCTTTATGCCTCCCATTCCCCATTTTCACTTCGTCATAACACGCCTTTCATTCCTAACCACTCACACTCACTTGTTGTCTGTCTTAATCACTTTTAGCTTATACAATTAGTATACATTATCTGCAAAAACAGAGAGTATTTGTTACTCCTCTGCCTCAATTTCTGGGCTTCTGTTGGATTGAACATGAAATATAAGAATTTTAAAATTTATGGTTTAAAACAAGATACAAATATTTATGGCCACTAAGGCTGAAATGAGAATTTTAAAATTAAATTATTTTTAAATATATATATTTTTCAAACAGACTAAAAATAAAAGTAAAACATATATTAGGACGAAGAAAGTAGTACCGTTAGATCCAGGGGCTGATCTAGAGAATGAAGACAGTCTTCAACGGAACCCAATAACTTATGTTTATACCTTGCATATAGAGGTATTCATGGTTCGGTTTGGATCGTTCACCGATTACTTTCCATATACTCTTTCGATTTCTTCTTCTTTAGTTATCTTTTTCATCAAGTGACTCCTCACTTCTTCCTTCTGTTTTTCTTCTGCAAAAATTTATTGAACAATGACATCTTCACATCCTACCCCAAAAAAGTTCCCATACTCTATAGTTTTCCCAATGCTCCCGCAAGACATAGAAGAGGTGGAGTAAATGTCCCTCGTGGTACAAGATCAACACGGGGTGGTATATCTGGTTCTACCATCCCTTCTATTTCTGGTACTTCTTCTAGATGATCTTTATCTAACAAATCTTCTTCTAAAGGAAAAGAACCTGCTGAACCCCTTCAGGAACCAACGGTAGAAGAAATTGTACCGTCAGATCTATCTTTTGAGCATGACAAAGAATCTCTTTCTGAGCAAATGCTTAAATTGGAAAAAGTTGATAAATACCCTTCTTTAATTACTAAACCGCTGATCTCAATCGTTCGAAACGATTGTCGCTGGAAAGATAGTACTCTCATAGTTATACTCAACCCTAACCAGAGAATTTCTTCTTATAGAGCCATTTTTTCTTGTATTTATTCTTATCCTTTCACTCTAGGATTTACCCTTCCATTGACCCAGTCATTCTTGAATTTTGCCGTTTCTTTAAAATCTGTTTAGCTCAAATTGGTCCCCTGGTATGGAGAGCAATGGCATGCTTAAGGTTCATATCGACCAGAGCGAATGTGGATTTTACTTTTCCTCATCTGATTCACCTCTACCATCCCAAACTCTTTCGTAATGGAGTTTTTTCATTGTCTGCGAGAGGTAAGAGGGTTTTGATAAACCCTGAGGATATCAACGACCGTGGCTGGTATACACGGTTCGTAAGTGTTCCCACAATTGATTTGGTGGGTGGATCAAACATGCCTTTTTCCGAGAAGTGGAACATGACACGTAAGTATTTTATTTCTAACCGTGTCTGTTTTTGATATTTTGATATTTTATTTTAAAGCGTTTTTGTTTTGCTTGTTGATAGCTACCATAGGAGATGTGGAACTCGTCCCTGGCTTCCGAGCTTGGGTAGATGCTATCTTGAAGGTCGTACCTATGGAAGCACGTACTTGGAAATCAATTTCTACCAAACATGGCTGGAGAGTTAAAACTCATGGTATACATTTAGTATTACTTTTGCATAGAGTAAAGTTTCTCTTTTTGTATATCCAATCTTATATCCTTCTTATTATCAGGATTTGCCAATCGAGGGATGTCAGCTGAAGTAACTACTGCCCTTAGAGCTTCTTCCAATGCTCCCTTAGCTATAGGGAGTACACATGATGTTCTAACAAAGAGGAAATCAATTGAAGAAGATTCTGATGTTGATGAAGATGATGATACCTCTTTGACAGCTCGTCCTAGGTCTAGGAGGCGTGTGATAGTTTTTGAGGATGAAATTGAAGCTTCTCTTGCTCGTACCTCCGAGCATGTTACTATCATATCTGATGAAGAAACTGTACCAAATGATACTCCTGAATCTACTCACCGCCTTTTCATTGAAGGTTTTGAGGGTGGTGATTTTGGTCCGGTTTTGGAGGAAACCTCTCTTTCAACTTTTATTTCTATTCCTCTTGTTTCTCATATCACTTCAAGTGTTACACCTGCTACCATTTCCATTCCTATTTCCATACCAACCTCTGCCCTCGTACCTATTTCAACCATTTTAAATTCTGCTATTTTCACCTCTATAGTTCCCTCTTCTTTTGTTAATCTCGTGGAAAAAAGTTCCAGCAACAGAAGCATGGCTATGAGGAGCATGACACTTGAGGTTCCGGCTAACAGAAGTCTCTTGAGGAAATCAGGTAGGGCGGACGTTTGGTTCGAACCCTTAATCGGAGAAGTAGAGAAAAGGAAAATGGACAGTCATAGTTGTTTGACCTTAATGAACGACATAGTTCATAGTACTTTGAAGGTATTTTCCTCTCCACCTCCCTTTTTAGAAAGAAATTTTCCCTTTAATTTCTACATATATATACCTTTTTTACAGGCTAATCTTATAGGCACGGAACCTATGGGAAGAGTTTCTCTTTTGAAAAATAAAGCTCATGAAGCTGACCGAGCTATTCTTGAAGACGAAAAGAAAACTATGGAAGCTGATGTTAAAGCAAACAGTTGGCAAGAGTAACTGAAGAATGCTCAGAAAAAGATAAAGGATTTACAAGAGAACAATCACAATTTGGAGCAACAAAAACAAGCTTTAACTTCTGAATTAGACGGAGTCAAAGCTTCTTTCAGCAAGGTGGAGAAAGTAAAAGAGCACCAGGAATGTTCTTTTTCCGAGAAACTATCTAAGTCAAGTGAGGAGATTAGAGAACTTAAAGTTCTGTTAAGCAAGAAAGAAGAATACGCGGGAGAGATAGTACAAAACGTATCTCAAGCTCAGGCTGATTTGCAAACTTACTCTGATAAGGCACATGCCTTAGAAGACTATCGAGCCCCTCTTGAAGCCACCCTTAATGCCACTTTAAATGAAAATCAAACATTGAAAAATGATATCACCATGTGGAAAAGGGACTATGCTCTTCTTGAGGAGAGTTTTGATTCGGAGGTGAGCTGGGCTTTCTTGAACTCTCGCCGTGATGCTTTAATGGAAGCTAGCCAAGAAGATTTTGATTTACAATCAGAATTAGCCAAGGTTTTAAAGACCATTGAGATGACTCAACAACCACTTGACTTTCCTTCTCCCACAGATGATACCATCGTGGCTGATGATCCCCTCAATGATGGAGCTGCTTCTACTGAAGTTGACAATATTGCAATCCAAGCCCTTGAGGATTAGCCCGCAGAAATCGAGGCTCCCGTGACTCCTGCTTCTCTTAACAATCCCAGCATCCCAACTGTTGCTACGTCCCTAGAAGTTGACTCAGTGCCTATAATTTCTTCAGACAAGGAAGTTATCTCAACAGCTTCAGAAAAATACACTCCTTCAGGAGCAAGTTGAGAAATTTAGTTTTTCAATTTTGAAGAATTTTATGGAACCCCAGTTTACATTAATGGGGGGGTTTGTAAAGGTTTTATATTTTATAAAGACTTTTTTGTTGAATCTTTTTTAAGTCAAGAAGTTTTATAAGTACTCCTTTGAATATTATTCTTGCCTATTTTCTTATTTAAGACTTATAGAATAATTTAGCATTTTTATTGTTTTTGAAAATGATTTATGATCCATCTCATGGAATATCAACATGAGGTTTAAAAAAGAGAGGGCCCTTTTATGCATATCGACACTTAATGAAGAAGACGTCTCAACTTCATAATGGTGTTATAATACGATGAAAGAAATAGGAAACACATATTTTTTGTATGAAATTACTTGGACAAGTTTTTATTCATGAACTTGATCAAAAGTTTAAATAATACATGTGTTGTAGTACGTCTATAACTTCCTCGCAACTGTTTTAGTGTAACAGATTTCTTAATATAAAATATACAAGGTTTTTTTTTATTACAACCTGTTTTAGCACATAACCATAACCCTATCTTTATATACTTAGAAAGGGTTTGGAAAGTGTTCACAACATTGAAAAATGTTTTATGTAAAGTAACATGGAAAAATATTGTATACGCGGCTATTCACAATTGAATCTTGATATATGGAACTTTGTAGCTGAATTTGGTCCGCTTTTACTTGAACTCCCGTATCTCTTTTTCTCTACGAACCCGCATCTATTTCTCTGCACGAAGCTATGTATACTGTATAGTCCCCCAAGTGTTTGAGCAATGAAGAATGAAGCCTTGAACACTTGGTTATTACTCATATGATGGTCCTTTTCCTGAAACAGAAAATATGCGGGACTCGGAGGTACAATTTTAGATTAAGATCGCCTACCCGTATGTATTTCCATCAGATTGATATAACCCTAGGCTTAAGAATTTAAGAATATTCTATTTTGCCGTGCAGGTTGTTCATCATTTGGCACGGATTAGGATTTTTGCCTAGCATCTAAAATTGTTAGTAAAACCTTAACAAATTAAAAGAAAAATAATTTGACATGAAGATACCTGACCATGTCCACTTCTTTTAAAGCAATATTTTTCCAAGCACAAAGTCCCCGGTTTTGAAGAACCTGGGATTTTATTGCTTTTATTTTTTCCCGGCTATTACGGTCCCCAGTACTATACTTCATTGTTAGTTTAAAGAAAAATGATATTTTATGATAGGTCTAAAAGTCCAAAAAGAGGTATTTGAAATATCTATAAACTTGTACTCCTTTTTTTTTTTTTGAATCAACGCCAAACAAGATTCATGTTCATGGGTTTAGAAATAGAGTATCAATTTCCTAAATGCCATGATTAAAACTAATTTCTATGGTTGTGGATATCATGTCTCATCATCTAACAGAATATCACTTAAATCATAGATAAGAGAATGCTTACTCAAACTTAGAGAGCGCTTAGCGTAACTTCAAATAAGAGAATGGTTATTGTAGCTTCTGATAAGAGAGTGCTTACTGTAGCTTCCGATAATAATAAATGGATAGCTTTTCACGTACCTTTGGTCCTTCCAAGTTGACCCAATTTCTGAATTTTCTTCTTGCTTTACATAATCTGCCTTCCTTACTTTTTGTGGTTACACAAGATGGACATCCGATGTTGTCCCAACTATTTCAACATGGGGCCAAACAAAACAATCTTCTTTAGTTTTTAATAATTCAATTAACTTACCTCTCGTGTCTGAACTCAAGTTGGCTCCCACGTGAATTTTTCGTTCAGGCCGCTGTTCAAATAATATCACAGGCTCGAACTCCTTAGTTGATATTTCGATACCTTCTTCCCCGCTTATAACATTCACGGTTCTCTTGGGTGACGGGGGTTTTGGTGGCTCTTGTCTATTTTTCATGTAGGCCTGCTTTCCTTTCTCACTAAATAACTCAGTGAGATAGCCCTGTTTCAATAGATGATCTACTTCACTCTGTAAAAATCGGCATTCTGATGTCTTATGCCCGTGATCATTATGAAATTCACACCAATGATCTGAATTGCGTTTGTTTGGATTTGAACGCACCTCCTTCGGCCACCGTACCTTATCTCACATGCCTCGCAAAATAGCTACGAGCTTGGAGGTGGTAACATTGAAATTGTATCCACCAAATCTTGCCTTCAAATTTCCATCTTCATCTAATGGCTCCTGCCTGTTTCTATCATTTCTTAATTTTGGGAAAGAACTGGATTCCCCGCTCCTTGATTTTTGACCATATCGTTGATTTTCTTGTTTTGTTCTTGAATCTTTTCCTGCAGGGCTAAAATATGGACCATATCTATTCTTACTTGATCTGTTTTCGGTTTCGGACCTCCTGGATCTGCTCCTTTCATCGTGGGAATGTTGGAGTACGGTATCTTCTTGAATTCTGAGTTTTGTACTATACCTGTTATAAACATCATTCCATGTAGTTGCAGGAAATTCACGAAGGCTTTCTTTAAGCTTTCTTGTGGCCTTCGAGCTTTTGTCGTTCAAATTACTTGCAAAAGCTATTGCAGCCCAATTATCTGGTACCGAGTGTAAACGCGTGATTTTTGACCCTACCCGAGATTTTTTATATTTTTAACGTAAAAGATTTAGTTTAGTTTTAATATAGTTATTTTAGCTAATTTTGACTCTTTTACTTTATTTTTACCTTAAAATAAAAAATAACAAAAAATATAGTTTTATTAATGTTTCGTAGTCATTTTAAACTTGAAAAATACAAAAATATTACTTTATATTATTAGCTTTATTAAAAACGAAAATTATGAAAATAAATAAATAAATAGTTTCATCAACATTTTGGGGTTACTTTAATCTCGAAAAAATATATAAAAAATAGTTTTGTTTTAATTATGAGTCTTATAGTTATTTTGCTTACGTAGGATTAATTAATAACACCGTGTTCTCATTCTCGATTCCGGGCAAAGAATAATATTCGGGTTCAAATTACCCGATTTTATAATTTTCGGACCTAGCCCATAATAATCCGAGCCCACCACACGTGGGGGACACGGACGAAGCACGAGACGAAGCCCATGACCCTTGAAACCCACGTGGAGACCCATGATTTTTGGTCTCTCACGTGGGAATCTTTAGAATGTGGACAAATGATGGGCAAGGACTGATTGACTCGTCATCATAGAGAAAAAAAACTCATTTTTTTGGGAAAAAAGTTAAGGTTAAGATCTGAAGAGAGGCGGCTCCCATTTTAGGAACAGAAGACAATTGCCAATTTCTTCTGGCTTCTAAAACTCAAAAATCAGATCCTTTCCTCTCATAGAAAAAGGGCGCAGGGCTCCATCGAAGAAAAGACTTTGTTGATTGCTGTTGAATTTCACTGTTGATTCAGTTCAGGATTGAGCTTCATATTAGCCATCGAATTTGCTGTTAAGATCTGCTAGTCCAATTTGGTCAGAATTTGTTGTCCGTTTGGTTTTGAAGTTGTATTGAGAGGCGAATTCATGAATAAAAGTTCAAAAGAGAATTTGCTAAAAGTTTGACCCGTTGATTATTGTTCACTTCTGATTCTCTGTTGCTTTGAGATCTGCCGAGCTCTGTACTTCCATTAGCCTTCATTCAGCTATTATTTTCTCCGTCTATATATCCTGCGTTCAAGACATCACAGAAGTTGATTGAGCGATTTGGAGCATTGGTTCTGTTGATTCTGCTAGCAGTAGATGAGCTCCATCGCTATCGTTTTTCAACCTCTATTTGGATTTTCCTTATTACTCGGCTTGCTTAAGAGGTAAGTTCAAAGGAGACCCCTGTATTTTTGTTATATTTTGTGAAGAATGAATCTGTGTCTCCTATTAGATCTCATGTTTAAATGCTGATTCTGTTCGAATTTTATAATAGGTTTGTTTCTTCGGGACCTCACTATATTGCTTTTGTCTTTGCTTGATAATGTCGTGAATTAGTTCAGGTGTTTCGTTGTTTGCACTTTGTTTGCTGTTAGTTTGAGCATTTCAGTGACATTTTTAAAAAATAAAAAAAATTTTGTCTCGTACCTACTCAGCTTGTAAAAGGCGTTGAAATCCAAAACAATGAGGCTATGCGATGTAGAAATTAAGTCATTCTTTACTCTTTGGTTTGGTTAATGTCTTAGTTCGCTTCCTCTTTACCAGTTTTTGGTACATAATTAAAAGTCTTCTTAATTGTTTAGATTCACTCTATTCTATCAAATTGTTTTACTTCTCCTGTTAATGTTTTAAAAAAAAATTTTCTCCTGTTATTAATGCATCGTTTACTTCTTTTCCTCAAAAGGTTTTCGTGTTCAGTTCACATTTTACTCCCTTGGTTCTGTCAGTATTACATATTCTGTGTAGTTGGCAAAGTGATTCTTTTAGGAGATACATTTTTTAGTTGTTCCTGTTAATGGTAGATCTTGTTCGGAGTGAGCATAGCTCAAGAGAAGTTCAGCATGAGCTGAGTCATTTTTTTCAATCCTGTATTGGCCCCATTATGATCCTATATTTTCTTCGTTTCTGCGAGTGAAGGTTCTAAATATAAGTAAATGGTGTTGGAGTTTTCTTTTCTCAAGCAATGATTATACAAAACTTGGAGTGGTGCAATACCATTTTCTTCTCGTGGAGAACATATTTTTGTTAACGACATTCCAAGTTGAGAAAATTAAAGGTTATTAATGAAGTGAACATTCAAAGTTGTAGAGAAAATTAAAGGTTATTAATAAAGTGAAGTGGGCGTTGCTGAATCACTAGAAGAAACTGTTTTGACATTTTGAATATAGTTTGTACAAAGTCATTGAAGTAGCAATGGTACAAGAAATGGTCAAAAGGAATTAGGAGAACTACTGGGTGTGTATTGTTTTCTTTTCTCCTATGTGTTTTTTATGATTGGCTTATTTGTTTATCATTCGGATGACTTTGACACTACTGATATTTTATTTGTCTATGTTGAACAAGTTAACTAAAACCCTGCTCTTGCTCTCGTCTTTATTTTAGTTTTCTATCGTTTTTTTTGGTTGCTTTGAGCTGCGCCGCGCCAAACAAAAAATGACAATCGCGTGGCCCTTGCTATAATTAATCTTGAATTGATCCTTAGAACTCGAGGCGTGCTATTTAGCAAATTCCATGGCCCTCGCAAAGTCCAAATGCATAGTTACTTTAGGCACATATTTAATAAATTTACCTTCTTAATACGGGTGCACATTTATGTAACCCAAATCTAAACCTCAACGAAGTCGAAATGTGTTAAAAGCCATGGGCGTACTGGTACGGCGTGGTCCGAGATACATCTTCACGACGTTGTAATTCTTTAAAAAATCATAAAGCGGAATATTAATAAATGCACATAAATTAGAAAAATATATAAAAATCAGATAAAAACAAATACAACAGTTGAGCGACCGTGCTAGAACCACGGAACTCGGAAATGCCTAACACCTTCTCCCGGGTTAATAGAATTCCTTATCCGGATTTCTGGTTCGCGAACTGTTAAATAGAGTCAAACCTTTCCTCAATTCGGGATTCAAACTGGTGACTTGGGACACCATAAATCTCCCAAGTGGCGACTCTGAATCTCTTAATAAATGAATCCCATTTTGATTGTCCTTTAATTGGGAAAACTCCCTTTACCATGCCCTTCGTGGGGTGCGGTAGCGCCAAAAGGAGGTGTGACAGATATCACCTTTGTTCTTGTACAACGGTGCCACTGTAATTGACCTTCACTCAGTTAAATTGTTGTTTTTGTCTATATCTGATTTTATTATATGTTTAATTAATGTGCTACATGTCTACCGCTTTGATACTAGTTGCACCGTATATACAAACTGCTATATGTTTACCGCTTTGATATTGCATGAACTGTATATAAAACTGTGCCGAAAACCCTTCTCTTCTTACCCCAGGGGATGTGCTTACTGGTTGAGACTCCCCTTTCTGTTAGTGTCAATTCCAAAATAAGAAAAGAGGCAGGATAAATTACAAAGCCGGACGATCCCGCGGGTCCCCGGTACGTAGCTCCCTCCTCAAATCCGAGTTGTCTGCTCGGGTACACGGTCTAGTACCATTGAAAACATCAGGATATTAAGCCTAGATTTAGGACGTTTATTTGCATCATATCTGACTTAGGGAACTCAACACAGGGGTTGGGTCCATCTAGGACAGGTGACCCGGAAAATTAAAGACCGAGCATGTTATATGTTGCATTTATTTGTTCTAAATTATTATTGGCTAAATTCCTGAAAAACAAAAAGAGAGAAATTTTAGATATCGAAATATTGACGAATTGTTTGAGAAGAAAATTCGAAAAAATAGGAAGAACAAATTTTGTTGAAATAATTGGTCAAATAATCCTGACCGAACTACGCAGGTTTGATTCTCGCCATTAGGTGGGATACGTAGGCAACCCTCATCGGGTCCAACCACCCCTTCAAAAAATTAAAAAAAAAATGTCGAAGTTTTAGTTTTCAATAAAATCAAAGTGATGCCATTTTGAAAAATAGCCGAATGTTCCGAAAGGACGCCGGAAGGCTGTTTTTGCAAAAAATAGCCACTTTGAATCATTTTTAATAATTTGCGGGCACAACCTTGAAATATTCCTTGTGGAAATGTTGCAAGGCCATAGCCGCAAAATCAAATTCGGGTTCACACCCCGCTTGCAAAAATAACCAAAAAAAAATGTCAAATTTTTGATTTTGTTATAAATAAGTCGGGTGATGCTATTCTTGCTTAAAATAAGCCGAACGTCCCTCAAAAGACGTCGGAAGGCTGTTTTTGCAAGAATAGCCACTTTGAATTTTTTTAAAATAATTTTGGACACAGCCTTGAAATATTCCCTCGCGGAAATGTCGAAAGGCTGTATCCGCAAAAATCAAGTTTTGAGTCATCACTCAACTTTACAAAAATAACCACTTTATCAAACAAACCATTACATGGCCGAAATTTTACTGAAATAGCCACATTTTTGCATTTTAACTTTCTCAGTCTTGTGTTGGCCTGTGTCGGTGCTGAATGATGCCCCACAGGCCCCAGGATTAAATTTTGAATTTATATCTTCTTGATAAAATTTTGCAAAAAGAGCCACTTTGTCTAAATAAGCCATTATATGGCCAATTTATGAAAAATATTCTTGTGTTGGTTTATGGTGATGCCGAACGATGCCCCATGAGCCACGGAATTTTAAAAAAAAAAAAAATTAAGTTTATCTTTCTTGAATAAATTTTGCAAAAATAGTCATTTTGTCAATAAGCCATTATGTGGCCAATTTTGTAGAAATAGTCATAATTGACACGAAAAATATTCTTTTTCTTGTAGAAATTTCCTACAAAAGTTTGTAGTTGGAGTCGACTTCTATAATTTTCCTTCAAAGAAAAAAAAATCAAATAAACATTTCTTTATTTCTTGCATTAATTTGCAAGAACTACGCTCGGTCTGATTCATGCGGGGTCATGATACGTAGGCAATCTCCATAAGATTCGACCACAACTGTATATGTATATATATGAAAAAAAAATGAAAAAAAATGAAAAAAAAAAGAAAAAAGGGAAAAAAAAGAACCAGCAAGGTTTTCAAGGATAATTGAAAAGGAAAAACTGGAATGACGCATGCGGTGAATACATATATGGTTAATCGGCTAGGTGCATTGCATCCTACGTGCTATAACATATCTGTTAAACTCAGTAAGCTTACAAGTTTGTTGCGATTTCAGAAAAGTTTAGCAGTTGACTTGACAGAATATACTGGCCAGCCACCATTACCGTACTAGATCAAAATGGCCAATTCTAGCAAGCATGTCTAGTTCCGGCAAAAGTCTCGATGGAGAGAAAACAGAGATACAGATAATGAAAGATGAGGTGGACCGGTTAAGACAGCAAATAACAGAGATGCACCTAGCCTGGGCTAGGGGACAGTCACCACCAAACCTTCCTACTCTTACACCAGCTCCAGAGCATCCGCCTATTGATCCCTCGACAAGTGCACCAATCTATCCATATTATCGAGGGGAAAACCCTTATACATCCCAGGTTCCACCAGCTAGACAAAATACTCCTCCTCCGATCACCCCTGTTTTTGTGGCACCTCCACCTGCTACTTTACAGAAGTCGTCCGTTGAACCGCTTTTTCAAATACATGACAATCATTGTTATGATCCCGAGCCTACCTTTAAGGCTCCTGAACCGCATTCACACACCCCTCACTGGGATAACCCGGCAGAACCGGAAAAGCACTTCAAAAGTTTGGAGCATGAGGAAGTTATTCGGAAAGTCAAAAGCCCTGGAGCAATCCTTCAGGAATATGCATGGTTTAGGCAACCAAGTCAGCGTTGCTTACAAAGATCTGTGCCCATTTCCAGATGTCCAGTTGCCCGCTGGGTTCAAATTGCCCAAGTTTGACCTATACGAGGGGCATGGTGACCCGGTAGCCCATCTTCGAGGTTTTTGTAGCAAAATGCGAGGAGCCGGAGGGCGAGATGAAATTCTGATAGCTTACTTCGGTCAGAGCTTGGGAGGGTCTGCACTAGAGTGGTACACCAAGCAGGATCCCAGCAGATGGTTTACATGGGATGACCTGGCCCAAGCATTCATCGGCCAGTTTCAATATAATCTTGAAATAATCCCTGATCGCCTATCATTGCTAAAGCTAGAGAAGAAACCCGCCGAAAGCTTCAGAGAATTTGGGTTCCGCTGGAGGGAACAGGCAGCAAGGGTGGATCCCCCGATGAGAGAGAACGAAATGGTAGACTACTTCTTGCAGACACTGGAGCCAACCTACTTTAGTCACCTGGTGACATCGGTTGGTAAATCTTTCAATGAGGTGGTCAAAATGGGCGGAATGATAGAAGAGGGACTTAAGTCCAATAAGATATTGAGCTATTCCGCGTTGAAAGCAACAACTCAAGCTATTCGGAATGGCACAGGGGTTGCATTCGGGAAGAAGAGAAAAGAAGAAGTTGCAACAATAGAGGAGGGTACTTGGTCCAGATCGAAAGGTCCTTCACCTCACTACCAAGCCAAACCCTACTACCCAAATCACCCTAATCACCCTCCCCGAAACACATATCCACCACCAAGGGCTTACAATAACCCTCCAGGACCAGGTTTCCGAGGGAATCATGCCTTCGGAAAGGAAAAGACACAAAGAACATTCACTGAGTTGGGAGAAACTTATACTGCTCTGTTCCACAAATTGAAGCAGATAGGTTTGTTGAGTCTTGTTGAGACAAGAGTGCCAAATCCCCTACCCCCAAATGTGGATCGCTCAGTAAGCTGTGAGTATTGTTCAGGAGCTCCCGGACATGATACCGAGAAATGTTGGAAACTGAAACATGCAGTGCAAAATCTTATTGACACCAATAAGATCGAGGTTCAGACACCAGAGGCGCCCAACATCAATCAGAATCCATTGCCAGCTCACCCTTAGACCCAACATATAAGAGGTCATGCTTGGTAATCAGGAGGAGTTTTTGGTGGTTTGTTTCGTTGTCATTTCTTTCGTCCGGGTTGTTTTCAGGGTTGTGACCCGGATCTTGTTTTGAAGTGAAACCCTCTTATCTTTCCATTTTTGGTCATTGCAGCTTGCTTAGTCGTTGCAAGTTTCGTTTCAGTTTTGTATTTTTGTTTGCTTGATTGTATTTGAACCTTTTCTCCGTTTAATGGAACTTTCGGTCTTTTATTACCCAGTCGTCTTCTGTTTAGTTCTTCCGTATTTAGATTTGTCATCTGTTCGAACGCCGATTCTAGTGACATGACATGCACGCATAATTGTGGCCTAATCTTAAAAGTGAATCATGAAGGAATTGGAAGATAGTCATGGCATTTTAAAAGAAATAATGATTTGAGATTATTTGGAACCCGAGTCACGTGAAATTTGGGGCGGGTAAAATACAAAGAAAGCCTTAAGGGCAAAATGGCCATGCTAAGACGGGGTTCGCTCGTGATATTGAAATGAAAGTGTCATCTAGTGATACTTTAAAATGACAGATGAAAAGGCGAATGGACGATATGGTTATCACTCCTAGCACAACCAAAAGATGTCCCGAATGTGTTGTTTGTACTTGGCATGTTTTGAAGATTGGAATGACGAAGGCATTTTGTTCTGCTACCCAAACACTTTATCCTTCGTTAACCCTTCGAGCCTTATTTTGATTTCTTTCATACCCCTCCTTCGGAGTTAGTTGCAAAGACTAGAAACACAGGTTTTGAAAGACAAGAGAAAAAGGGAAGAAAAGAAAACAACAAAAGGAGATAAAGAAAAGAAAAGAAAAAGAAAATGTGTGAAAAAAGAAATTTGAAAAAGAGGAATTGGGAACTACGTTTGACCTGATTCCTTAAAGAGGATACGTAGGCGCTTCACAGCTCGGTCATAGTGTAAATAAAGAAATAAGAATTCCCCAAATATGAAACTGGGGCAAAGAAAAATTGTATTTATTATAAATAAAGTTAGGTCCGAAGGTTGCAAATTTTGAACCCAAAATTGATTTGTTTGAGCCTTTAATACCCTTTCATTCTAGCCCTATCCGAATCCCACATTACGGTCCAAAGAAAGACCTTCCGATCAGTCTTCAAAATAGGCCAAGTCAAACAAACACGAGAGTCTCATCAGAATATGACACTTTGATTCCCAGCAGAAAAAGACTCTGATTCCCAGTAGAAAGGAACTACGAGAGAGTCTTGGCAATGAAACCCCGATCCCCAGTTAAAAGTAATACAAATGAGAGAATCTTACCGGTGAAAACCTTCACAGGCACCATAAGGCGACGAAAGCTGAGAGAAAATCAAAATGAGAGAGGCTTGAAAGTGAAAACCCTTCGGGCATTACAAGTCGAACAAAGGGGATAATCAGATGGAAATCACGAGACAAAAAATCGTGAAAGGAAATTAACGACGGAGGATAGGCCATATGTGCATGTCATGACCGGTAGAGTTGGTATCCGCGTTTGATAAGTTTTTATAGTTGTTTCTTGTTAGAGAGTCAGTCCTCCCTTGTCTTCTATTTGTGGTTTCTTTTTATCTTTCTCCTTTTGTCAAAATTCTCCATCAAAGTCAGTCTAGTCAAAACATAGTGTGAAATGACTTCAAAACTTGCCACCAACTTTCCAATTATTATGCAAGGTAAGGAAATGCCATTGACGACAGAGAAGTATGGTGCAAAGAAGATTATTAAACTGGGGCAGAAAATTTTCTTTTCAGTTTGAAAATTTTCTGGAAGTCAATATCCACTTAGGGAAGAAGGAAAGTCTTAAGGGAAATGGTCTTCGAACCAGTGTCATCCTCAACATCCTTCAAGAAGAGTGAAACACCAATTTTGAGGAAATGAAAATCCCCCAGCAATGTTATCTACAGCAAGTTCCGAGGTGGTCGGACAACACAGAGTGGTAAAGGAAGAAAGGAAATCTCATCTTCAACAAAATAACCCCCAGCAAGTTGAGAAACACAGAAAGGGGAAGGGATAAATGGAAAAACCCATCCCCAGCAGGAATATCATCTCCAACAAATGAAATCATTCCCCTACAAGTTTTGGGAACCCCGAGCGAGGGAAAGGAGAAAAGGAAAAAAACCACCACACAGGAGCGGCACAACCGCTCACAATATTTTGAACTAACAAATTTTCTTTGATTTGAAATAGGGAAAGAAAGTGCTATTGATAGCAGAAAGTCATGCCACAAGGAAGAACACCAATACTGGGGCAGAAAATTTTCCGCCGTTGTTGAAAATTTTCTCGGAGAAACGAGGAAGGCAATTCAAGATGACGTGTCAGGTTTGTCCACCTTCAAATAGGATGTTTCAGGTTTGTCCACCTTCGAACAGGACATCTCAGGTTTGTTCACTTTTTGATATCATGGGAGTATTCGCCCTCGAATAGGATACAATGGGAGTATTCGCCCTCGAATAGGATACAATGGGAGTATTCGCCCTCGAATAGGATACAATGGGAGTATTCGCCCTCGAATAGGATACAATGGGAGTATTCGCCCTCGAATAGGATACAATGGGAGTATTCGCCCTCGAATAGGATACAATGGGAGTATTCGCCCTCGAATAGGATACAATGGGAGTATTCGCCCTCGAATAGGATACAATGGGAGTATTCGCCCTCGAATAGGATACAATGGGAGTATTCGCCCTCGAATAGGATACAATGGGAGTATTCGCCCTCGAATATGATACAATGGGAGTATTCACCCTCAAATAGAATACAATGGGAGTATTCGCCCTCAAATAGGATACAATGGGAGTATTCACCCTCAAATAGAATACAATGGGAGTATTCGCCCTCAAATAGAATACAATGGGAGTATTCGCCCTCGAATAGGATATAATGGGAGTATTCGCCCTCGAATAGGATACAATGGGAGTATTCGCCCTCGAATAGGATACAATGGGAGTATTCGCCCTCGAATAGGATACAATGGGAGTATTCGCCCTCAAATAGGATACAATGGGAGTATTCGCCCTCGAATAGGATACAATGGGAGTATTCGCCCTCGAATAGAATACGATGGGACTATCCGCCCTCGAATAGGATATTTTACGTTTGTTTTATTTTACATTGTCCTTTGCATATTTCATAAATTATTGCCAACATGCATTTTAAATTCAAAAGTTGCTACTAAAAGCAGGCGCCTACCTGTATAACAAAAGGCAAGTCTTCAGTCTTTACATTGCAGGCCTTGAAACCAGTAACCCACCATAAAGCAGAGGGTTACAACAAGAGATCCCAGTGCAAATTCAAGCGCATGAGTCAAAGGAAATGAGGTAATGAAGGAAACTTTTCCCAGCATCATTATCCTCAGCAGGCAAGTAAACGGTTCTAAAGATATCCCCAGCAGTCAGGAGGGAACGCAACACGACCCAGGAAGAAAGCAGTTCCGAAACAAGGTAATTTAGGAGAAATGATGGTTCAAGAGTCAATGCAGCAAGAATAAAATGGTACAAGAAGCAATGGAGTGGCGATTTGTTTTGAAGTTATAGTTGAAGTCAGGGAGCCCGCCTGGAGAATGGAGTGGCGATTTTATTTTGAAGTAGTAGTTGAAGTCAGGGAGCCCGCCCGGAGAATGGAGTGGCGATTTTATTTTGAAGTAGTAGTTGAAGTCAGGGAGCCCGCCTGGAGAATGGAGTGGCGATTTTATTTTGAAGTAGTAGTTGAAGTCAGGGAGCCCGCCTGGAGAATGGAGTGGCGATTTAGTTTTGAAGTTATAGTTGAAATCAGGGAGCCCGCCTGGAGAATGGAGTGGCGATTTAGTTCTGAAGTTGTAGTTGAAGTCAGGGAGCCCGCCTGAAGAATGGAGTGGCGATTTAGTGTTGAAGTTATAGTTGAAGTTAGGGAGCCCGCCTGGAGAATGGAGTGGCGATTTAGTTTTAAAGTTGTAGTTGAAGTCAGAGAGCCCGCCTGAAGAATGGAGCGGCGATTTATTTTGAATTTGGTTGAGGAAAGCGGTAGAGTGTAACGGAAATCCCCAGCATAAATCATAAGGAAGGCAACAAGGATCAGAAAAGATAGATTCAGACTTCGAAGGAGAATAGCTCGAAGATCACAAGTAAGGGAAATCACTTCGGAGTGCAATGCAAGTTAGCAACAAAAGAAGCTTGCGACCAGAATGCGAGTCAACGGTCCGAGATGATCAACAGAAGATAGTAACAATGAAAAAAAGGCAAGGAGTTAATCCAAGTGCAGAAGTTGATGAAAGATGTGGTGTGCTCAAGACATGGCCGAGGTCACAAGCACCGCATACCTGGTCTTGATCCGAAAAGCAGCACCTGCATCTAGCAAGTATCAAGGTTCAAATTTAGAGTCCGCATGAAGCACCAACCAATACTCAAGATCAAGCTTCAGAAGACTTATAGATAGGAATCTTGTAACTAGTAGCCGATAGGCTTAGTTAGTCTTTCTCATGTTTTGATTTTTGATGTAATAGCAGGACCACGGACCGGAACTTCGATGGAACAGAACCTCGACGGAAACGACACCTCGACTGGCTCTCCACCTCGGTATACCCCTTCCTCACTCACTTTCGAACTACACGTGGCCTGATTCCTTTATAGCCAAGGATATGTAGGCAGCTCAGATACAAGGGCTCGGTCACATTCCTCTAGTTTAGTCCCTCCGAATAAGGGTCGGGTCAAAAACACTTGTCTAGTTGTTCTTTGTCTGAAAACTCTTTGTGTTTCCAATCAAAGAGGGGCAGCTGTAAACGCGTGATTTTTGACCCTACCCGAGATTTTTTATATTTTTAACGTAAAAGATTTAGTTTAGTTTTAATATAGTTATTTTAGCTAATTTTGACTCTTTTACTTTATTTTTACCTTAAAATAAAAAATAACAAAAAATATAGTTTTATTAATGTTTCGTAGTCATTTTAAACTTGAAAAATACAAAAATATTACTTTATATTATTAGCTTTATTAAAAACGAAAATTATGAAAATAAATAAATAAATAGTTTCATCAACATTTTGGGGTTACTTTAATCTCGAAAAAATATATAAAAAATAGTTTTGTTTTAATTATGAGTCTTATAGTTATTTTGCTTACGTAGGATTAATTAATAACACCGTGTTCTCATTCTCGATTCCGGGCAAAGAATAATATTCGGGTTCAAATTACCCGATTTTATAATTTTCGGACCTAGCCCATAATAATCCGAGCCCACCACACGTGGGGGACACGGACGAAGCACGAGACGAAGCCCATGACCCTTGAAACCCACGTGGAGACCCATGATTTTTGGTCTCTCACGTGGGAATCTTTAGAATGTGGACAAATGATGGGCAAGGACTGATTGACTCGTCATCATAGAGAAAAAAAACTCATTTTTTTGGGAAAAAAGTTAAGGTTAAGATCTGAAGAGAGGCGGCTCCCATTTTAGGAACAGAAGACAATTGCCAATTTCTTCTGGCTTCTAAAACTCAAAAATCAGATCCTTTCCTCTCATAGAAAAAGGGCGCAGGGCTCCATCGAAGAAAAGACTTTGTTGATTGCTGTTGAATTTCACTGTTGATTCAGTTCAGGATTGAGCTTCATATTAGCCATCGAATTTGCTGTTAAGATCTGCTAGTCCAATTTGGTCAGAATTTGTTGTCCGTTTGGTTTTGAAGTTGTATTGAGAGGCGAATTCATGAATAAAAGTTCAAAAGAGAATTTGCTAAAAGTTTGACCCGTTGATTATTGTTCACTTCTGATTCTCTGTTGCTTTGAGATCTGCCGAGCTCTGTACTTCCATTAGCCTTCATTCAGCTATTATTTTCTCCGTCTATATATCCTGCGTTCAAGACATCACAGAAGTTGATTGAGCGATTTGGAGCATTGGTTCTGTTGATTCTGCTAGCAGTAGATGAGCTCCATCGCTATCGTTTTTCAACCTCTATTTGGATTTTCCTTATTACTCGGCTTGCTTAAGAGGTAAGTTCAAAGGAGACCCCTGTATTTTTGTTATATTTTGTGAAGAATGAATCTGTGTCTCCTATTAGATCTCATGTTTAAATGCTGATTCTGTTCGAATTTTATAATAGGTTTGTTTCTTCGGGACCTCACTATATTGCTTTTGTCTTTGCTTGATAATGTCGTGAATTAGTTCAGGTGTTTCGTTGTTTGCACTTTGTTTGCTGTTAGTTTGAGCATTTCAGTGACATTTTTAAAAAATAAAAAAAATTTTGTCTCGTACCTACTCAGCTTGTAAAAGGCGTTGAAATCCAAAACAATGAGGCTATGCGATGTAGAAATTAAGTCATTCTTTACTCTTTGGTTTGGTTAATGTCTTAGTTCGCTTCCTCTTTACCAGTTTTTGGTACATAATTAAAAGTCTTCTTAATTGTTTAGATTCACTCTATTCTATCAAATTGTTTTACTTCTCCTGTTAATGTTTTAAAAAAAAATTTTCTCCTGTTATTAATGCATCGTTTACTTCTTTTCCTCAAAAGGTTTTCGTGTTCAGTTCACATTTTACTCCCTTGGTTCTGTCAGTATTACATATTCTGTGTAGTTGGCAAAGTGATTCTTTTAGGAGATACATTTTTTAGTTGTTCCTGTTAATGGTAGATCTTGTTCGGAGTGAGCATAGCTCAAGAGAAGTTCAGCATGAGCTGAGTCATTTTTTTCAATCCTGTATTGGCCCCATTATGATCCTATATTTTCTTCGTTTCTGCGAGTGAAGGTTCTAAATATAAGTAAATGGTGTTGGAGTTTTCTTTTCTCAAGCAATGATTATACAAAACTTGGAGTGGTGCAATACCATTTTCTTCTCGTGGAGAACATATTTTTGTTAACGACATTCCAAGTTGAGAAAATTAAAGGTTATTAATGAAGTGAACATTCAAAGTTGTAGAGAAAATTAAAGGTTATTAATAAAGTGAAGTGGGCGTTGCTGAATCACTAGAAGAAACTGTTTTGACATTTTGAATATAGTTTGTACAAAGTCATTGAAGTAGCAATGGTACAAGAAATGGTCAAAAGGAATTAGGAGAACTACTGGGTGTGTATTGTTTTCTTTTCTCCTATGTGTTTTTTATGATTGGCTTATTTGTTTATCATTCGGATGACTTTGACACTACTGATATTTTATTTGTCTATGTTGAACAAGTTAACTAAAACCCTGCTCTTGCTCTCGTCTTTATTTTAGTTTTCTATCGTTTTTTTTGGTTGCTTTGAGCTGCGCCGCGCCAAACAAAAAATGACAATCGCGTGGCCCTTGCTATAATTAATCTTGAATTGATCCTTAGAACTCGAGGCGTGCTATTTAGCAAATTCCATGGCCCTCGCAAAGTCCAAATGCATAGTTACTTTAGGCACATATTTAATAAATTTACCTTCTTAATACGGGTGCACATTTATGTAACCCAAATCTAAACCTCAACGAAGTCGAAATGTGTTAAAAGCCATGGGCGTACTGGTACGGCGTGGTCCGAGATACATCTTCACGACGTTGTAATTCTTTAAAAAATCATAAAGCGGAATATTAATAAATGCACATAAATTAGAAAAATATATAAAAATCAGATAAAAACAAATACAACAGTTGAGCGACCGTGCTAGAACCACGGAACTCGGAAATGCCTAACACCTTCTCCCGGGTTAATAGAATTCCTTATCCGGATTTCTGGTTCGCGAACTGTTAAATAGAGTCAAACCTTTCCTCAATTCGGGATTCAAACTGGTGACTTGGGACACCATAAATCTCCCAAGTGGCGACTCTGAATCTCTTAATAAATGAATCCCATTTTGATTGTCCTTTAATTGGGAAAACTCCCTTTACCATGCCCTTCGTGGGGTGCGGTAGCGCCAAAAGGAGGTGTGACACCGAGGTAAATTCATTCGTTCACGTTGAAGCCTATCAACGAAATCTCTGAGTAACTCTGTTTCTAATTGTTTAATTTTTAAAATATTCTCCATTCTTTTTTCGACCTTTTGTTCTCTTAAGTGCGCTTTTATAAAAGAATCTGCAAGCTCAACAAAAGAATTAATAGAATTTTCAGGTAAGAGAGAATACCAAGTTAGTGCTCCCTATGTAAGTGTCTCTCCAAATATTTTGACCAATACGGACTCAATTTCCTGCTTGGTTAAATCATTACCCTTAACGCCCGTAGTAAATGCAGTCATATGATCTCGAGCGTCTGTTGTACCGTCATATTTTGAAATATCAGGCATTTTAAACTTCTTTGGAATAAGAAGAGGAGCTGCACTTGGCTTCCAAGTTTATTGAGAATATTTATCCACATCAATCCCTTTGATTATTGGAGGAACTCCCGGTATTTGCTCAATCCGTTCGCTTTGTTCCTTGAGTTGTGCCTGCAAGGTTAGTACCATATTTTGTAAATAAGAGCTATTTGCATTACCTATATCCATTTCTCGTGGTCCATTAGGAGATCCTTCGTTTGTGTTATCGAGACCAGAACGAGGATTCTCCAGTGTATTGTTATTGGGGGTAGGAGTGAGTGGCGAAGAAGACAACCGACTAACTAAAGTTTGGAGAGCTTGATTAACTCGTGCATCAATTATCCTCTGAAGAGCTTGTTATGGTCCTTCAAAGTGTTCTGACTGCTCTTGTTCGTCAGCATGTGATATAGGTACATGAGTACCCTCACGAGACTGGCATGGAGAGGCTTGAGGGGAAGGAACTATGTTATGTTCATATCCCCTTGAGCGCGAGGGATCTGGTTTTCAACAACATTGTTGTTGTTGGTGTTGTTTGGCATGATGTTAACCACAAGTAAAGTGTGTAAGCTTAGAAAGAATAGATTATCAGATTCCCGGTAACGGAACCAATTTGTTTAACCAAAATATGCAATTTCGATTAAAACTAGAAAATAATAGAAAAATCGGGTTACTGATAATCAAGAGACCGAAAAGTGTAATAGGCTTTCAATAATTAGAATGAACAGTAAAGAAAAATTGTATTTCAGTAGGCTTTCAATAGTTGATCGTGTCTACAAATGGTACAACTTCCTCCTTTTATAGCTCACCCTAGACAGAAGAATGAAACCTAAGCTTTAATGACATAATTATGTAATAAATGACATTAAATAGGTCGTTACACAATCATTCTCATTAAATGACAATTCTTCAACGTATCAGGTACTTAATGATTGAATTTGGACTTCTTTCTGCCTCCAGATCCATGCTTTAAATGTTTTTTGATCTGTTGCCCTTGAATGTCTTGAATTGATACGGAACTCGTATCTATTTGCTCTTTGTATCATTTGTCGTTAGAATTACATTCCAACCTGCTCTAAACAAGTACGGGACTCGTAGTTGAATTACGTCCCGTGTCTAATTTGTCTCCTCGTATCTTTTATTTATTTATTATCTTTCGGAATAATAACTTTTGACCATTCTACGTGTCTTGCCACGTCATAAAATGTATTTTGTCGTGCTAGGTCACTGACATATCCTTTTTTGTCTTTATTTGACCCCAAGAATGGATTGGATCGAAACGACTTTCCTGTTGAAGCCCTTTGTGTCTGTATTAATTTCTGACCGCACGGAATCTCCATAGAACTTTTTCCCAATACAAAGACATGATTTTTTATTTGACTACATGAACATTATATAGAGAATTTTTCTTATGATTGAATCTTGAGTACTGATAGAACATGAATTTTGCTAGTATTCGTTGCCTTTCCCTAATTTACTCACATTTGTTTACATAGCGAAAAATTATAAGAAGAATCAACGTCTAGAAAGAAATGAGCTTCAAAGTACTCGTAATATGGTATCATATCCAGTTTTGCTACAGAGAATGTGATAGAATCGCTATGTCTTGTTTCATTTGATTAATTAATTAAATTAACTAGCATATTTAATCTGATTGTATTTAAAAAAAAAAAAAAACAATCATACACGCTCCTAATCTCATCCCATTATTTCGATACTTGAAAGTTTGTGAATCTTGGTATTCTTCACATCAAAGTCGAACGGGAACTGGGAAGATAGTAAAACAGTACTAGTGGACGTCACCAAGGGGAAATGGTGCTCTCTCGCATTAATTGGCAAAATACCTTAGTATCCCCTAAATTATTTGAGAATTATTACTTTCCTCCCTAAACTATCTCTGGTTCGAATTATCCCCCTCAACTTGGCCTTTTGAGAATAATTACCCCCCTAAATACTTATGTGGCAAAAAGTGTGGGTACACTCACCTGCCATGTGGATTTTTCTGTCCATGTGGCATTTTCGTAAAAAATAAAAAAGAATTTTTATCTTTTTAAGAATATTATTTTTTAAATAATCTTTTTCGAATACAATTTATAATAAAATTTGGATAGAACGACATTAGTTAGGCTAAATATTTTTATTTGTTCAAAAATAATAAAATTTTAGTTAATCTTTTTTGAATTTGACCGGAAAATAAAGATTTATACAATTAAAATAAATAGTCAATGCATCTAAAAATTTATAAAATATAGTTTGAAATTAATTATTTTGGCTATAATTGTTTATATATCTCTAAATTACAGTGCTCCAATTTTGTTTTACGGATTTTACCTTAAAAAAAGTAAAAATACACAGTTGAAATAAATAGTCATTACATCGCAAAAGAATAAATAAAAATAGTATACAATTACAAGAAATTACAAGTGCAATTGTACACTCTTTTTATTTCTTCTTTGATTCAATGATTATTTATTTCAACTATGTATTTTTTATAACTTTTTAGATGTTTTGACTATTTATTTCAATTGTATAAATTTTTATTTTCAAGTAATATTCAAAAAAAGATTAACTAAAATTTTATTATTTTTGTACAAATAAAAATATTTAGCATAACTAATGTCGTTCGTCCAACTTTTATTATAAATTGTATTTAAAAAATAATATTCTTAAAAAAGATAAAAATTCTTTTTTATTTTTCACGAAAATGCCACCTGGACAGAAAAATCCACATGGCAGGTGAGTGTACCCACACTTTTTGCCACATAAGCATTTAGGGGGTAATTATTCTCAAAAGGCCAAGTTGAGGGGTAATTCGAACCAGAGATAGTTTAGGGAGGAAAGTAATAATTCTCAAATAGTTTAAGGGGGTACTAAGGTATTTTGCCCGCATTAATTTATTTTGTTTTGTTTGGCTTTTCTTTCAGAATTTTAATATGGAGTATAAATATATATATTTTAAAATTTTCAAAAATCTCAATAAATTTGAATTTATAATGTTAACAAATTTCGTAAAAAGTTAAACTCATAAATTTAAAATTTTAAATTCCCTTTTAATTAATACTGTTTTCTTTTTTCTTCATTACATTAATCTTTCTTTCTGCTAAATTAAACCAGCCATCACGTGATACGGCATAATGCTTGAGTTAATAATGAACTTGGAAATACAATATTTAAAGGTAAAGAAGTAAGGTAGGCACACCTCTTCAGACAGGCAAGTACCATGCTTCTGCCCTTTAACATCTTTTCTATGGATCAAACTTGAATTCGTTCCTTTTGTTTAAGCTCGTCGGAATCTCAAAGCAATTTATCATACCACGATTAAATTATAACTACTCTCAGCAGTCTGTTATATATTATTGAGACCCACGTATCATAAAGAAAAAAAAAACTTGATATTTATACAAAAAAAAAAAAAAATACAATATATATGGCTTATCACTTATATAATAAAGACTAAATGATTTATATAATGTTTACCCTAAATTTCGAGCAACGCCAATTATAAACAAGGGATTAAATAAACAAATTAAAGAATAAAGTGGGTCAAACCAATGTGTAAGCTTAAGTCTTGAGCTTGACCTGTGACGCTCTTGAGGTATGATTACGACAATAAATGATAAAATAACTCTGAAGAACAGTAGTAAAATAGCAAGAGAATAATGTACGTATATTTTCTTATCAATCAACCACTTGTTACAAATGAATGGATTCCCCTTTATATAATAGGGGAGTCCTAAATAAGGTACACTTCTAATTACAGTAGAAAATCATATTTGACAGTTGTTTAACCGCCAAGGACCAATCTATTTCGAAATTTACCCCGCAATCTTCGGGCCGTTGCGGCTATCTCGCTCTTTGTGTTACTGAATCATAATGGTATTTTCTCGAAGCATGCCTTCTTCCGACCTCGGCAAAGCATATCGACCTCGACCTCGACATTGGAAAGGGGTTTCGACTCAGAATTCGACATCCCAGCCTCCCGACGTGGTATTATTTTTTCCAATCGAAGAACGAATCGGGGTTCCCCGATTTCCACCTATACATATAGTCTCCTCGTTTTTTAAAATAAAATGATAAGAAGCGAATTGAATCTCGATTTTCCGAAAGCCTCCATGATGATATCATCCTCGTGACATAAGCGCTCGAGGTGATCGAAACGTCCCTTCGGTTCGTTTCCCCAATATTAAATGCTTGCTAGTGGCCGCCAAACCATCAGCGTATGCCTATAAATATAGGTTTTCTATTTGAATCAAAACTTTGCTTTCACCTTCAAATTTTCTTGGTCTCTTCATCTTTTCTCTTTCACTATCTGTTGATCCAACCATTTTAGCACAAAAAATATATCTAACTCCACATCTTTCCGCTTCTTCCAATTTGAACAAATGGCATAAACCTCCAAAATCGTTCCTCAAAAGGAGAAAGCTTCCTCCTCTTATTCCGAGCTGGCCGGTGACAAAGCGCAAGCCCATCACGAGATTGTTTCCGGCCCCTGTGTTAGCAAGAAGGACTTCAAAGTCAAGAATCCCACATCGATCCTCTGGCCAATGTGAGCACGTATTGAGATATATTTGCTCGGTAACGGAGAAACACCTCGAGGCTATTAAGGGAGGTTGTGGTTGGGGGGACGAAGTCGTGGTACAGATCCCCACTCCCGAGGAGAGTATCACTACTCATGTGGAGGGGTTCCTAAGTGTCTACACTTACCCCTTCATATTGGATCCCATCAATCCGGTCATCATCAATTTCTGCAAGAGGTACCATATCACCCTCGGTCAGATCCATCTCTTGTTCTGGCGCATAGTGATCATGCTCCATTTATTTTCCATCAAGGCCGAGGGACTGGAGATCATCCTCAACCATATAATCGAGTATATCAACCTCGACTTTTCCAAGGGTTGATAAAGCTCCAACACCAGGAGACCAAGGCTTTTTTTGCGAGCAATGACAAGGATAAAAATCGGAGTTGGATAAGTCAGTTCGTGAGAGTAAGGACATGCGACATCATCCTAGAGGAGAAAATGTCGTTCCCACATAAGTGGAACCCCGAATGATATTTTTACTCATTAGCCTTCATACTCTGTTTCTACATTATGTGATGCCTTCATCTATTTCACATTGATCGCTTGGATGCCTCATGCTGGTACCGAGCTCGAAGATTGGGTCCAGGGATTAGCCTCGACTTTCTCTTATTCCGAGCACTGCTGGCGTTAATTATTTCATTACTTCCTTTGATAGAGTTTTCCCAAAATTTTCAACAAAACAGACTCGATCTCATCATTTTCTAAGTTATTCCCCTTTATTCTGCATGTGTACGAAGTGATATGTTTGTTAGGATAGATGGTCCCGTTGTATTTAGGTATATCCGACATACGAAACTTCTAAGAAATGGGCTTTAGAGTTGCACTCTGACAAAAAGGGTATTGCACAGACTTTTTTTAATCCAAACCCTTTATGATTGGGGGTGTCCTCGGTATTCGATACACTCGGGAGCTATATCTTTCCACTTTTTTATCATCATCTTCGATTTGCTTCTCTCCTAAATCAATTCTTTTGGTGAGATCTATCAATCCCTAATCCGTTACCATACGACATTTTCGGCATTGGCTCGGTACGATGAGCGATTTCCGGATTGACCATACTCGTAGTTTGATGTTGACTTTGAAGCCGAGAAATAGCGGCCTGCTGAGCTTGTAGCATCTCGACTATTACCTGGAGACTAACTCTCCCATCTCCTACTATATGTGTTCCTTGTCCACCAGATCGACCTTCCCTGTGCACACTCAGTTTGGTGTCCGCGCCTAAATCAACATTCAAAGCAATGGTACAAACTGATATCAACTGGATCAACAATTGGTACTTCCCCGAGATTAGCCGGTGGCACCCCGACTCTTGGAGAAATTATATTATCGTTTTCTCTGTGAGAGCCAAGACCAACATCACCATGTATAGATGCGTTTTGTGAGCTTGACATGTTTTAACTTGGGAACAAAAATACTTGACATGAACAAGTGTGAAAATAATGTGTATTATCATATCGGCACTAAAATAATCACTATTATCCTTAGCCCTAACGATGGGCACCAAACTGTTTAACCTAAAAATTTGAGTAACAATTAAACTTCTATTGTGATTTTGAGGATATGTGATTTAATTCAACGCAGTTGATAAATAAGGGATTAAATAAATAAATTAAAGAGTAAATTAGATCAAATAAGTGTGTAGGCTTAAATCTTGACCTTGACAGTCTCTATATATGATTGCAGGAATAAATGATAAAACAACTCAGAAGAACAGTAGGTAAAATAGCAAGAGAAAGATATACGTATATTTTCTTATCAATCAACCACTAGTTACAAATGAATGGACTCCCCTTTATATAATAGGGGATTCCTAAATAAGGTAAACTTCTAATTACAACAGAAAATCATATCCGACAGTTGTCTAACCGCCAAGGTCCAATCCATTCCAAAATTTACGCTGCGATCTTTAGGTCGTTGTGGGTATCTCGCTCTTTCTGTTACTGATTCATAACGGTATTATCTCGAAACATGCCTTCTTTTGACCTCGACAAATGATATCGATCTCGACCTCGACATTGGAAAGGGGCTTCGACCACAAACTCGGTGTTCCGGCCTCCCAACGTGGTATCACTTTTTCCATCGAAGAACGATTTTCACCATATACAATATAAATTCACTTTACTTTAAGACTTGTAAAGTTAAATTGTCTGATTTAATTTAAATACCCTATGAAGATAAGTATTTTTGTTAAATTATCCCACATTCGTTAAGGTATGAAATATTTTTCTCATATGATCTTGATTAGTTCTTATCTTATAAGCTATTTTTGACGTTTGAGTCCAAGACATAGTATTATTCTTAGATTGATATTTCATAGAATAAGACAAGAGGGGTTGCTCTGATGGTAAGCAACCCCCACTTCCAACCGAGAGGTTGTGAGTTCGAGTCTCCCCAAGAGCAAGGTGGGTAGTTCTTGGAGGGAAGGATGCCGGGGGTCTATTTGGAAACAGCCTCTCTACCTCAGGGTAGGGGTAAGGTCTGCGTACACACTACCCTCCCCAGACCCCACTAAGTGGGATTATACTGGGTTGTTGTTGTTGTTGTTGTTGTTGTTGTTGATATTTCATAGAATAGTCAAAGTTCACTTGGATGATAAGGACAGTAATGAATGGGTAACAGAGTTGCAACAAGTGATAATGTTTTTGAGCACACAATTTTTTTAGAAAACAATGTGCCAGCTACTAGTGAAGATTAGAAAACAATAGAAAAAGAACAATGTAAAAGCATTATCACAGTGTTTGAAAATTTGAATATGTTTATTATGCATGTTTAAATAAAATCAGTGTTTTAAAAAATTTCAGAAAATTTAGATAAGGTAAGTTTTCATTGGATGGAAGTAACCATAAGAAGAGTGTCATATGCGGCATCATGTACGCATAAAACCAACCAATTAGGTCCCCACTCTCACAAATAACACCACCTCAACCCTCAAACAGACAACATCACCATTCTCTCACTTTCTCTACCACTCTCGTCCTCTCGCGCGTGATTCCTCAGTTACCACAAAGTACACAAAACCCCCATCATCAAAAGCACCGGCTCAGTGCCATGTGTCAATAGTGGGCCCCAATATCGCTTATGTAGAGAAAAGAGAATTAATAAGCCATAAGTCCATCTCATTTCCAATCGCTGCCTTCCATTCAATACCAACACAAGTGTGCGTGTCAATTTGCATCTTCACTCCATATATATACACTTTTGCACACTACTCCCTCGGGTCGTGATTTTTTTTTCCCTCTTTTCAAACATATTATTGGATTTATCTTTTTAAAATTAATTAATAATAATTTTAAACATATTAATTTTTATTTACTTATTAAAAATACAATAAATTATTCCTAAACTCTTTACTACAAGCACATAGTTAGAAATTTTTTTTTCTTGATATCAGAATAACTTAAGTATTGTGAACCACACAAAAAAAAAGTCGCTTAACATATACATGAGAGAGTAATTTTAAAAAAGATGTACACAATCAAATTACCTAAAAATAATTATATATAATTATTATTTATGAAATATTTAATCTCCTAAAAATAGAAAGAAATTGTCATATTATGATCAAATTATATTAATAGTAGAAAAATATTCTTTACACGGATTATGCAACATGAATAATAATAATAAATCCAATAATAAGACCAATATAATCCTACAAGTAATAGTATATGAAGATAATGTACATGCCTTAATAAACATTTTATACACATACACGCACTTCGTTATTCACATAATTAATTAATTAGTTAGTATATGTATATACTACTATATAACTTCCTTCATGTCATACTGCTCATTTATTGTTTTTAATGTAGCTACTTTCTCTTTCCGATTTTTCTTTGCCTTTGCCACCACTATCCCCACAATCTCATTCCATTCCTCTCTCATCTTCCTTCTCCTACACTTTTTCCTTTTCCAAGCTCTCCTACTCTTTTCTTTTTTTTTCCCTTTCCACTGAAGAAAAATCATAGCCATGACTGAAGAGGAGTGGCTTAAAGCGGCTACAATGGATGATACTGTGGTTGCTGAGTTATTGTTGCGTCTCAACCAGGTCAATCCATCTCCGTCCAAGTCAAAGAAGACAGGCTTACCGCTTGAGTGGACTGTGCGTCAACGCCGGTCTAGACCGGTTTCTGTTAATGCTAAGAAATCGGCGCCACGTGCTAGCCCCACTACTCCTTTATCCTGGAGTGGAGCCACCTCTGTTAGCGGTGGAGGTGGTGGAGGTAGTGGTGGCGCTGTTGATGGTGGTTGCGAAGAGTCCAGCGGACCTCATCCTACTTTTAAAACTCCCAGTAGCACGAGATCTAAGGTTTGTATGTTTGTTCCTTACTCTCTCTTTATGTGTGTGTATTTCATGTACAGTTATAAATTAGTTTATCCATCGCGTGTTTGTTTTACGGTGGATTACGGAGTTTGAGTGAGTTGGTGTGTGGTGGTTGTGGCGAGTTCGTTGACGTGAAGTTCTTCATTGAATTTTTTTTTTTAAAAAAAAATCGCGTGTCGTTCGATTCGTTCCTCGTGATTATAATTCGCTTACAAAATCAGGATTATTCTTTTCAATGCGTCCATTGGAAGCATTAGTTAGACGTGATTTCATTGGTCTCATCACCTGTCACCGTTTTTTCAGTTTAAAAATAAACTATGTGTCATTTTATCCGATAAGCGGAGTACAATTTAAAATATTTCCGGTGGGAAGACGGCGGTCGTCGGTGGTTGCTCCGTTTAATTCGACGCGTGTTGACCAAACTGCCCTGCCATATTATAAATCTCCGGACTTTCCATATTCTAAATTACTGTAGCTTATCTTTATTAAAATGAATATTTACCCGGAGGAGAAAAGTGGTGACTTTACTTCAACGTATGTTGTCAGACGCACAAGATTGAATGACTCTTCACGTTTTTTCTCTCTCACACACTTTTCTGCTCACCAGCCGAACCTCCCCATTATTGTGTGCGTCTTCGTGTCACACTTTTGTAGTCTTTAAATGACTAAACTACCCTTTATTTAATTTAAGCCGACCTGATGAAGTGACCAAACAATTGTCTCCAGTCCTTGTCGGGGTCGGTTTTCTTTTGAACCATTGGATTTGGTACTGAATTGCAAAAGAAGCATTACCCCCACTATCGCCACCTCCTCCATTAGTCAAACCTCTTTTTTGTCCTCACTTTTCAATACTTTTATTTTCCTAAGTGATCGATTAGTGGGGGCAATTACGTCTTTTGCCTATTTGAATTTTTTATTTTTGGGAAAAGGGAGTGGTTCGGAATTTAGATGATAGAGTAAAAAGGATGGCGTGTGTTCGTGGCAAATAGGTCTGCGTTCAGTTTGGTAGTAGTGTTTGATAGTGGTTAAGCACTTTAATATAAGTGTAGTCGTGGAAAGCGGAGGAAATGATCGAGTGGGGTTAGATGTAGAGATAGCTTAAACTGCGGTTCAGAATCTAGTTATCTAGCCGTATGAGCTTGTCGTTTTATTCACACCCACAATCTAAATGCCATTTGGAATTGGTGGACGGCAAATGAGAACGAATATTTTGGGGCACCTCACAACTGTACGTAGTCAATTGTTTCATGTGACATTACTAAGTTTATAGCTAAAGGCTAAATCTACGTGTAAGACAAATATCAGAAATTGTTAAAATATATACAGCTTCCACACAACCTTCTGGCGCAGTCAAAAAAGTTAAAGACAACCGAACCCTTCTTCTAGTTAATTAATTAATTTAAGAGGTTATAGAGGCTTGACAGCTCCTTATTTTGTTGCATAATTGTTTTTCTTGGCGAGGTAATCAAGAAGTGGCAGCTGTAGAAGTGAAAAATAATCAGTCAAAGAAGTGCTTTTTTAGTGAAGGGGTTCATTAGAATTGCATGTGTAAAAAGTCGTCGTAGGGGTGTTATAGCTAATATGTTAAAATTGTGAACTTTAGTTTCTCTATTTACCCACATTTTTTTATGCTTTTTGTCTGATAAAGTTGTTGACTGTATATGGCTCAACTTCCTTTAGTCGTTTCGATAAGGAGGGCATGTTGGTAGCAGATTGTCCCAATCAGTTTTTGGCTTACGTGGAGCAGATCCCTTATTTGCTGATTTTCTTGACTTTCAGGTAAATGGTACTAGTGATGCTACCACCAGCAAGAGATCAAGAAAGAAGAAGGTTCGCCTTCGATTACTTTAATATAAAGCATGCTTTCCTTATGGGAATTGAGATAGCATAATTAGTTAATCACAAGTATAACATTATACATGCAAAAAAGTTTGTCCTTTGGAGGAAGACTAAATGTATCATTTCTTTTACTTTTTTTTCCAGACATTGACCGAGCTGAAAGAAGAGGAGATCTTGCTAATTAAGGAAAGAAAGCAATTGAAGAGGGTATTCTTCTTGTCTGTTGTGATTAGCTATCCTTGTTGTTGAATTGTGTTTTAAGTTCCTGAATTAACACCACTCTATGCAGGAATTAGCTTTGGTACGCACCAATTTGGAGAAACAGAGAGATACTAATCAAAACCTGAAAAGAATGAAGGTAATATTTTGGCTGGTCTATTTTAAACTGTATGATATTGTAGGCAACCTTGATATCTCATGCACACCTCTCTTATAGACTGATCAATTTTATCCTCGCAAGGGAATCAACAGCAGTTAATGGTAGCATTATTGATGAATGTTAGCTTAAACATGTGGATGGATTTTCTTGATGAATCTCCTAAGAATTAAGCAAGGATTGCCTACTTATCTCCGCTACAGATCAAGAAAGAATTGAAGAATAAGAATTGTAAACTAACTTGATCTCCTTTTTCTCCAGCTTGATTTGCAACTTCAGCAGGCAAATGAAAGAGGTATACCTGTTGCATATGATGGAAGTTTGGGTCAGTATCAGCAAGAGGTCCTACCAAGTAATCCCGTCATTCCCGTCTTCCGGGAAAAAGCTGCAAACAAGGTCTCAATATTGCCATCATATTTGGAAGAGCAGCAGGATGTCGCAGCTTTGGAGTCTAAATTTGTACTCCCAGACCTCAATATTCCGTTTGGTGAGGATTCCAGCACTGAAATTCTTTGTGGGTGAGCTGATATAGTAAGCATCCTCCGACAAAGGAAGACAAGTATAATGAGAAGCATCTATAGCTAGTAACGGCTAACCCTGTTGTAGTATGATTTACGGAGTCAGATGTAACTAAGGACATTCCTCCACCGCGCAGGTTTTTAGTCATGAAGGTACTGAGGGTAGTTAGGATCTGTGATTTTTTTCTTGAGAAGATGTCATCCGTAGATTAGAGATCCTAACTCATTAGTTGCAGTAACATTCTTTTCTGACAGGTTTCTTCAGACTTCAATGTCCGATTCTTTGGGGCCAACCCTCATTCCTTCTGAGTTTGAGATAAAATGTAACTATTTCATATACTAGTCGATCATATTACGTGAATACCATAACTCTCTTTGTTCTGTTGATGCCTACACTTTCATTACACATTTTAATTGGCTACTATATTTTCACACCAAGGCCCAAGCAGAATCTGCATATCAAGCCAACTGAGGGTTCCTTTTGAAATAAAAACATGAAGGTGAAGGATGCGTTGATCATGTTGATGAAAAGATGAATGGAAGGCGAGCCATTAAACTTCATACAGATTACTGCTTACAAAATGACTGTAAAGCATAGAATTACATATAGAAATGCTGATCACTGCCATCACAAAGAAGGAATAAACCATGATGGAGGGTATGTGTTAAGGAGAGGGTCTTGAATACAATATGTATAGCAACTCTGTATGGGGTCGAATCGGATACGATTAATGTAAGTCGAGTACATTTCCCTATACGGCCGTAAACGTCAGATAACATCTTCCTTCACGTCCATATGACGAGAGGGAGTACGCCCCAACCATAAAGGCGTATTGGCAGACTCGCCCGTATAGGCGTTCCGACTCCTCCGCCTAATTCCGTCGCTGTAATAACAGTAGCTCTGAAATAATGTAATGTGTTGGCGAGGGGGCCTTCCTTCTATATAAGGAAGGGTCTCCCTCATTTGTAAGACAAGTATTATTATTCATTAATAATACAATCTCTCTATCTATTATTCTCTCTCTATTTCATCTCTCTATTGTTGGCTAGCTTTAACACTTCAATAAGTTCTCTTGCGATTTTATAAGAACAATTTGCATACGAATCATAGATCTGTCTTTGAATATATTACCACTGATTCCGATTTACCCTCTTATATAATCTTTGATTGTCCCTAACTTAAAAAGCAACCGATATATTTTGAGTCAAACAATTTGGCGCCGTATGTGGTGATTTTGAGAATCAAACCTGTAGTATATATCCTAAGGATCAGATCATCAGACAAAACCCATAAATGGCCGAAAACAACACCCGATCCAAAGCTATAACGGAAGTTACCACCAACCTCTTGAGTTCCCTGAACGAGGCCGGTGGTAGCGCTGCCATCAACACCACCCCTCATATTACACCTGAGGCGGAAGCCTCGCCTTCCCCTTTCGGGAATCTTGCAACCTTGCAGGAGAAAGATACCTCCACTTCGAAAGAAGCACCCCCAGCGGTCAGAAAATTACTGGAGGAATTGCTAACAAGCGCCCTGAGCAGCTTAGTGGAAAAACCACCGCGGAGTTACGAAAGCGCAACACCAATAACAAGCAACACCACCACAGCAGACGAGCAGGAAGAAACACGAACCAACAACAAACCCGCCAAAATGCAAATGCACGACGATACGCTGGCCTCCATTCCGAGGAAGATGGAAGAAATGGAAAGCGAAAATCAAGCCCTCCGTGACCAAATGAAGGAACATCAGGATAGGGTCGACAAGATCCCTGGAGCGCCTAAACTGCTACCCAAACGGGACGTAGGGAGGTTTGTAGAGCAACCCTACTCTGAGGAAGCCGCCCCCTATGCCATCCCGAAGACTTTCAAGATACCCCTACCTGAGGGTATACGACGGAACCACCGATCCCGAGGATCATCTCATCCACTATGTCACCGCTGTGAAAGGTAACGAATTGTCTAAGGAACAAGTACCATCTGTGCTGCTGAAGAAGTTTGGCGAAACATTAACCGGAGGAGCCCTGACCTGGTATTCCCAACTACCCGCCAAAGCGATCTCAACCTTCGAAGAAATGGCGAATAAGTTCGTCACAGCGCACGCTGGCGCTAAAATGGTAGAAGCAAGGGTAAACGACATCTTCGCCGTCAGACAAACCACGGGCGAAGGCCTCAGGACTTCCTCGCCAGGTTCAACAGGGTAAGAATGAGCCTACCGAACGTGTCGGAGGGCATGGCAGTAGCAGCTTTCCAAAACGGGCTCAGCAGGGACGGCTCCAGAGCAACCAAGAAACTGCTAAGCCGGCTCATGAAGTATCCCCCTACAACCTGGGACGAGATCCATAATGCCTAATGCGCCGTGGTACGGGCAGACGAAGAGGACCTCAATCGACCGACCCGACGACTGAATGCTATACATCCAGACACAAGGAGATATCGACGACACGAGGGACGCCGGGAACTCCCCCTTGCCCCAGTAAGGAACGACACCAGCCTTACATAAGATCTCCTCTTCCGCCTCCTCGCCATGCAGATGCACTACAACGCCATCTCGCCCCACTCAGAAATGAACGAGGTACGCCCCCTTTACTTTCATCACATAACTTCCGTGTTTCTCCTTCAGAGATCGTGTACGCACAAGAGAAGCTTAGCACCAATGTGCAATGGCCTCAAAAATGAAATCGGACCCTGCCACAAGAAAATTAAACGTTCTGTGTGAATTTCATCAAGAATGGGGGCACAGGATCGAAGACTGCATTAGCCTGCGACAAGAAGTCGTCAGGATGCTAAACCAAGGGTACCTGAATGAGCTGCTCAGCGACAAGGGGAAAACTAATTTTGCACGCGAACGAGAACATTCCCGCTGACCCCTGAAACCACCCTCTCCAACGCGCACAGTGAACATGATCGTCGGAGAAGGGAATAACGTCGCCATCAATCATGTAAAATTCGCTAACACACACAGACTGAAGAGTACCATCTCCCACGAACGGTACGATGACCTCAAAGGAAGTATCATCTTCGATAAGTCTGACGCCGACGGTTTGTGTTTCCCTCATTATGATGCTTTAGTTATTACTCTATGTATCATTGATACGGACGTCAGGAGAGTCATGATCGATGATGAAAGCGACACCTACATCATCCATCCGATAATCCTCTCGCAAATGGGACTCGAGGATAGGATAAACCTCCGCTGCATAACTCTAACTGGTTTTAACAATGCAGTGGAGCGCACATCAAGAGAAGTGATCTACCCGTCCTCGTGGGGGGAGTCACCTTGGAAACCACCTTTCATGTGATGAATCAAGAGACATCATACAATGTCATCATCGGGCGCCTATGGATACACGCCATGCGAGCAGTCCCCTCGACCTTATATCAGGTGGTCAAGTTCCCTACTCCATGGGGAATATTCAGCATCAAGGGAGAACCACGCACAGCGCAAGAGTGCTATAAAATAACACAAGACTGCGCCCACACCCGACAACTGAGCGGGGCAAGCGCAGAAGCATAGCAATCAACTGTGTCGGGGACCAAAGCGGACCCGACGGCCGACGCCATCAGAGACCCAGCCGTTGTGGAAGCTTGTAAAGCTACGGTCGAGGATCTCGACCCCGTTTAGCTGTATCGTAACAACCCTGAAAGAAAGGAGTACAGCGGCCATGGGCTCGCCGACCCGGGTTAGTATCATGTATTTCTGACTAACCACGTAGACACATTTGCTTTTTCCCATGCAGACATGCCAGGGATGTCGCCAGATATCGCCACCCACAGGCTCAACATGGACCCACTACATCCACCGGTAAGAACGTGCCACGTATGCACACGCGGATAGATCCGAGACGGTTCGACTTTTTCCACCCATTGCAAATATATGTCGAATACATCTCCAATAGGCGGAGGGACTAACTGTATGGGGTCGAATATGATACGGTTAATGTAAGTCGAGTACATATACGGCTGTAAACGTCAGATAACATCTTCCTTCACGTCCATATGACGAGAGGGAGTACGCCCACAACCATAAAGGCGTATTGGCAGAATCGCCCGTATAGGTGTTTTGACTCCTTCGCCTAATTTCGTCGCTGTAATAACAGTAGCTCTGAAATAATGTAATGTGTTGGCGAAGGGGCCTTCCTTCTATATAAGGAAGGTCTCCCTCATTTGTGAGACAAGTATTATTATTCATTAATAATACAATCTTTCTCTATCTATTATTCTCTCTTTATTTCATCTCTCTATTGTTGGCTAGCTTTAACACTTCAATAAGTTCTCTTGCGGTTTTATAAGAACAATCTACATACGAATCATAGATATGTCTTTGAATATATTACCACTGATTTCTATTTACCCTCTTATATAATCTTTGATTGTCCCTAACTTAAAAAACAACTTATATCTTTTGAGTCAAACAAACTTCTCGACACAATGGCCCTAAAATTTCTACAATTTATAAAAGGGCTTTTATAAAAAGATAGATATAGAGGAAATGATTTGAGTGGCTTGTGTTATTTGCACTTCTAAAGCATATAATTATACATGTTTTACAGGTCTAAGAGGTTCAAACTAAGCAGGTCTAAGACAGAATATTTGGAGTGTAAGTTTAGCTCTGAGTCGAGCGAAGTGGGTGGGAGCGTGATGATTGGATCTCACGCCAGGGCCAAGAAGGATAGTTTGAGATACCTTGGATCGGTGATCCAGGGGGACGGGGAGATAGACGGGGATGTCACTCACCGTATAGCGGTGGGGTGGTCGAAATGGAGGCTTGCATCAGGAGTCCTGTGTGATAAGAAAGTGCCACAGAAACTCAAGGGAAGTTTTATAAAGTTGTGGTTAGACCTGCCATGCTGTATGGGACGGAGTATTGGCGGGTGAAGAAATCTCATGTTCAGAGGATGATGGTTGCGGAGATGAGGATGCTTAACTGGATGTGCGGGCTCACCAAGTTAGATAAGATTAGGAACGAAGTTATTCGGGAGAAGGTAGGGGTGGCCCCAGTGGATGAGAAGATGCGAGAGGCGAGGCTTCGGTGGTTCGGGCATGTGCGGAGGAGAAGCCCCGATGCCCCGGTGAGGAGTTGTGAGCGGCTAGCGGTGGTCGGTGTGAGGCGAGGCGGAGGGAGGCCTAAGAGATACTGGGGAGAGGTAATTAGACATGACATGGCCAGGATGCGGATTTTCGAGGACATGACCCTTGATAGGAAAGTGTGGAGGTCTAGTATCAGGGTGGTAGGATAGGGGCTTCTAGGTTTTTCGTACTCCTTGCCGAGGTGGGTGAGGCGTGGTAGGGCCGCCTATAGATGATTAGTTATGTTCTGTTGTGGTAGTCATTTCTGGTAGTTACTGTTATGATATCATTGCATGCCCGCTTATTTATGGTATTTATGTCTCTTATGTTTAGATAATTTTTATGCGTTGTATGCTGGAGTAACTAATGCGGTTTTTGTTTTTGTTTTTGTCTGCTTTTCCTTCCCCTGCACCGAGGATCGATTGGAAACAGCCTCTCTGCCCTCTCGGGTAGAGGTAAGGTCTGTCTACATATTACCCTCCCCAGACCCCACCTTGTGGGAATATACTGGGTTGTTGTTGTTGTTGTATAATTATATATGTTTTACATCAAATCGTAGCTAATAATATAATTTAACAACAATAACAACGCAAATAATATCTCATCCATAAAAATTCTAAAGAATCAAAACTTAATCATAAGATTACCCTTTATCGAGAGGCGGCTTAATCCTAGGCCACTAAAGCCGCCTCACAAAATTAAGTGCTCAAAAGCTACTCTTCAACAACACCAATAGCAACAATCCAATATAATCTTATTTAGTGGAGTTTGGGAAGGGTAGTGTGTATGCAGACTTTACCCCTACCCTGGAATAGGGAGGCTGTTTCTAAATAGGCCATCGGCATCCTCCCCTCCGAGAACTTCCCACCTTACTCTTTGGGAGACTCGAACTCACAACCTCTCGGTTGGAAGTGGAGGTAATTCAAATATTTATTGTACTTATTATGTGGTCTTTCTTTTGTAGTTAGTTGAGAACATTCTAATGAAAGTGAAAAGCAATTAAACCTGCCAAAATTTCACAGTATAGCCAGTTTTCGGATTGGTCAATAAAAAATAGCTAGCATTTTCCAAGTCAATAAAAAATAGCCACCATTTTGCTGAATAGAGACCTGTCCAACATAATATACTGGAGTTCGGTGCACTTGTATATGAACTCCAACATATTATGTTGGACCGATATACTTTGCTGGCTCCAGTACAATATACTAGAGATTGGAGCACTGGTGCTCCAAACTCTAGTATATTATACTGAACCATTATACTTGCTGGAACTATAGTCTATTATGCTGGAGTTCTAGTGTTTTTTATAGGAACTCCATCATATTATGCTGGAGTTCTAGCATACTATCCTGGAACTCCAGGATAATTTGTTGGAGTTTAAATATACATATGTTGGAACTCTAGCATAATATTCTGGAGTATTTTTTGGGTTTTGAACAGTGTTTTCGCTCAAATTTATCTTTACATAAAAAATGGCTAAATTTCGATAACTTTTGAAATTGGGCTATTTTTGAACAAACAATTGTAAATCTGGCTATTTTTAAAAATATCCTATTAAATCTGCACTTACTTTCTAGTTCTTTTCGCTCCAACTTGAATAAATTTTATTTTTAACTCTAACTTTGTAAATTTTCTTTCAAGGTCTCTATAGGTGTATGCTTCAAGCTAATTAGATCGTAAAAAAACTATAGTTGATTTGTATATCATTTTTGAAAATACAAATTCACAAATGATTGTTACTTTGGAAGGAACTGATATATAGTGACTTATGTTTGACGATCATGTGGAAAAACAATTAAAATTAAACTTAATAGAATCTTATCAAAATTTAGTAATGTTTAAACAAAGATTAAATGGATTGGTTACATTGTCAAGATTAAATTGCATCTCAAAAAGAAAAAGAAAAAAACTTTAAAAAGAATATCTAAAATTATTAAACAAGTTTAAGGCCTCTTATTACAGCTTGTCTTTAGGCCTCCAATACCATTGAGCTGTCCTGACTTTTATCAAAAGGAACATCCATAAAGAAAGCAGGTTAATCATTTATTTCCAGTTATAGAGGATCCAGTTTCAACGAACAAGATCGAGCAGAATTCATCATTTGGACTTGGTTAACAAGAACGAGAAAAACTGGTAAATGCAGATGCATCGGATGCCTTAAAAAATTTACAGTTTAACTAAAACTAATACACTATTTGCGTATTGGTAGGTTTAAGAGCAAAAATATTTGAATAATACGAAACAATGAAGCAGTAAATAAAGCTGCGCCGGAGCTATTCAAGAATCTTGGCACCCTGCTGAGGAGGAAGCAGGTTTGATTGCTATAAAACAAATTTATACAGACACATATCCAATGTCAATTAATTGCATTGGCATTTCAATTTTGATCAGAAGTTACAATTGTAGAAGAAGGATATGTAAAATGGTTCAAAAATCAAAGAGACGCCATTGTTAGTTTGTCTTATGGAAAACTAGCCTGAGGACACTAGACATCCGTGGTGCAAGTAAAATCCCCTCAAGCTATCACTAAAAGCAGAGCAACAAGGCGGAATAACCCTCCTTAGTGATGATGACGAGAATACCATACTATTTAGAGAACTGATACTAACTTGAGGACAATTCTTCAAGTTTATCTCTCGCAATGATTTACAATTTTTCACCAATGCATGTATGCCATCTGCTGTCACTCCTTTGCAGTTCTCCAAGTTTAACTTCAATAGGCGAGAACATCTGCTCCCAATAATGGCCAGGCCTTCGTCACTTAACGATGAGCCAACTGCACTGATTACCTCAAGATTAGGCAATTCAGCGCCTTGTCCGATATGTGTAATCATTGAACAGTGATCAAGTCGCAAATCCCTCATCTGAGTGCACGCCTCTAGAACAGAAGCGATACCTGCCTCAGTAAGATTTCTACACGAGGACACATCAAGCATCTCCAAGTTGGGGCACACTAAAGCAACTTTTGCGAGAGAGTCATCATCCAGGTACAAGTTATTTGCCAAAATAACAGCCCTGATCCTTGTGTTCTTCACACCATTATGAAATGAATCCGTCATCCCCAAACAAGTATTTTCCATGTTAACGGTTTCTAGAGAAGGACAATTTCTTGCAAGCGTAAAGAATGTAGAAGTGGTCAATTTCAAACATTCTCTGAGATCGATGGCAACAAGACTTTGAAGATATTGGGATAAGTCATTCATATACTCATCAGTCAAGAAATGTACTTGAACCAAAGATAAGAACTTTAGTGATTGGTACGAACACAGAAGTGAAGAGATACCAGATAGAGTGAAATTTGTACACTCACAAAGTGAAAGCCTAGATAGAGGGAGAGAAGCCTTGGCCACCAAGAAGAGAAATTCATCCGAAATAGTTGAGCTGGAAACATCAAGTGTCTGTAAAGTTCGGCTGCAAGCAGCCAAACATTCAAAACCAGGACTTGATCGAGGAATGTGAATTTCAGACACTGAAATCCAATTCAAAGCAGCACAAGTACGTAGCATAGAGAGGATCCCATTTACAGTTATCAAAGTGCAATGCTCCAACTCAATGCCTTGTAAATTTAAACAATTCATAGACAAAGCAACAAGCGAATTATCCGTAATAAAATGATTCCCAGAAACATTGATTTTACGTAAATTGGTCAAATTAACCGATAAAATCCCAATCCCAGAATCAGTCACGATCAAATCACCGTTGATTCTGTTCATCAAACTGAAATCAAATTTCGTCCTTGGATAGCTAATATCAAGCTCTTCCAAAAATGGAAACGACTGTGCTATAGCACACAGATCAGGATCACGTAAAAGAGCGAGATCCCTACACTTCAAAACCCTCAAACCCTTCAATTTACGCCCTAATTCCTTCAAACCCTTGACGGGTAACTGTTTCTGATTAGAGATATCAAGTTGTTCAAGATTGGAGGTATAGGAGACAGAATTGGCAAGATCAACAAGAACACGATCAAGTTCACCGCGAAAATTACTGAGATCAATCGATTTAAGATTCGGAAAACGGCGAATGAGTTTAGCAATTGTACCGTGGATGAGAAGAGTGGAGTCAATTACAGACAAGTGGAGGCGTAGACGATTGGTGAGAGCAAGGAATTGCTTGGACACAGAAGAAAATGATTCCACATCGGATTGGTGATGGAGACGATTGAATATCAGTTCCCAGCATTCTTCAGGCAAATCTTTGCAATTAATCGCCATTGATTTCAGCAAATTAGGGCAAAAAATGGATGAAGATCGAGTGATTAGGGAGACGATTGGGAATTCCACAATCTTTTGAAAGAGAATCCCGGACTTGAGGCTTAAAAGCCAAAGACAATTTCTCCTTAAGCCAAGTGGCAACCTTGAAAAAAGCCACTTGACATAATTAGTTATTTAGTTAATAGTTAGTTATTTTTTTGAATTTAAATATCTATAAAATATGAAAATAAGAAACAAAAAATTATCAATTCATATTGGGGAGTAGTTATTCCTAATATATATATATATATATATATATATATATATATATATATATATATATATATATATATATATATATATATATATATATATATATATATATATATATTATAGAGAATAGGAATAGCAAAAAAGTCCAAAGAATGCCAAGTTTCACCAAAATTCAACAAGTGTCAAAATTTAGGAACAAACCTCCAAAATATTTGGATATTCAAAAATAATTTAAAAGTAAATAAAAAAATAAAAAATCTTTAATCTTTCAATTCAATTTACTACAACACAGACAATTTTTTAAATGCTTTGTTAAACCTAAAAATTCGAAAAACATAACTACTCCAAGTCTAAATTATTAAGTGCCGATATAATCAGATAAATGAAAAGAGTGCTCTAGAATTAGCGTCACTTTACAAATTGAACCTTCCCTTTTCTCTTAAAAATTAAAAATTCCGAGTATTTATTAGATGCATTGATTTTAGAAAATGTATACCAAGACAAACCGTTATTTTTTTCTATTAAAAGAGAGAAAATATTGTTGTACTAATTTGATAGTGTTGAGAAAAAGTTATTTGGCACTTTTAGAATAAAATCGAAACTATTTTTGATTAATTTAAATTATATATCTATATTTATATAAAGATTCACTCATCAAGAATATAAGAAAAATATTATACAAAAGAAAGCAACAAACATAAATATTAAACAAAGTAACATGCTAATATTTTTTTATTAACAATGTAATAATACTAAATATTGGATAATATATTAAAAATTTACATAACAAAAAAAGTTATTCGATGACTATATTAGTTCCTTTAATTTAATAGAGATTTTATCAATTAAAATTCAGATTATATTATTGAGAATAGCAAAATAAAATTTAAAATAAAATAATATTTCACGAGTAATAAAATATATCTTTTATTATATTACAAAAAGAAAGTAGTAATAAAAAATATTATACAAATTTATATGCTAATAAATTTTTATTAACAATATAATAATACTAAATATTATATATAATAAAGAATAATATAGAACAAAAAATATTTTTTATTAGTCCCTTTAATTTAATAGATATTTTAGTCATTAAAATGCAAATAATATTGCTGAGAAAAAAGAATAAAATTTAAAATAAAAATATGTTTCTTGATTAATAAAATATATATCTTCTATTATATTACAAAAAGATAGTAGCAGATAAAAACATTAAACAATGTAATATACTAATAAAAATATCTATAAACAATATAATAATACTAAATATTGGTAATATAACATCTTCACAAGGTAGAGGTAAGGTTTGCGTACAGACTACCATCCCCGAATTCCATGGTGTGGGATAATACTAGGTATATTGTTGTTGTTGTTGTTGTATATAAGTACATTTAATTTAATAGAGATATTAGATATCGTATTGACAAATATGATGACAATTAAAATTTATAAAATAATACAATCTAATATATTCAAATAACCCGATCATAATTTCCATTAATTCATATTTTTTAATATCGACCGCGCATCGCGCGGATACGACTACTAGTATAATGTTAAAGTGGGGTTCCCGTTATCCGTGGGCCAGCTAGGCAACTATAACAGGATGGTATTTCATTTCCTCCATTTCGATTTTGAAATTTAAATTTATGATCCGCTTACTAATGAATCCTATCATTGACCTTATAAATTATTGTAAATATTTGCCGCACTGTAACAGTTTAAATTTAAATTACTTCTACTTATATGCACACACAAAAACAATTCAATTCTTACTTTACCTTTAGGAAATAAAGATCTCCTTGTCACTTTCATTAAGTAACTCCCAGTAAGGATATACAAAGAAAATCAATAAATCACACCAACTCAATAATTTGAGTCAAACCAAAAAGAAAAAAAAATTAACTGTGATTTGGTTTGGCACGGCGAAAAAAACCCGGTCATAATTAGTTTGGTTTAGTTTTAACTATAAAAAGTCAAATCGAAACCAACCCAACCCGATATTATATATATAAATTTTTAGATATATTTAATATATAAATATACGTATTGTGATATAATTTATAAATATTTCTTAAAGAATTTCATAATTGTATCTTTTAAGGTATTATTTCAAGGTAGGACTTATAACTTTTGAATGTTCCAATAAGTTTTATAGCAAAATATTAGTAAACTATGTTACCAAAAGCCAAAACCAATATCAAATCAATACTAATGCTAACAAAAGACATTCAATTCAATACTATGAACGGGAATGTATTAAATATTTATATTTTATTTTGCAATAATTTAGACAAAAATGCATAACCTATTTTTATTTTTTTCTTTAGCGTTTAGTCATGTGATTAATACTCCCTTATTAATCACTTATTTTATTATGACTTATTACTTTTAAGTTATATTTAATTTTATTATGGCTTTTTAATTGGCAATATTTATAATACATAATTTTATTGTCTTTGTAGTTGAATATTTTAGGATAATGCCATAACACATCTCATATTTTGTATTATTTTTTTTTTGGAAAATACTTCATATAGTTGTATCGTACTAGGATTAAAAAAATATTTTGAGCAAAATTTATATGTTTTGTTCTACGAAGATTTTACCCGAAAAAAATCCGAAAAAACCCGAATAATCCAAAACCCGAGAAAACCCAAGCATGAAAAATCGAGTTTTATTGGATTGGTTTGGTCTTTAGATTTATAACCCGATACAATTGGTTTGGTTTGCCAATTATAAAATCCGAACCAACCCGACCTACGTACACCCCTACATCCGACCATCAATCACACTATTATTTCTGTGCACTCCATATTTTACTCTATAATTCAAAATTTTTCGTGTAATCATTATTTATTCTTTTCCACATATTTATTCAATTCACCTATAATGAAAATATAACATTAATTATTTTAGATTTAAGAAGGTAAACCAATGTTATTAATAATTCATTAATGATTATTTACAATGAAGAATTTTGAATGACAAAATAACAAAAGTAAAATTACTTGTTTAAGGATGTATGGGTCATAACCCGATTCTATAACAGTCGACAAGGTTGATCGCTCCTCTTGGCTAATGCAAGAGTAATAAGTGCCATAATCATCCCTAATTAAGAAGACCTTCTCGCATCCACTTAAAATGGTTATTAAGGTTATGACATGTCGGATATATCTCAAATAATCCTCTAACGTGGGCCCAGCCATCAAGGGTCAACATATACAATTCACATCTATAAGTACAAAGAGGAGGGGCAAAAACGGGGGTTCTACTCTCTCCCTATGAGGGGCTCTAGAAATACAGAGTAAACTACAGAGTGAGAACCCAAGAGAAAAAGCAGAAAGAGGGTAGATCAAATAAAACATGATTGTAAAGCTCTGAACCTCCCAATGGGAAGGCAGACTACTATATTATCAAGAATAAAGATCACCTATGTTTTCTGTTGTTGATATGAATATTTTCATTATCTTTTCCTTTACTAGATTCTTGATGTGTTACGACTTGCTATGACTGTCCCTTAACTTATATCGATTTTTTTGAATTCATAAAATGATCAATAATTTTTTGAGTCAAACAATTGGCGCCGTCTGTGGAGATTTCCTAGCAAGATCGCGTAAATCTTCCTGAAATCAGAACCAAAGAGAAAACATCGAGAAAAGGGAAAATAACCCAATCAGAGCAAACCTGATTCATCTCGTCCACACGCCGGAACTCGGGCTACGCGCCCTCGACTCAAAATAATCAACGAATGTTCAACGACATTTGAACTGGGACTCAGGCCACGTGCCTTCGCCGAATCAATTTCACCATAGTTGAATTAGAACTCGGGCTACGCGCCCTCGACTCAAAATTATCAATGAATATTCAACGACAATTAAACTAGGACTCAGGCCATGTGCCTTCGCCAAATCAATTCAACCATAGTTGAATTAGAACTCGGGCTACGCACCCTCGACTCAAAATAATCAACGAATGTTCAACATAGTTGAACTGGGACTCAGGTCATATGCCTTCGCTGAATCAATTCAATAATAGTTGAATTAGAACTCGGGCTACGCGCCCTCAACTCAAAATAGTCAACGAATGTTCAACGACAGTTAAACTGGGACTCAGGCCATGTGCCTTCGCCGAATCAATTCAACCATAGTTGAATTAGAACTTGGGCTACGCGCCCTCGACTCAAAATAATCAACGAATGTTCAACAACAGTTGAACTGGGACTCAGGCCATGTTCCTTCGCCGAATCAATTCAACCACAGTTGAATTAGAACTCGGTCTACGCGCCTGTCACGACCCAAACCCTGGTCGTGATGGCGCCCAACACAATGCTAGGCAAGCCCGACCATATTATCCTTTTAACCAGCCAATTATTAAATAAATTAAACTTAAACAGTAGTTAGTCATAACAGGTGATAACCGAAACGTCAAAACATACAAAATACGGTCCCAAACATATCGTGGTGTCACGAGACTGAGCCTCTACAGAATAGCATCCTAATACAACCAAGTCTAGACAAATAGGAAATCAACAAGATGATAAGGAAGGAGAAAACAAGCTCTGCGGACGCTGGCAGCTACCTCGTAATCTCCGCAAAAGTAGGTATGAATCAGCAGCTACAATGTCTCAACTGCTCTCGGGCACCTGTGGATCTGCACCAAAAAGTGCAGGGGAGTGGGGTGAGTATATTTCAACTCCGTGAGTAACAATAATAAATAATAACTGAAAGTAAGAACTCCTGTGCTATCACTTAGCAGTTCTAAGGCAACCTTCACAAGTACGTCATCACTATAGTAGTACTTTAACCTCCAATCTACGTTTATCTCTACAAGATTCCACACTGAACTAACCCTCGCTCGTACCCCTACGGTGTACGGCCATCTCGACATATAAAGGCATATACTTATATCTATAATGTATAAGTATCTAAGTAAATAGTAGGATATGATTAAGTATAATGTTGCGGCGTGCAGCCCGCTCCAATACATATAACTGCTGCGGCGCGCAGCCCGCTCCATTTAACGTCGACGGCGCTCACTGGGGGTGTATACGGACTTCGGAGGGGCTCCCTAGGCCCAAGCGCTATGGTGCTATGGCGTGCAGCCAGGTCCACCATATATCACTGCGGCGTGCAGTCCGATCCAACATATATACTGCTGCGGCGTGCAGCCCGATCCCATAATATACCAGCGCTCACTGGAATGTGTGCAGACTCAGACTCCGAAGGGGCTCCTACAGCCCAAGCGCAATAATACTGCGGCGTGCAGTCCGTCCCACATGTATATTACATGTATATCACATGTATATTACTGCGGCGTGCAATCCGATCCAAAATAGGTATCTATATACATAATACCTCATAATGGGTCCTCGACCCTATCCCAGTCAGTATGTACTTGGCCTCTCAGGCCCAATATAATATATCACAATGGGTCCTTGACCCTGTCTCAGTTAATATAGACTTGGCCTTTCAGGCCCGATATAACATCTCATAGTGGGTCCTCGACCCTATCTCATCTCAATCGGTATAAACTTGGCCATTCAGGCCCACTCAGCTAGAACAGGGAATTCCACCCTAGATAATCTCTCTCAATGTACACATCTAGTACGGGCTCATATTATGCTATACGGCTAGAGCTATGGCTGAGTGTATATTTCCAACACGATATAAAGGTCACCTAGCTCTATAGGCTCCCTAACGCTCTACAGATCGGCACAAGGCCCCAAACATGGCTATCAGCCCAATGGTACAGTTATAACCTCATTAACAGTTGTACAACACAGTATTCTATTAGCCGGGAAGGACTAAGTCCGAATCCCCTATCACAATGTCACCACGCCCATCATAGAACGTGTGTCTCATCTCAATATAGCACTGTAAAGTGCTAGTACGGGGTTTCAAACCCTCAATACATTATTTACTACTACCACTCACCTCGAACCGGTAGAAGCTTCAATCCGCCTTGCGCTTGCCTCGCAAATCAATCTCCTCGGATGCCAAATCTGCTCGAAATCATAGAGAATGCATCAATATACGCTAATTTCACGAAATTCATTCGAAATAACCCAATTTATATCAAAACCCACAAGTTGTCAAAACCCGACTTTTGGTACACTTGTCGAAAAATTACAAAAATTACATATTCGGAATCCTCATCTCGATACGAGTCTAGGCATATAAATTTTACCAAAATCGGACTCCATTTGCCCACTCAAATCAGTGTTTTTCTTAAATTTAGGCCTAGGGCTCAAACCCACCTTAAATCTTCCATTTACGGGGATTTAACCAAGGATTTCATGTTAAAATGATGTAATTAAGCCACAAAACTTACCTCCAACGAATCCCCGATGAATTACCAGCAATTCCCGTGAGTTTCTCTCCCTAGAACTCAAAAATGGAGGTTTCATGAATGAAACCCGTAGCCCCTCTGTTCTGTGATTAAATTCTCTGCCAGACGAATTAACCCTACGCGATCGCAGCCTTTGGCACGCGATCGCGATGCACAAATTTTGGGCGGCCTAATTTTCCTCTACGCGATCGCGTGATCCTAGACGCGATCGCAGTGAACAATTCAGTGACCCTACGCGATCGCAAACGAACTAACGCGATCGCGAAGAACAAACTCGGCCGGCTCCCAGATTAACCTACGCGATCGCGACACTAGACACGCGATCGCACTGCTTCCGACCAAATACCCTACGCGATCGCATAAAACCTCACGCGATCGCAATGCTCCAACCTTCAGACTTACGCGATCGCAGGCTTTGCTTCGCGATCGCAGAGCTCAGGATTTCTCCCTTACGCGATCGCATGGCCATCTCCGCGATCGCGGAGAACAAAATTTTTCTGCGATTATTGCAGCAGAACAGCAGTGCCTTTTGGCACAAATTGGTCCGTTTGGACCCCCGAATCCATCCCGAGGCCCCCGGGACCCCAACGAAAACCACCAACATACTCCAAAACACGATACGAACTTGTTTCAATCATAAAAACACCATCCTAAACATCAAAATCATCAATTACACACAGATTCAAGCTTATGTTTATTCAAAACTTTCAAAACTAACATTCAATCCAAAACCCGATCAAACGATGTCCGAATGACCTGAAAATTTGCAGGCATATCCAAAATCACCTAACGGAGCTACTGCAACTGTCGGAATTCCATTCCGACCCCCGGATCAAAATCTCACCTACCGTTCGGATTTCGCCAAAATTCAACCTTAGCCAATTCAAGCCTATTTCTACACGGGCCTCCAAATTCAATTCCGATCGCTCCCCTAAGTCACAAATCACCTTCCGGAACTAACCGAATCATCGAATCCGATTCCGAACCCTCTAACCAAATAGTCAACTCCGGGTTGACTTTCCTTATTCAAGCTTCCTCTAAAAAGGCTATATGCCTCATTTCCAATTTAATTTCACTCCTAACTCCCCCGATAGACTCTAACACTTATATAAAAGCATGAATTATGTAATTACAACATAACGGGGTGGTAATTCCCGTGACGACGGGCCGGGTCGTCACATTCTCCCTCTCTTAAGCAAACGCTCGTCCTCGAGCGGGTCAAGAAACATACCTGAAGTCTCAAATAGCTGAGGGTATCTGCTCCGCATCTCCCGCTCAACCTCCCAAGTAGCCTCCTCCACGGGTCGACCTCTCCACTGAACCTTAACCGATGCAATCTCCTTGGACCTCAATTTTCTCACCTGACGACCCAAAATAGCAATAGGCTCCACATCATAGGACAGATCACCATCAAGCTGGATGGTACCGAAGTCTAATACATGAGACGGATCTCCAATGTACTTCCGGAGCATAGACACATGGAATACCGGATGAACGCTGGATAAACTGGGTGGCAAGGCTAACTCATATGCCACCTCTCCAACTCTCCCGAGTATCTCAAAAGGGCCAATATACCTGGGACTCAACTTCCCTTTCCTCCCGAACCTCATGACACCCTTCATAGGTGAAATCTTCAACAATACTCTGTCACCAACCATGAACGACAACTCTCGAACTCTACGGTCCGCATAACTCTTCTGACGAGACTGTGCTGTACGAAGCCTCTCCTGGATCAACTTTGCTCTATCCGGAGCATCCTGGACTAACTCAGTCCCTATCAATCTAACCTCACCAGGCTCAAACCATCCCACGGGGGATCTACACCGCCTGCCATACAATGCCTCGTACGGGGCCATCTGAATACTCGACTGGTAGCTGTTGTTGTAGGCAAACTCAGCAAGTGGTAAGAATTCATCCCACGAACCACCAAAATCAATCACACATGCCCGCAACATATCCTCCGGGATCTGAATAGTACGCTCAGACTGCCCGTCTGTCTGGGGGTGAAATGTTGTACTCAACTCAACCCTCATACCCATCTCTCGCTGAAATGCTCTCCAAAACTGGGAAGTGAACTGAGTGCCTCTGTCAGATATAATAGACACTGGGACCCCATGCAACCTGACAATCTCCCGAATAAAGATCACCGCCAACCGCTCCGATGAGTAAGTAGTACTAACTGGGATGAAATGTGCGGACTTAGTCAGCCGATCAACGATCACCCATACCGAATCAAACTTCCTCGCTATCCGAGGTAGTCCAGTAACAAAATCCATGGTGATCCTCTCCCATTTCCACTCAGGAATGACCATACGCTGAAGAACACCGCCCGGTCTCTGATGCTCATACTTGATCTGTTGGCAATTGAGGCACTTAGCTACATGCCTAACAATATCCATCTTCATTCTCCTCCACCGGTAGTGTTGTCTCAAGTCTTGGTACATCTTTGCGGCACCTGGGTGAATAGAGTACCGCGAACTGTGTGCCTCCTCAAGTATTAACTCCCGCAAACCATCAACATTGGGCACACATATACGGCCCTGCATCCTCAAAACACCATCACTGTCGATAGTCACATCTCTAACATCATTATGCTGCACTCTGTCCTTAAGGACAAGCAAATGTGGGTCATCATACTGTCGCTCTCTGATGCGATCATATAAGGAAGATCGAGAAACAATACAAGCCAACACTCGACTCGGCTCCGAAATATCTAATCTCACTAGCCGATTGGCTAGGGCATGAACATCATAAGCAAAAGGCCTCTCCCCAACTGGGATGAAAGCTAAGCTGCCCATGCTAACCGCCTTCCGACTCAAGGCATCGGCCACCACATTGGCCTTTCCCGGATGATACAAAATAGTGATATCATAGTCCTTAAGCAACTCCAACCACCTCCGCTGTCTCAAATTAAGGTCCTTCTGTCTGAATAAGTGCTGAAGGCTGCGATGATCCGTGAACACCTCACATGAGACACCATACGGGTAATGCCTCCAAATCTTCAAGGCATGAACTATGGCTGCTAGCTCCAAATCATGAACAGGGTAGTTCTTCTCGTGGGGCTTCAACTGACGAGAGGCATAAGCAATGACCCTACCCTCCCGCATCAACACACAACCAATGCCCACTCCTGAGGCATCACAATATACAGTATAAGAATTTGACGTTGTCGGTAGAATCAAGACTGGTGCTGTGGTCAGTGCTGTCTTGAGCTTCCGAAAGCTCTCCTCGCACTCCTCGGACCATAAGAAAGGAACACCCTTCCGAGTCAATCTAGTCAAGGGTGAAGCAATAGAAGAGAACCCCTGAACAAATCGGCGATAATACCCTGCCAATCCCAGAAAGCTACGGATCTCAGTAACTGAGGTCGGTCTGGGCCAACTCTGCACTGCCTCGACCTTCCTCGGATCTACCCGAATACCATCACAGGACACCACGTGCCCTAAGAATGCCACGGACTCAAGCCAGAACTCACATTTGGAGAACTTGGCATACAGCTTCTCCTCTCTCAATCTCTGCAATACTATACTCAAGTGCCGAGCATGCTCCTCCCGGCTACGAGAGTAGACAAGTATGTCATCAATGAATACGATCACAAATGAATCAAGATACGGCCTGAATACACTGTTCATCAGATGCATAAATGCTGCTGGGGCGTTGGTTATCCCAAAAGACATCACGAGGAACTCATAGTGACCATATCTGGTCCGGAATGCAGTCTTCATAATGTCAGACTCTCTAATCTTCAGCTGATGGTAGCCGGAACGAAGATCAATCTTCGAGAACACCCTAGCTCCCTGGAGCTGATCAAACAAATCATCAATACGAGGAAGAGGATACTTATTCTTCACTGTTACTTTGTTTAGCTGCCTATAGTCAATACACATTCTCATAGATCCGTCCTTTTTCTTAACGAACAGGACTGGTGCACCCCACGGCGACACACTCGGCCGAATAAACCCCTTATCTAGGAGTTCCTGGAGCTGCTCCTTCAATTCCTTCAACTCAGCCGGTGCCATACGATACGGAGGAATAGAAATAGGCTGAGTGCCCGGCACCAAATCGATACCAAAATCAATATCCCTGTCCGGCGGCATGCCCGGCAGGTCTGAGGGAAACACATCAGGAAAGTCTCGCACAATGGGAACAGAATCAATACTGGGAGTCTGGGCCTCGACTTCCCGCACAAATGCTAAATAAGAGAGACATCCCTTCCCAACCATTCGTTGGGCCTTGAGGAAAGATATTACCCTGCTAGGTACATACTCAGTCGTGCCTCGCCACTCGATCCTCTGAATGCCCGGCATAGCCAAGGTGACTGTCTTAGCATGACAGTCCAGAATAGCATGACATGGAGATAGCCAGTCCATGCCCAATATAACATCAAAATCAATCATGCTGAGAAGCAACAGGTCTACTCGGGTCTCCAGACCTCCGATAGTGACCAAACAGGACCGGTATACGTGGTCCACAACAATAGTATCCCCTACCGGGGTAGATACATGCACCGGCAGGCTCGAGACTCCCTCGGGTCGTGCCCAAATGAGGAGCAAAATATGTAGACACATAAGAATAAGTAGAACCGGGATCAAACAATGCGAGGCATCTCTGCGGCCAATCATTTCGACTTGTAATGACATCATCGAAGCAAACCTCAGATCGACCCCGAAAAGCATAGCATCTAGCTCGACCGCCCGATCGGCCTCCCCTCGAGGGCGACCCCTAGCCGTCTCTGACCCTCGCCCCTAGCCGGCGGGGCGGGTGCTTGAAGTAGAAGGACCGGATGACGAGGGCTGCCCCCTCGCTGATAAGATCCGGAAACAAGACGGGGACACTCCCTACGGTGATGCCCAAACTCTCCGCACTCGTAGCAACTCCCCGGTCCTGGGGGCTGAGACTGATAAGGACCTCTGGCGCTGGAATGGCCAGCCGATGAACTAGGCCGAGATGAACCCCGAGCGGATGGGGCCCGTGAAGAACTACGAGCCGGCATGGCACCGAGAGCCGGGCGGCTCGGTGCGAACACCGATAATCCTGTCTAAGAGACCATCCGCGACGATCCGAGCGTCTCGACCGCGAAGACCCGAAAGAGCGACCTCGGCTCGCGCGACTGCGGCCTCGGGTGCGGGTGCCACCGGAACTAGCTCGCTCCTCGAGGCCTCTTGGCCTCCCTCTCATCCCGCTCCCTGCGACGATCCGTCTCAATGTCGTGAGCAATATCCACGACATCCTCAAATGTACGACTCAAAACCCTCTCCCGAGTCATCAAAATACGAATGGGGTAGATGAGGCCGTCCACAAAGCGCCCAATCCTCTCTCTGTCGGAATGAACCAACCACGGTGCATATCCTGGACAACTCTGTAAACCTGATCTCATACTCTGACACTGACATGTCCCCCTGACGGAGACCCTCAAACTGCCTACGCATCTCCTCTCTCCGAGATCGAGGCACCCATTTCTCCAAGAACATAGTGGAGAACTCCGGCCATGATAGTGGTGTTGCCCCTGCCGGCCTGCGGCGCTCATAAGCCTCCCACCAAGCGAAGGCTGGTCCCTGAAACTGAAAGGTAGTGAAAGATACCCCACTGGACTCCAATATCCCTGCCGTACGAAGCATCCGACGGCACTTATCCGGAAAACCTTGGGCGTCCTCGCCCGGAGCACCAGTGAACACTGGAGGAGATAACCTGGTGAACCTCTCGAGACGACGCTGCTCATCGTCCGTCATAGCTGGGACCCTGTCCCCCTGAATCTGATCTGCTGGCTGAACCGGAACCACAGGCTGAACTGGAGGAGCCTCTAGTGTCTGTAAGCCCTGCACTGCTGGCTCTGGAGTGCGTACCGCGGGGGTCCGATGACCACCCCCGATCCCCGATGCAGCTGCTGCAGTAGTAACTGAAACCGCCTGTGCTAGGCCAGTGCAGACTGCTAGTATCTGAGCCAGGGTCTCCTGTAGACCCGGAATAGCAATGGGCACAGCTGGTGCCTGATCTGGTGCTGCTGGCACCTCTGCAACTGGGGGCTGTGGGTCAGCTGGCACTGCCTCAGCTGCCCTAACTCCGCCACGACCGCGACCGCGTCCACGACCTCTAGTAGGTGGTAGTGGTGGTCGTCCTCCACGTCCGGATGATCGAGTTCTCGCCATCTGCGAGAGAATAGAATGTCAAAGTTCAGTTCAAGTCAAAAGTAATCGCACGACAAGAATTCCAAGAATTGAAACTTTTCCTAAAAAGGTTTGCAGCCTCCCGAGGATAAGTACAGGCGTCCCCGCACCGATCCACGAGACTCTACCAACCGGCTCATGACTCGCGAGACCTATTAACCTAGGCTCTGATACCAACTTGTCACGACCCAAACCCCGGTCGTGATGGCGCCCAACACAATGCTAGGCAAGCCCGACCATATTATCCCTTAAACCAGCCAATTATTAAATAAATTAAACTTAAACAGTAGTTAGTCATAACAGGTGATAACCGAAACGTCAAAACATACAAAATACGGTCCCAAACATATCGTGGTGTCACGAGACTGAGCCTCTACAGAATAGCATCCTAATACAACCAAGTCTAGACAAATAGGAAATCAACAAGATGATAAGGAAGGAGAAAACAAGCTCTGCGGACGCTGGCAGCTACCTCGTAATCTCCGCAAAAGTAGGTATGAATCAGCAGCTACAATGTCTCAACTGCTCTCGGGCACCTGTGGATCTGCACCAAAAAGTGCAGGGGAGTGGGGTGAGTATATTTCAACTCCGTGAGTAACAATAATAAATAATAACTGAAAGTAAGAACTCCTGTGCTATCACTTAGCAGTTCTAAGGCAACCTTCACAAGTACGTCATCACTATAGTAGTACTTTAACCTCCAATCTACGTTTATCTCTACAAGATTCCACACTGAACTAACCCTCGCTCGTACCCCTACGGTGTACGGCCATCTCGACATATAAAGGCATATACTTATATCTATAATGTATAAGTATCTAAGTAAATAGTAGGATATGATTAAGTATAATGTTGCGGCGTGCAGCCCGCTCCAATACATATACTGCTGCGGCGCGCAGCCCGCTCCATTTAACGTCGACGGCGCTCACTGGGGGTGTATACGGACTTCGGAGGGGCTCCCTAGGCCCAAGCGCTATGGTGCTATGGCGTGCAGCCAGGTCCACCATATATCACTGCGGCGTGCAGTCCGATCCAACATATATACTGCTGCGGCGTGCAGCCCGATCCCATAATATACCAGCGCTCACTGGAATGTGTGCAGACTCGGACTCCGAAGGGGCTCCTACAGCCCAAGCGCAATAATACTGCGGCGTGCAGTCCGTCCCACATGTATATTACATGTATATCACATGTATATTACTGCGGCGTGCAATCCGATCCAAAATAGGTATCTATATACATAATACCTCATAATGGGTCCTCGACCCTATCCCAGTCAGTATGTACTTGGCCTCTCAGGCCCAATATAATATATCACAATGGGTCCTTGACCCTGTCTCGGTTAATATAGACTTGGCCTTTCAGGCCCAATATAACATCTCGTAGTGGGTCCTTGACCCTGTCTCATCTCAATCGGTATAAACTTGGCCTTTCAGGCCCACTCGGCTAGAACAGGGAATTCCACCCTAGATAATCTCTCTCAATGTACACATCTAGTACAGGCTCATATTATGCTATACAGCTAGAGCTATGGCTGAGTGTATATTTCCAACACGATATAAAGGTCACCTAGCTCTATAGGCTCCCTAACGCTCTACAGATCGGCACAAGGCCCCAAACATGGCTATCAGCCCAATGGTACAGTTATAACCTCATTAACAGTTGTACAACACAGTATTCTATTAGCCGGGAAGGACTAAGTCCGAATCCCCTATCACAATGTCACCACGCCCATCATAGAACGCGTGTCTCATCCCAATATAGCACTGTAAAGTGCTAGTACGGGGTTTCAAACCCTCAGTACATTATTTACTACTACCACTCACCTCGAACCGGTAGAAGCTTCAATCCGCCTTGCGCTTGCCTCGCAAATCAATCTCCTCGGATGCCAAATCTGCTCGAAATCATAGAGAATGCATCAATATACGCTAATTTCACGAAATTCATTCGAAATAACCCAATTTATATCAAAACCCACAAGTTGTCAAAACCCGACTTTTGGTACACTTGTCGAAAAATTACAAAAATTACATATTCGGAATCCTCATCTCGATACGAGTCTAGGCATATAAATTTTACCAAAATCGGACTCCATTTGCCCACTCAAATCAGTGTTTTTCTTAAATTTAGGCCTAGGGCTCAAACCCACCTTAAATCTTCCATTTACAGGGATTTAACCAAGGATTTCATGTTAAAATGATGTAATTAAGCCACAAAACTTACCTCCAACGAATCCCCGATGAATTACCAGCAATTCCCGTGAGTTTCTCTCCCTAGAACTCAAAAATGGAGGTTTCATGAATGAAACCCGTAGCCCCTCTGTTCTGTGATTAAATTCTCTGCCAGACGAATTAACCCTACGCGATCGCAGCCTTTGGCACGCGATCGCGATGCACAAATTTTGGGCGGCCTAATTTTCCTCTACGCGATCGCGTGAACCTTGACGCGATCGCAGTGAACAATTCAGTGACCCTACGCGATCGCAAACGAACTAACGCGATCGCGAAGAACAAACTCGGCCGGCTCCCAGATTAACCTACGCGATCGCGACACTAGACACGCGATCGCACTGCTTCCGACCAAATACCCTACGCGATCGCATAAAACCTCACGCGATCGCAATGCTCCAACCTTCAGACTTACGCGATCGCAGGATTTGCTTCGCGATCGCAGAGCTCATGATTTCTCCCTTACGCGATCGCATGGCCATCTCCGCGATCGCGGAGAACAAAATTTTTCTGCGATTATTGCAGCAGAACAGCAGTGCCTTTTGGCACAAATTGGTCCGTTTGGACCCCCGAATCCATCCCGAGGCCCCCGGGACCCCAACGAAAACCACCAACATACTCCAAAACACGATACGAACTTGTTTCAATCATAAAAACACCATCCTAAACATCAAAATCATCAATTACACACAGATTCAAGCTTATGTTTATTCAAAACTTTCAAAACTAACATTCAATCCAAAACCCGATCAAACGATGTCCGAATGACCTGAAAATTTGCAGGCATATCCAAAATCACCTAACGGAGCTACTGCAACTGTCGAATTCCATTCCGACTCCCGGATCAAAATCTCACCTACCGTTCGGATTTCGCCAAAATTCAACCTTAGCCAATTCAAGCCTATTTCTACACCGGGCCTCCAAATTCAATTCCGATCGCTCCCCTAAGTCACAAATCACCTTCCGGAACTAACCGAATCATCGAATCCGATTCCGAACCCTCTAACCAAATAGTCAACTCCGGGTTGACTTTCCTTATTCAAGCTTCCTCTAAAAAGGCTATATGCCTCATTTCCAATTTAATTTCACTCCTAACTCCCCCGATAGACTCTAACACTTATATAAAAGCATGAATTATGTAATTACAACATAACGGGGTGGTAATTCCCGTGACGACGGGCCGGGTCGTCACAGCGCCCTCGACTCAAAATAATCAGCGAATGTTCAACGACGGTTGAATCAGGACTTAGGCCATGTACCTTTGCCGAATCAATTCAACCATAGTTGAATTAGAACTCAGGCTACACTCTCTCGACTCAAAATAATCAATGAATGTTCAACGACATTTGAACTGGGACTCAGGCAAGGTGCCTTCGCCGAATCAATTCAACCATAGTTGAATTAGAACTCGGGCTACGCGCCCTCGACTGAAAATAATCAATGAATGTTCAACGACAGTTGAACTAGGACTCAGGCCGTATGTCATCGCTGAATCAATTCAACCATAGTTGAATTAGAACTCGGGCTACGCGCCCTCGACTCAAAATAATCAATGAATGTTCAACGACAGTTGAACTGGGACTCAAGTCATGTGCCTTTGCCGAATTAATTCAACTATAGTTGAACTAGAACTCGGGCTACGCGCCCTCGACTCAATATAATCAACGAATGTTCAACAACAGTTGAACTGGGCTACATGCCCTGTGCCTTCACCGAATCAATCCGTTCACAGTTGAAATTCGACTCAGGCTACGCACCCTCGATCCGGACACATGCCATTACGCTCAGCGACAGCTAAACCGAGATTCAAGCGATGAATCTTTTCCAAATAAGTTCGACTACGATCTAATTAAGATCCGGGTCATCTACCTCCACCGATAAACTGACGAATAAACTAAGGCGCAAGACAGACATCCTCGCTATCCAGGTAAACACGCCTGATCCTTACTAGAGTGAAAGACGTGCAAGAACTGATGCCTGCTAACTTGGTCGAGCTTTCATTATCACGAAGAAATGCCTAATCGCACCCAAAACGGGATTATGATTGGAACAAATCGCCTTTGAGGAGACACATCGCCACATCCAAAAAAGGGGGGAGGGAATCACCCCCCCTAAAAGCGCAAGTGAAGCAAGCAGTAATTGAGCAGTGAAAAAAGGGGAGCTCCCCCTTAATTCAAAGAACAATCTCGGGCCATACCCGTCTACACTCAGCCTAACATCGTCCAAAAAAAAAACAACACAACAACATAAAAAAAGAAAAACAACATACGGCAAAAACCACTAGAAAGGAGGAAAGATCACTCTTTTTCACTCAGGACCATCCGTATCGTCGCCTGCTCCAGCTGCACCATCTCCTGCTCCGGCCGCTTTGCCACCCGTTCCACCTGCACCACTGCCCGTAATTTCCATACTATTGCCAGCCCCCGCCAGACTCCCACTAGCACCATCATCAATACTAGGCGTTGCAGTGTCGAAACCGCATTCCACGCGAGCCTCCCGCGCCCTCTAGCATGCTCCCTCGAAAACCGCTTCAGAAATGATGCCGGCCTCAAACAGGTGCTTGTACACGTCTCGCTGGGCCTCAGCGTAAACCCAAACCTCGCGGGAACCACCCATAAAAGCAGACTGCTCCTGGATGCGCCTGTTCTCTTTCTCCAAAGCGCGATTTGTCCCGCCGTATCCCGAGCGCCTCGCTCTAGAACCCTGATCTGCTCTTTAAAACTGCTCTCCCTGAAGGCAGCAACAGCTCTCACCAACGACAACTAAGAGTAGTTAGCTCGAATAACACCCTGCAATTCATCTGCCCGGGCCGAGGCCTCAACCAACCTTCGCTTCAAAGCAGCCACTTCTCCTTCCAGTGCAGCAACCTTCCCACTCCACTTCGAGGTAACCTCCTTCACCTGGTTAAGCATAAATGCTCACACTCTATCGAAGCCCTCCGTCCAGCCTCGAGCTCATCATCCTTTCGATGCAACTGATCCTCCAAAGCTCTTATTCGACCAAGTGCTTGGTTCGCCTGCAACTCCCGCCTCGCCAACTTTCAACTAACGCCCGATTACAGGGATCAATCCTACGCTCACTCAAATCCCTACACTTGTTTCGGTAATAACGACATTTGTCAAGCACTCGCAAAAAATACTTCGGAGCGAACATTGGCCCGACGAAGACTCTCCACCTGCAACAAAAACGCCTGCAAAATGAAGAACGAGAGGTCAGGGCAGGGATACAGAATCTTGTAAAGGGGGGGAGGGATAAATAGAAAATAAATAAGTGGCTACCCCCGAATATGTACCCTCATCCCCATCACGACTACCTCGTTCATCAAACCACCGTCTGGCACCCCCTCAACGATTCGTTTTCAACCGCAGAACACAATTGACCAAGCTACGATACCAAACCCGAGTCCACCAGCAACAAATTCTCATTCACAGGAATTTCAACAATACGCGGCCTCCCATCAGGGTGGACTGCCGCACTCGTGATCCCATCGTGAAACATGCGAACATCCTCAGAATCCAAGCCAGAATCAGATGTAGACCCCTCTCCCACCGCTACCATCTCCATTGAATGAGTACTCGAGCCGCCAATATCCATGACCACACAAGAAGCTTCCCCCAACTCGACCATATGGGTCGAGGATTGAGTAGTAGGGAAGGCACTTCCCTCTCGATCCCCACGAGCCCGAGCCTCATTTTCTCCCCGCCTGTCATCCAGAGTGTGCGTCAAGGCCGCACCCTCCTGTGCCCCAGAAGGAGGGGAATCCACATTTATCACAGTAGGAGGAACGAGTGCAACTGCCACTAAAGGAGTCGGAGGTGAAATAATCATGTGCTTGATCAAAGGCCTTTCTTCCTCATCACACGAAGACGAATCGTCTCGAGGGAAAACGGCCCCCAACGGACCTTCGTCACGAAATAAAGAATGAGAAGGGGACGACGCCATGGAACACCCAACCGATGCAGCCCTGGGCACCCGACATGGCACCGGCGCAACAAAGAACCTAGCAATCACACCAGGCTGCCGAAATGCCAATTGACGGGCTCTACCCCGGTACACTCTCCCTGCAACAAAGGACAAGGTTAGACCAAGGATTTATTAGGCTCTAAGCATGCCATATACGGAAAGTATGAACCTCTTACCCACAATTGGCCCCCAGCCATACTTCTCCCAAAAGGACGTCCATGAGCGGACTCCCTCAGTGTGCGGAACCACTGCTTCGAGCCATCCGCGCAATCCAGCAAGAAAAGTCGGAGGCAACCTCTCGGCTACAAAAACAATAAAGAAAAGAATGATAACCTAAGCATAAGAAGATCAAGGGAACAAAATTTACCACTCAAAGGGACAACTCACGTCTGTAATTCCAAGTCTCCGGGAATCCTGGAGAAGGTGCCACCAGGTGCTTGGTCCGAATATAGAAGAACTGCTCAAACAGTCAAAGTTCGACCTCGTCATCTAAAGCATCCATCAACACCTTCGAACCACACGGGCTCATCTGAAGCATACTCCCCCGCACCCGCTATTGGGCGTATAGAGCAAGTACATGTTGGAGCGTCACAGTCCTTCCGGCCAGCTCTGCGAACTTTAAAAACATTGCCAGAAGCTTGTACAGAGACATGGTAAGCTGCCCCGGGCACACATTGTAATAGCGATAGAAGTCCACCACCAAATTGGGGAGTAGAACCATGAACCCCAGCCTAAGAAGGTATGCATAAAAAACACAGTACCCGATGTGGTTGGTGTGGACCCTCTCCTCTGGCCGGGCGAGGACAATGTCAACATGAGAAGGCACGAACCCTACTCTCGTAGTTGGGCCATACCCACCTCCCCCATTAATGGGACCTTATCCACCGGGTCATCCCCTCCGTCGGCGGTGAAATCCACCGTCGGGCTTCCAGTTGTGGGAAGTATTTCGTCTACCAACGGAGCTCTCTCAGCTTCATTTTGCCTATCCTCTCCCAGTATCGGTGAAAGGTCTTTAATCACTGGAGGAATAACCGGCACCACCGTCGGAAGAATTTCACGGGAAGAAGAACTTGCCATCGATCAATTACTTGAAGAACATAGTAGGGTGTTGGATTTAACCAAGAACGAGGAAGAACTCTTTGCAAAGAGGAAAGAACTCTAAAGTCACAAGAAATAAGAGCTCCAAAATCTCACAAGTAAACTAGAGAATGCCAAGAATCAAGTGCCACAAACCGTCTTATAGGCAACGCAATCAATTTTCGGAAAAACCGACGGATGCCATTAACTACATATACAACCGTAAAAAATGGTTCGATTATATCGAAATGGGCGTCGCCACGATTGACGTCATAAAGTACTCACCCTATCACGATCGCCATCTCGCTCATTATAGAAAAATGAATAACTTACCACCGAAGGCGGGATAAATCCTAAACCATCGAAAATTCGTTTGGGCTACAAGAATCATGTTCACATTGTGGCGTACAGATTATTCCCCTTCACCGGCAATACTCGTGTACGAAAGATCAGACCCTCACTATGTAAGAAGAGGAGTGGAGGGGTGCCATGATCTCGACACAAGTAGTCGTCGCCCCTTCCTCACCCGAAAAATGCCCATTCTGCAATCGCTAAAATTCGCTCATCAAGCTCGACTTCGAGGCGACCATGATAAGCGGAGGGACTAACTGTATGGGTCATAACTCGATTCTATAACAGTCGACAAGGTTAATCACTCCTCTCGGCTAATGCAAGAGTAATAAGTGCCATAATCATCCCTAATTAAGGAGACCTTTTCGCATCCACTTAAAATGGTTATTAAGGTTATGACCTATCGGATATATCTCAAATAATCCTTTAACGTGGGCCCAACCATCAAGGGTCAACATACACAATTCACATCTATAAATACAAGGAGGAGGGGCAGAAACGGGGTTCCACTCTCTCCCTATGAGGGGCTCTAGAAATACAGAGTAAAATACAGAGTGAGAACCCAAGAGAAAAAGCAGAAAGAGGGTAGATCGAATAAAACATGATTGTAAAGCTCTGAACCTCCCCATGGGGAGGCAGACTACTATGTTTTCTGTTGTTAATATGAACATTTTTCATTATCTTTTCCTTTACTAGATTCTTGATGTGTTACGACTTGCTATGATTGTCCCTCAACTTATATTGATTGTTTTGAATTCATAAAATGGTCAATAATTTTTTGAATCAAACAAAGGAGTTTTAGTAATAGGAATACAAACTCGATAATTTATTAACATAAATTGAAAATAAAAGAGGAAAGATCAAATACATAATGCACACTAATAACTAACAATTGTTTAAAACAACGATATCTTAAGTGGTGGATTTATAAAGGAGATTTCTGATTTATAGTGTGAAATAAATTAGAATCACAATGTATAACCATAGAAGATTATATGTACTAAAGCGTTCAAGGTGAAACAAAAAGTAGAACACAAAAGAAAAGTTAACCAACTTTGCGGAAATTAACAAAGTATCATGATGCGGAGATAAGAATGATGATCTAAAAGTCCAAACGGAAATATAGACATAACTTGTCGTAGATATTGAGATAGTAGAAAAAGCAATTAATGTACCACCTATTTTTGGAAAAAAGAGTTGAATGTTAATCAAACTGAGCTGGAGAAAACATTTGTCACCCATGAAAAAGTACTCCAATCATATATTTCTTCCGTTGTCGTGATACTAAAAATATATTTTTTGTAACAAAATAATAAAAAAAGAAGAGGAGTATTATAGAGAATAGAAGAGAGAAAATTCTTATTGATTTGAGATCAATTACAGTGAAATAGAACCTCTTTATTTACAGAGGAAAAGTGACTTAGTCACCAAATAACAAACCATGAGATCTCTCTAAAATATAGATATTCACTATAAATAAACTACTATTTATAACACTCCCCATTGAATGTCTATGCATCAGATAATGTGGCCCGTTAAAACCTTAAATAAAATAAAATCCAGTGGGAAAAAAATTCTAGTAAAGGAAAAAGAGTACACATATCTAACAATACGTCTTTTGGTTGCCTCATTAAAAATATTGCAAGTAAAACACAATATGACAAAACCTTTGTAAAGGAAAAAGAGTAAAACGCGTGTCAACTCTACCTGATGAGAGCATCAATTCACATCTTTAAACCTTCGCATCCCAATCTTGTGCACTGGCTTCTTGAAGGTTGATGTCGGCAGAGATTTAATAGATAAATCAGCCGTATTAACTCCAATGAATATGTTACACCTTGAAAATCCTCGCTATCACATTATATGTCTTTCGTATGAAACCAATTCTATTTGAATTGTGTTTCTTCTATTTTGGTTAATATTTTTGTGTTTGTATTCTACAGACTTGAGATCCTCATCTATACTTAGCGCCATGATAGATGTCGTCAATGAATATTTTATATCGGTTTCAATATTTTTTCATAAAGACATAACATAGAGATCTCTTCATTCTTATTTTCAGGTACCCGAACCTCTCCTGAGAGTTTATCAAGTGGTATGCCATGTGATCTTCTAGATCACTTGCCTCCTTATTATGATTATTTTGATCATTTTCTCATCTTCTTTATCAAGAATTTTATTTGAGACTGATTTATCTATACGCTTTAAGCGTACCATAGACTTTGTCCTTCTAGGATTTATTATAATAGGAGCATTTTCAGTGAGAAAATAGTTACTTTCTTTGGGTCAGCAAATGCGTATGGCATTCTTTACAATATATTGCCGATGAATTATCTTTTTATGAACTTCAAGTTTATATTATCTTATCGGGGTCGAGATGTATAAATAATACTTTATTCTATGTAACTTTTTCTCAACTGTTATATCATGTCTCCCCCTCATATTAGAAAAACTTACTTATTTCCTTAATTTTGAAAACTCGTCTTTATGTGTTATGGTGATAATCAAAATACACACTGCACATTAATATAATAATAACATGAAATTATTTGATTCCTGACCTCGAACCACTTGTGAGGGGAGAATGTAATATACTTTCGTATGAAACGTATATCAAACTGATATATATAACTTTGTTCTCATGAGCAATAATTTAGCTATTAAGTGGGACACTTATTAAATAATTTTGTTAAATAAATTGTGATTTAAAACAACTTATCAAGATAAATTGTCTTTATAGAAGATCTGGAAATTATGGTCTAAATTAAATTATTTGAGCAAGTTATCACGCAAATACCAGGCTGCGGGTTAATAATAATCTCACATGTAACCATCTTATAAAGTATCTTATGTGGTATACATGGCGTGTGAATGAGCCATATTCACCTTTGATATTTCCAGTATTCATGGGATTCAATCCCAATTTTAGTTGGTATATTAATTAATAAAAACAAGCAACATAAGAGAATTCGTAAAGAACTTTCTAGTTCTTTAATATTTACCCATGTGAATTCTCTTTTATTTTTTACACATCATACTTACATTAACATGGCTAAATCAATTATGCCAACTGAATAAATTATCAATATTAATAAACTTCGGGTTTACACCATGATGTGTGCAATTATGAATAAACACCAAGTTTATTATGATATGAGTTTTTATACAACAAACATCTACTTTATTGTGATATTTTCTTGTTTGTGTAGTACAAATTAGAGAATAAAGCGGATTAATTTTCAGATACACATCACCCTGCTACAAGTTATAGTAACAGACGATATTAAATCTTTCCTTTTTTATAGTCTCAATGTCACGACCCCAATCTTGGTTGTGATGGCGCCCAACACAACTGCTAGGCAAGCCCGACCATTTACACTCTCAACCCGCGCATGAAGCTCAAAACCAATTATTTGAATATCATTTAACAATCATAAAAAATAACCCTGGGGGTCATGAGTCTAGAGCCTCTAACAAATACAGAGTAATAAGACTCTAATACTACAAATGTTCAAAACTGCGAAAAATGACAAAGGGATAAGAGAAGAGTTGGGTCTTACGAACGTCAGGCAGCTACCTCGACAACTCCAACAGAACTCTGAAACATCAACTTGCTCATCTAAGCTCCCAAAATACTAGAATCTGTACACATGGTGCAAGGAGTAAAGTGAGTACTTCCAACTCAGTGGTAATAAGAGTAAATAATGCTGAGAGGAAAGAAACCACGTAAGAGCACTTCATCATGCTATAAAGGACAGTACAACTCTTTTGAGAAAATAGTAAATCCGTGAAAATCCTTTATAAAATATCTGACTCGGATTAAAACCTCTTTAAAACATCTCTTTCATTCCTTACTAATAGTTAAGCACCTGAATAAGATATCAAATAGTGCAAGTCCGCACACAAATCAGCCCCTTAGGCACAACACTCCTTTAGCGATTTACACCAGGGTATCTGGCCAACAAGGCAAGTAATACATGTATGCCAACAATATATAAGTGCTAAATGTCATGCCATGTAGTACAAACAGAAACCAATGTATGAATACAATGCAATGCACATGACGCTGCAGCGTGCAACCTGATCCATTTGGGCACTCGGCGCTCACTGTGGGGGTTCAAACTCCGGAGGGGCTCCTACAGCCCAAGCACAATATCAATATCACTCCTGCTGTGGCATGTAGCCCGATCCTTGCATAGTCATGAATTCTCATAAGCCCCTTGGGTAATAGTAACATAGCAGCTCTCAGCTAAAAATATCATTAAAACATCATTTAAGTTTTCAAATCTTAGAAAGATGGTTGAGTTTGCAAAATAATATTTTAAACCTTGGACTGAGATAACATTATGCACACTAATGCAAAAATACTGATGTTTATCCCCGAAGGATTTAAATATTCGGCACGAAGCCCAAAATATGGCAATCAGCCCGAATCATGATAGCATCAAGTATTTTTCAGTCAATTACACAGTAAAATCAACAACCGGGACGGACCAAGTCACAATCCCCAATAATGCTCTACCCCACGCTCATACCTGGCGTGCAAGTCACCACAATACAACACTATAATGTGTAGGTCCGGGGTTTCAAACCCTCAGGACTTCATTTATAAGTATTACCCACCTCAAACCGGCAAAAACTCTAGCCCACGACGGCTTTGCTCCTCAAACCGGCCTCCACGCACGTCAGATCTAACCAAAATAATAAGGAATACATTATAATAGGTTAGAGACCAATGAGTTGGAAATAATGTAAAATCTGTTTTAGTTAAGGGTTTTCCTGAATTTTCAGTAATTACGAATCAATAAAATGTAATAAGATTTTTTTGAAATTTATTTGTTAGTTTTAATTTTAAAAGTATGCTTTGGTTAGATTCGAATTTTGTTAACGAACATGATATGCTTAGATCAATTCAACTACAAATAAATCATGATAAGTTTAGTAACAAATATAAAATAATTACTTAGATATGAAGGAAATCAGTAATTCAATTTGAGTATGTTTTCTATAGCTTAGCTTCCATGTTTTCCAGTTGAAAAAAAAACAGTAAATCAAAAACGAATGGTTCAGTTATACATTTTCTGAATATTGTTTCGATTATGTAGGAAATTGTTTGGTTAGCTATTGGGTCTGTTCGTATGATCCAGTGATTGGACTGATATAGACTATTAGGCCTGGAATTCTAACGTGTGATCCAGTACTCAAGCTCAAGCTGGATTTAATCAATCCAGTGATAATAGGCCAGGGTACTGCACTGGGCTTTTGTCCAAGACCAGAACAAATATGGACTGAGCTTAATGAATCCAGGGCCAGATCATTTGTAGGCCAGCACCTATATTTGACATCTGATTAAAATGAGCTGAGGAATAATAAGAATTGGGCTTTTATCATGAGCCTGATCCATTGGAATTAACGTTCACCAATTTTTCTTAAGTGCAAACATTTTAAATAAGGTATAGCTTCGGATTTATTCCCCTTTTATTGCTAGAGACAAAAACAAAAATAGAAAATGTAGTCCATCTTAGGATTGGCCTTAATAAAAAAATGAGATGAGCTTCGCCACGTTAAAATATAATTGCGGGGTCCTCAAATAAGTCTCTACATAAAAAATTCTAGATTCCGAATGACCATTTAGCAAATTTTACGGTCTTTCCCAAAGTTAACAAGACGTAGATACTTTAGGCGCGATTTATAATACACATTCTCAAGTATGGGTGCACATTTATGTGACCCAAATCTAAATCTCAACGAAGTCGAAATGTATTAAAAGTTACATGCATACTGATATGGTGTGACACGAAATGCATTTTCACTATGTTGCAATTCTTTAAAATGATAAAGCGGAATATTAAAAAATGCACATAAAAATGGAACATATAAAAAAATCAGATAAAAACAAATACAACAGTTGAGCGACCATGCTAGAACCACGAAATTCAGGAGTACCTAACACCTTCTCCCGGATTAATAGAATTTCTTATCCGAATTTCTAGTTCGCAGACTGTAACAGAGTCAAACTTCCTCGGTTCAGGATTAAATCGGTGACTTGGGACACCATTATTTTTCCAAGTGGCGACTCTGAAAAGTCAATAAAATAATCCCGTTATGGCTGTTCTTAAATTGGGAAAACTCTTTCCTCTTATTATATCCCTTCCCGGGGTGTAAATAAAATGAGCGGCTCGTAAAAAGGAGGTGTGGCAACCTTAATTTGATATTTCAACATACCTTCCACCGTCACACACATAACCCAGTCATCTAGTCTTCCTGAGTTTGAACTTATACTGCTACAAGTATAGCACTTAAATATTCAACTAGGAGATATGAAAATATTCTTCACGCACCTATAACTTGGGGCTACACAACATATCACAAAAGGAATCGAACACCTAACAGATCATCTATTATCCTGCAGACTCCCTCGTCACTACCAAGATCACGTAGAGATATCTCACAGTACCAACATACTCGTCACATGGATATCTAGCTGCCATTCCCACAATTTGGGATAATACTGAAAATATAAGTTCATAACTCCAGCTCACAAAATCAGCACCTTGGTGCTCAAGCCATAAGCAAAGATCCGGCCTCAAGTCTTCTAGACTGGCCCAACATCAGCTCATAGAATTTGCAGCTTACCGCTCGATCGGGGAATCACAAGCCATCAAGGCACATATAATACTGAGCGCTCGCATGCATATACAGACGTGTGGAAGGAATTTCAAGAATTATATTTTCAAGCTGAATCAAGTACGCACGATAAGAATTTCAAGAAAGTGAAATATTTCCTAAAGGTTCTGCAGCCTCTCGAGGATAAATACAAACGTCTCCGTACCGATTCGCGAGACACTACTAACCGGCTCATGACTCATGAAGCCTAGTAACCTAGGCTCTGATACCAACTTGTCACGACCCCAAATGATCGTGATGGCGCCCAACACAACTACTAGGCAAGCCTGACCATTTACTCACTCAACCCGAGCATGAAGCTTAAAATCAACTATTTAAATATCATTTAAATAAAAGTCATAACGAATAGCTTCCCAAAGATATGGGTGTCATGAGTCTAGAGCCTCTAACAATATAGAGTAATAAAACTCCACACTACAAATGATCAAAACTGCGAAAAATAATAAAGAAATATGGAAGGGGTTGGGTCATGCGTATGTCAGACAGCTACCTCGACAACTCCGATAAAACTCTAAGGCAACAACTAGCTCAACTAAGCTCCCAAAATACCTGAATCTGCACACATGGTGCAAAGAGTAAAGTGAGTACTTCCAACTTAGCGGTAATAAGAGTAAATAATGTTGAGAATAAAAAAACCACGCAAGAGCACTACCTCATGCTATAAAATACAGTACAACACTTTTTAGAGAGCAGTAGTTCCATGAAAATCCTCTATAAAACATCTGGCTCATTTTTAAAACCTCTTTTGAAAACATCTCTTTCTTTCCTTTTTAACAGTTAAGCATATGACAGCAACATCAAGTAGTGCAAGTCCGCACACAAATCAGCCCCTCGGGCTCAGCACTCACTTTAGGAATTTACACCAGAGTGTTTGGTCAATAAGGCAAGTAACACATGCATGCCAATAATATATACGAGTGCTAAATGTCATGCCACGTGGTACAATCAACAACCAATATATGAATGCAATACAATGCACATGACCGCTACGGTGCGTAAACCGATCCATTTGGGCGCTCGACGATCACTGTGGGGGGTTCAGACTCCAGAGGGGCTCCTACAGCCCAAGCGTAATATTATATCACTCCCGCTGCGGCGTGCAGCCCGATCCATGCATAGTCATGAATGCACATAGGCCCATTGGGCACCGCTAGTCACATAGCAGTTCTCAACAAAAATATCGGTAAAATATCAATTTAAGTTTTCAAATCTTAGAGAGATGACCGAGTTTGCAAAATAATATTTTTAAACCTTGGTTCAAGACAAAAACATACTCAGTAATACAAAAAAATAGTGATTTTAATTCCCTAAGGATTCAAATATCCGGCACGAAGCCCAAAACGTGACATTCAGTTCAAATCATGATATTTAATACCTTTATCATAATGCCAATTCAACTCCAAGCAATTTGGTAGTATTTTTATTAAGCGGGACGGACCAAGTCACAATTCCCAATGGTGCTCTACCCCACGCCTGTTATCCGGCGTGCAAGTCACCTCAATATAGCACTATGATGTGCAAGTCCGGGGTTTCAAACCCTCAGGACATCATTTACAAGTATTACCCACCTCGAACTGGCAAAAACTCTAGCCCGCGACGTCTTTGCCCCTCAAATCAGCCTCCACATGCATCAAATCTAACATAAAATCAGGGCAAATATATCACAATATGCTAATGGGACATAACCCAATCGAAAGAACTCGAAAAATACCAAAAATCACGAAATTGGCAAAATACGAGCCCCGAGTCCACTTCTCGAAAAATTACGAAATTAACGTCACCGGATTTCCCCTCTCTCCACAAGTCCGTACATATAAAATTTACCAAAATCGGAGTTCAAATATCCCCTCAAATCTTCAAATCATATTTTCAAATCCCTAGGTCTAAATCCTCAATTACTCCTCAAAAACATGTAACCTAGTGGGATTCTTCGATGATATTCAGTAATATGGTGTAGAAATAATCACAAGTGACTTACCTCAAGATTTCCCATGATTTTTTGCTAAAAATCGCCCAAAATCCGAGCTTGAAAGTAAAAAAAATGACCAAACTTGGACTGCTGGACATAAAATCTGTCCAGAATTTTTCGGTACTATTCACGTGGGGGAACTGTTCATGCGCGTGGGTCACTGTTCATTATTCACCCGCATGGTTACTATTCACATATGGGTACTGTTCACTGCTGCAGAAAATACAACAGCTTTTTAAGAAATTTGCAGCACAACTATTTGTTTTACTAAAATGGCTCTAATTCCATCATACAAACTCGGAATTAGACGATTCTTGTTCCTAAGAGTCACAAATAATAATATGAACACAACCCTTCAATGGAAACTCAATTCGGAGCTCGTTTGCCCAGTTCAATACCCATTTCACTCGTTAAACAATTAACTCACATTTCACGTCAACAACCCAATCGCGATTTGATGAAATTAAACCAAAATGTCCAGACTATTCCTATAATTCATTATTTAAATTCTGGAAGTCTCGAAATCAAATTTGGATCTCTAGAACTAAAAATGAACCTTTAGATCATTACATTTATGCTCAAACAGCAAAACTCTTCCAAAAAATGACCCATTGGGCATCCGAAACACACCCGAGATCCCCGGGACCCCAACCAAAAGAACAGACATGTTCCGTTACCTTATTCAAACTTTATCAAACCATAAAATCACTAAAATTAACTTCAAAATCGTCCATTTTCATCAAATCAAAGCTTAAGTTAAACTAAAACTTTCAAAATTCTTATTCAATCTAAAACCCGACCAAACGATGTCCGAATGACCTAAAAATTTGTGGACATATCCAAAATCACCTAATGAATCTACTACAACTCTCATAATTCCAATATGACTTCCAGATCAAAACATCACCTATCAACCGAAAATTGCCAAAATACTAACTTCGCCAAAATAGGCTAACTTCTCCACCGGACCTCCAAAATTACTTTCGATTGCGCTCCTAAGCCTTAAATCATCACCCGGAGCTAATCAAATTATTGGAATTCAATTTTTAGCCCTATAAGTCATAAGTCAATATCCAGTTGACATTTCCAATTTAAGTCTTCTTAAAAGAGACTAAGTGTCTCATTTCTTATCAAATTTACTCCAATTAAATTCTAACGCACCTAATACCGATAATAAAACATAAAGAAAAACAATAAGGGGAAAACGGGGTGGTAACTCACAAGACAACGGTTCAGGCCGTCACACTTACCCGTAAAGTTTGGTGTCAATCCGAGTAGTTTAAGGGCGTTTTGACCCGTTGGTTGGAAATTAAGAACTTGAAGTTCATTAGATTTGATTAATTAGTTTTGAGGTCCCATTCTGTCATTAAATAATGTTTTGGGTGTTTCGAAGGTTCGATTAGGTCCACCTCATGATTTCAGATTTATCGGTATGTTCGGGTGGGGCTCGGGAGCCCCGAGCGTCGAATGGACGAGGTTCGAGCGAAGCTAGGAATTGAGAAGGGGCAACACCTGCTGCTTCTGTAAAAACCACTTCTGCGACTCTTAGACCGCAGAAGCGGCCATTGATCGCAGAAGCGGATATTGCATAAGCGGTCTCCTATCGCAGAAGTGGTTAGGCGGCCAAGGGGGAAAACCGTATAAGAGGCCCTTGAACCGCATAAGCTGTTCCGCCTATGCGGTCCACAGACCTCGATTGACCAGCCTTTACCCAGAACCGCAAATGCGGTTCATCTTCCGCTTATGTGGGATCGCAGAAGCGGTCCAATGACCACAGAAGCGGAAATCGCAGGGAGCAGTGGGCTCATTTAATACAGGCTCAAATGTTTTATCTCCCATTTTCTCTTCTCTTGGGCGATTTTGGAGATTTCAAAGAAAGTGATTCTCCCTATTATCATAAGGTAAGTAATTTCTACACCTCTTAGCTTAAATACATGAACATTAGGTATATTTAATACCAATAACATCAAATAAAATCAAGGGTTAGGGCTAGGCCTAGGGTTTTAGGAAAACTATGATTTAACCACATAATTGGTTCTGTTATGAACTAAAATTTACATATTAGTAATCCTTAGGTTATAGAGAATAATTTCCTCGGAAAATCTCGGAATTTGGGCACGTGGGCCCGGGATCGGAATTTGGTAAACTTGCATGAAAGGTTGGGAAATTATTTAATTAGCTAGAATTCAACCTTGTGAGCAATTATTGATTAGTTCTTGCCTTATTTAAACAAGTTGGTTCTTGTTTGACTTCGAATTGAGCTTGGATCCCAGTCTTGTGGTTGAAGGTGTGCTTCGGAGCGAGGTGAGTCTTCTTTCTAACCTTGTAAGAGGAAATTGTCCCCCTAGGTTTCGTGTTGAGTACTTGTTGCTAAATGCGGGGACTACGCACGCGTTATGTGACGAGAGCCTGTGCGTAATGGCTACTATATTAGATGTCCGGGTAGCTTAGGACCTATATCATACCTATTAAATATGTTCTTATTGTACATTTGTTTGACTTGAACACCTAGTGTTTAATAGAGACTTAAAAAGGAGAATATGAGTTTATTTCTATAAATTGAATTGTTCAGTTTGATATTTTGCCTACTTACGTGACATTTGATATGAATCGGGCCGATCGCCTCGGTATGAATATATGCATCTATAGGCGCGCCGTCGACCCTCGGCAAATGCACATTTATTTATGTTGGTTCGGGCCATCGCCTCGGTGTTATGTACACATGTTAATTGTGGAAAAGCTTATATATATGCTTTATTTTTCTATTGTTTCATTGATAAATGATATATTTGATATTGGAATATTCCGGATTTATACTACATTCTATAACCTGCCATTACTTGTAAATTATTTTCTAAATATATTCACACTTGTGTATTTGTTTATAAACTAATTAACCTTAGTAAGTATCGAGTTGACCTCTCATCTCTACTTCTTCAAGATTAGATGGGATACTTACTGAGTACACATTGTTTACGTACT
>JASVEL010013135.1:0-82866 GCA_032618575.1 Nicotiana noctiflora
CACCATACATGACAACCTTAGCTCCAAGACTGCATGCAAGGTGCAAAAGTATAGTATTAGTACAACCGACCTCATATACCCAATAAGTAATAAACCTAACCTCATGTTGAAAGAAGTGGAGAGCTCAGAAAAATTTTAGAGTCCAACACCAATATCCAATAACAACTCATAATAATACAATGAGAATAGTAAAGGTAAATAACTCTAGAGATATATGCTCAGCTCGTTCACAATTACTGGAAAGTAGGCATACTATTCAAGTATAATAGTCAATTCCAAATCTCACCACTGAAAATCAACTAAATATGAGTTTATCAAAAGAACGGAATTCCCAATTCACAACACTATATAAGAATTTCTGTTTACCAATCAGCATGAGAAAAGTACATCTCTATTGCTACATGTCAATATACATGCCAAGTCCTCAATTATTATTTACCATCTAGCTTGAGGAATATACATCTCTATGCATACATATGAAATATACATTTCAAATCATCAATGTTACATTACCTCTAACATTAGAAAAATGCATCTCTATGACTACATGTCAAGTATGCAAGTCAATCGAATAATTTCACGATGATATCCTCAAATACTCTCACTCTCAACATACTCAAGCTATCTGTCTTAATGCACACTTTGTCACACAAACACAATCATTCCACATTGTATGGTTGCCTGGCATCAATGCCCATCACCAAAGCACGTGTATCTAATCATGATCCAGGTTGAACCTTATATTGTATTGCTATCCTGTCTTGTTTTATCCGTGTTTTTCCTACTTGTTAGATTAATTGAGATATAATTCATGTTAGAATCATATTTAGGCTTTGTGGTTAATACCTAATGAGGTTATCTCTGTTGTTTCGGGTTACCTATTAACTGTAATTTTACACTTGATCATGATTCTTCATTTGTATATCATATCTTAGTCTATATTCATTATTTATTGTTACATCGCATGGTATCATTATTGTCCTATATGTGGTGTTGTTGGGCTGAGTGATATGAGATCGTGAGCCCTTGAGACTTAAGAGGTTCATGACTGAGATGGGCCTTAGAGGCATGTTGAGAGTGTTATTGTGAATGGGATTGTACGTTGAAACAAGCCATATTATTATTATTATTATTATTATTATTATTATTATTATTATTATTATTATTATTATTATTATTATTATTATTATTATTATTATTATTATTATTATTATGCTGATGATACACCTTATATTTTTGCACATAAGATTACGTTTGTGACGACCCGGCCAGTCATCATGAGTTATCACCTCATTTTCCCCATATTATGTTTCTCCATGTTTTAATATCAGTATTTGAGTTGATCAGGTAGAATTGGATTGGTTTTAGTTGGAAATGAGGCACTTAGCCTCTTAGAAGGAAGTCTGTTTTGGAAAAATCAATCGGAAGTTGACTATATAGTTAGAGGGATCGGATGTGAATATTGGTGATTTGGTTAGCTTCAGGGGATGATTTGTGAGTTAGGAGTTTGATCATAATTGAATTTGAAGGTCAGGTGTAGAATCATGCTTGAATTGGCGAAGTTTGAATTTTGGCGAATTCCGGTTGATAGGTGAGATTTTGATCCGAAGGTCGGAATGGAATCTTGAGAGCCGTAGTAGCTCCGTTAAGTGATTTTGGATATGTGTGCAAAATTTTAGATCATTCGGACGTTGTTTGGTCGGGTTTTTAATCGGATATGAGTTTCGGAATAATTTGATAAACTTAGGCTTGAATCCATGGTGAATTGATAATTTTTGTGTTGATTGACGTGTTGTGATGATTGGAACAAGTTTGTATGATGTTTTCGGGTATGTTGGTGTTTTTGGTTGAGGTCCCGGAGGCCTCGAGGTGATTCCGGATGACCAAACAGAAGAATTTTGGACTTGGAGTGTTGCAGAATTCTAGCAGTAGTTGCAGACCAAAAATTGGTCATCCCATTCGCGGGAATGGGTTCGATTTCGCGAAGAGTTCTGGTTATGGGCCATCGCATTTGCGATAGAGGCCCCGCGTTCGCGTAAGAGGTCCTGGGGGCCCAGCTTGGTTTATTCATCACATTCGGGATGGTGATGTCGCGTTCGCGTAAGGGGATCTGGGAGTGCATCGCGTTTGCATTTGGGCATCACGTTCGCGTAGTGTTGGAAGCTGAGGCATCACGTTCGCATCTAGTGCTACGCGTTCGCATAGAGTAAATTGGTCTGTGGATTTTTGTTCATCGCAAACGCGAGAGGACCCTCGCGTTCGCATAGAAGGAACTGGGCATCACAGAAGGGTTTATTTAGGACATTTCATCCGCGACCCATTTGTTATTTTGCTCCATTTATGAACCACCTCAAGAACTTTTTGGTAGAAATTGAAGAGGGTTTTGATGGGAATCGATTGGAGGTAAGTCTCGTGACCTAGAAATGCTATTTTATTGAAGATACTACCTTTAATTCTTGGAAAATTGGGCAAAAATTTGAAGAACTAGGGTTTGATTTTTTAAAAGAGAAATTGGGATTTGAGGGAGCATTTAGACTCCGAATTTGATGAATTTTATATGTACGGACTTAAAGCGAGACGAGGAATCCGGTGATATTAATTTCGTAATATTTTGAGATGTGGGCCTGGGGCTTGAGTTTTGCCAACTTCATGATTTTTGGTGTTTTTCGAGTTCTTTCAATTGGGTTATGTTCCATTAGCTTATTATAATGCATTCTTTGTGGTTTTGTTCAGATTCGGCGCACAAGGAAGTTGATTCGACAGGAAAAGTCTTAGCGGACTAGTCTTGTGGCCGGTTTGAGGTGAGTAATAGATGTAGATGATGACTTGAGGGTTTGAAACCCCGATATATCACACTATGATGCTGAGGAAAGACACGTACTCTACGGCGAGTGCGGGGTCTTTTGTGATTGGGACTATGGCTTAGTCCGTCCGAGTGATGTTCCTACTATCTTATTGGCTAGAAATTGGTTGGTAAACATCCTACTTGGATTGTTATGAGTATATTTGGGTTGTATGCCAATTATTTGGATCCCTTAAGGATTATTATCACCGTTTCCATGATGTTTAGCATGTTTTTCTGATATCAGTCCTGATTTAAACACTGTTTCAAAATGATTAGTAAATTTCAAAGGTTTTGAACATTTAATCTATAATTCCTAATAATTGGAACTGAAAATGATAAGTTTGACTGTGCCCGTGTGGCTTGCATGCATATATCTGGACTGAGTGTGGATCAGGCTGCATGTCATAGTGAATTCTACGATGATATTGTGCTTGAGTTGTAGGAGCCCCTCCAGAGTCCTCCAGAGTCTGAACCCCCACAGTGAGCATGGGTACCCAAATGGATCGGGATGCGTTCCGCAACGATCATGTGCATTGCATTGCATTCATGCATCTATATCTATCTGTTCTACCTATCATTGCTTGCTGTTGTTTCACTGTTAAATATGTTGAATTATTGGTTATAGCTTTGCATTATTATATATCGAGATTTCTTACTTTTAGCCATTATATATGCTTATTACCACTAAGTTGAAAGTACTCGTTTTACTCCCTGCACCATGTGTGCAAATTCAGGTGTTTCGGGAGCATTAGTCGAGCTATTTGCTGCTTCCTAGAGTGAAAAGGAGTTGTCGAGGTAACTGCCTGACGTCCGCAGGACCCGACTCCTCCCCTTTATCCCTTTATCTTTCCGCACTTTAGAACATCTGTATTACTGAGGATTTATTACTCTGTGTTATTAGAGGCTCTAGACTTATGACCCTAGGTCTTTGGGAGATATTGGTTATATAAGTGCTTCATACTATTTCTATTCAGATTATTCGGTTAATAGACTTGTTAAAACTGTTATTTAATGCTCGTAATTGGTAATGGGGTGTGTGATTGGGTTGTGATTATTAATTGGTCGGGCTTTCCTAGCAATTGTGTTGGGCGCCATCACGATCGGGATTAGGGTCGTGACAAGTTGGTATCAGAGCCTAGATTGCTAAGCCTAATGAGTCATGAGCCGGTTAGTAGAGTCTCCCGGATTAGTACGGAGATGTCTGTATTTATCCTCGAGAGGCTGCAGAACCTTTAGAAACACTTCATATTCTTGAATTCTTGCCGTGCGGCTTTGTTGTTCTAGGAACTAAACTTCTATATTCTATTCTCTCACAAATAGCGAGAACCCATGCTACCGGATGTGGTGGAAGACCACCATTGCCACACACTAAAGGTCGTGGATGCGGCCGTGGTCGTGGTCGAGATAGAGCAGTAGGGGCAACACTTGTTGACCCACCAGTTGCCCCCATTCAAGACCAGCCTCCAGCTGTAGATGCTCCAGCTGCACCTGTTCAGGCACCGATAGTGCCCAGCGTGATTCCTGGTCTTCATGAGGCTTTAGCTCAGATCCTATCCGTCTGTACGGGCATGGCTCAGCAGTCTCAGCCACTACTGCTGCAGCTACTTCTCATACCGGGGGTGTTCATCAAACCCCCGTAGCTCCCACACCTTAATGTTTGTTTAGGGATTACAGACACCAAGAGCAGCGCCAGCTCAACCAGTTGCTCCAATTGCGCCATTCGCACGAGCTCTAGATTATGTGGTCCCAGTGATGCCAGACAACAAGCAACGTTGACTAGAGAGGTTTGGTAGGCTCCAGCCTCCGACATTCAGTGGTACTGAGGGCGAGGATGCCCAGGGATTACTAGACAAGTGTCAGTATATGCTTTGCACTGCAGGGATTTTGTAGTCGAGGGGAGTGGCTTTTACTACCTTCCAGTTCTTAGGGCCTGCATTTACATGGTGGGAGGAGTTTTAGAGGCGTAGGCCTATTGGAGCAGCGCGCCTTACTTGGCACCAGTTCTCCATTCTCTTTCTGGAGAAGTATGTGCGGTAGTCTCGCAGGGAGGAGATGCGTCGTTAGTTTGAGTGGTTGATCTAGGGGGACATGACTGTGACCTCGAATAAGTTGAGGTTTACGCAGTTAGCTCGGCATACTACTTGGATGATCCCGATAGATTGTGAGAGGATTAGGAGGTTCGTGGATGGCCTTAACTATCTAATTTGTATTTTGATGACTAGAGAGAGGGTTGTAGCCGATTCGTTTGAGAGGTAGTTGACATGGCTCGATAAATTGAGACAGATCACTATCGAGAGCTTGAGGAGAAGGAGGCCAAAATGCCTCAAGGTTCAGGTAGCTTCAGTGGTGCTCCATCTAGGGGCCAGTTCCAGCGTGGCGGAGGTCATTCATTCAGGCCTCCTCAGTCAGGTTGCCCAGAGTACAGTGGGGCTTCTTCAGGCCGTGGTTGTCAGGGATTTCAGCAGGACCAGTCTTCACTTAGTTCCCTTCCAGCTCAGAGTTCTACTCCAGCATCTTCAGCCTAGGGTTCATTTACAGCGATGTGTTCCCTTCAGTCCCCTTCTCAAGCACCGGGTAGTTGCTACGAGTACGGTGAGTTTGGACACATGAGGAGACAGTGTCCTCAGCTTCATGGTGGTCAGTCTCAGCAGAGGGATCAGCCCTCCTCTTCTACTCTATCTACTTCAGCACCATCCCAATCAGGTAGGGGTGAGGGCCAGACAGCTAGGGGCCACCCTAAGGGTGGAGATCGATCTAATGGTGGTCAGACTCGATTCTATGCTATTCCAGACATGAGGGACGCTATTGCATCAGACGTTGTTATCACAGGTATCATCTCAGTCTACCATAGAGATGCTTCTGTTTTATTTGATCCCGGGTTTACATACTCTTATGTGTATTCATATTTTTCCCATCATCTGGGTACGACCCGTGGTTGTCTTGCCTTGCCTGTGCATGTATCTACCCCAGTGGGTGAGACTATTATTGTGGATCATATATATCAATCTTGTCTGGTGACTATTGGGTGTCTGGAGACCCAAGTTGACTTGTTGTTGTTGGGTATGGTAGATTTTGATGTGATTATGGGTATGGATTGGCTATCTCCATACCATGCTATTCTGGACTGTCATGCCAAGATAACTACGTTGGCTATTTTGGGTGTTCCGAGGATTGAGTGGCGAGGTTTGATCGATTATGTTCCCAACTGGGTGATCTCTTTCCTAAAAGCCCAGCGGATAGTTGGGATTTATCGTACTTGGCTTTTGTGAGAGATATTGGAGCTGAGACTCCTAGTCTTTATTCTGTGTCTGTTGTGATTGATTTCCCGGATGTGTTTCCAGCAGACCTGTCAGGCATGCCGCCAGATAGGGATATTGATTTCGATATTGATATGGTGCCGGGCACTCAGCCAATCTCTATTCCTCCATATCGTATGGAACCAACTGAGTTAAAGGAATTGAAAGAGCAGCTTCAAGAACTCCTAGATAAGGGGTTCATTCGTCCGAGTGTGTCACCGTGGGCTGCACCGGTCTTATTTGTTAAGAAGAAAGATGGCACAATGAGGATGTGCATTGACTACATACAGTTAAATAAGGTGACAATGAAGAACAAGTATCCACTACCGCGCATTGATGATTTGTTTGATCAGCTCCAGGGAGAAAGGGTATTCTTGAAGATTGATCTCCGTTCAGGCTATCACCAGCTGAAGATTAGAGATTATGATATTATGAAGACATCTTTCAGAATGAGATATGGGCATTATGAGTTTCTAGTAATGTCTTTTGGCTGACTAATGCCCCAACCATGTTCATGCATTTGATGAACAGCGTGTTTCGGCCGTATCTGGATTCATTTGTGATTGTTTTTATTGATGACATCCTGGTGTATTCGCGTAGCCAGGGGGAGCATGCTCAAAATTTGAGAGTAGTATTACATAGATTGAGGGAGAAGAAATATTATGCAAAGTTCTCCAAGTGTGACTTTTGGCTTGGGTCTGTGGCTTTTCTGGGACACGTGGTGTCTAGTGATGGTATTCAGGTTGACCCAAAGAAGATAGAGGCGGTATAGAGTTAGCCTAGACCGTCCTCAGCCACGGAGATTCAGAATTTCCTCGATTTGGCAGGGTATTATCGACGGTTTGTCTAGGGTTTTTCATCTATTGCTTCGTCCTTGACCAAGTTAACGCAGAAGGGTGCACCATTTGTATGGTCAGATGAGTGTGAGGAGAGCTTTCAAAAGCTCAAGATAGCTTTGACCACAACTCCAGTGTTAGTTCTGCCATCAACTTCAGGTTCTTACACCATGTATTGTGATGCTTCGAGAGTTGGGATTGGATGTGTGTTGATGCAGGAGGGTAGAGTTATTTCATATGCTTCTCGTCAGTTGAAGCCTCATGAGAAGAACTACTCCGTACATGATTTGGAGTTGGCTGCTATAGTTAATGCTTTGAAGACTTGGAGGCACTACTTATATGGAATATCTTGTGAGGTATAAACCGATCATCGCAGTCTTCAACATTTGTTCAAATAGAAGGATCTAAATTTGAGACAGTGGAGGTGGCTTGAGTTGCTCATGGATTATGACATTACTATTTTGTATCATCCAGGGAAGGCCAATTTAGTGGTCGATGCTTTGAGCCGAAAGGCGGTGAGTATGGGTAGTTTGGCATACATTCCAGTTGGGGAGAGGCCTTTTGCAGTTGATGTCCAGGCTTTGGCCAATTGGATAGTGAGGCTAGATATTTCGGAGCCTAGTTGAGTGTTGACTTGTGTAGTTTCTTGGTCTTCCTTGTATGACTGCATTAGAGAGTGCCAATATGATGATCCACATTTGCTTGTCCTTAAGGACAGGGTTCAGCATGATGATGCGAGAGATGTGACTATTGATAGTTATGGTGTGTTGAGGATGCGGGGCCGGATTTGCATGCCCATTATGGATAGGCTTCGGGAGTTGACATTGGAGGAGGCCCACAACTCGTGATATTTTATTCATCCAGGTGCCGCGAAGATGTATCAGGATTTGAGACAGCATTACTAGTGGAGAAGAATGAAGAAGGATATTGTGAGTTATGTAGCTCGGTGCCTCAACTGTCAGCAGGTCATGTATGAGTATCAGAGGCCCGGTGGTGTGCTTCAGCGCATAGATATTCCCGAGTGGAAATGGGAGAGGATTATTATGGACGTTTTGAGTGGTCTCCCTCGGACAGCAAGGAAGTTTGATTTGATTTGGGTGATTGTGGATTGGCTGACCAAGTCTGTGCACTTCATCCCGATGTGTACCACCTATTCTTCGGAGTGGTTAGTAGAGATTTCATCCAGGATATTGTACGGTTGCATAGGGTCCCAGTTTCCATTATATTAGATAGGGGTACTCAGTTTACTACTCAGTTCTGGAGAACTTTTCAGCGAGAGTTGGGTACACAGGTAGAGCTGAGCACAACGTTTCATCGTCAGACGAACGGGCAGTCCGAGCATGCCATTCAGATACCAGAAAACATGTTGCGTGCATGTGTTATTGATTTTGGAGGTTCTTGGGATGATTTCTTGCCACTTGTAGAGTTTTGTTACAATAACAACTATCAATCCAACATTCAAATGGCGCCATATGAGGCTTTATATGGGAGACAGTGTAGACCTCCGATTGGTTGGTTTGAGCCCGACGAGGCTAGGTTATTGGGGAAAGAGTTGGTCCAGGATGCCTTAGATAAGGTGAAAGTGATCCAGGAGAGACTTCATGCAACTCAGTCGCGTCCGAAGATTTATGCAGATCAGAAGGTTTGAGATGTATCTTATATGGTGGGCGAGAAGGTCTTGTTGAAGGTTTCGCCTATGAAGGGCGTCATGCGGTTTGGGAAGAAAGGGAAGCTGAGTCCGAGGTTTATTGGCCCTTTTGAGATTCTTAGGAGGATTGGGGAGGTGGCCTATATACTTGCTTTACCACCCAGCCTGTCAGGAGTTCATCCGATATTTCATCTATCTATGCTCTGGAAGTATGTTGGGGACCCGTCTCATGTGTTGGACTTTAGTACAGTTCAGTTGGATGATGATTTAACCTATAATGTGGAGCCAATGGCTATTTTGGGTCGTCATGTTTTGAGATTAAGATAAAAGGACATAGCTTTGGTAAAGGAGCAGTGGAGAGGTCAGCCCGTGGAGGAAGCTACTTGGGAGACCGAGCCGGAGATGCGGAGCAGATATCCTCAACCTATTTGAGACTTCAGGTATATTTCTTGACCCACTCAAGGAAGTGCATTTGTTTTAGTTGGGGAGGATGTACTGACCCGGCTCGTCGTCACGTGAGTTACCGCCCATTTCCCCTATATTATGTTGCTCCATGTTTTGATCAGGTAGAATTGGATTGGTTTTAGTTGAAAATGAGACACTTAGCCTCTTAGAAGGAAGCTTATTTTGGAAAAGTCAATGGGAAGTTAAATCTATAGTTAGAGGGCTTGGATGTGAATTTCGGTGATTTGGTTAGCTTCGAGGGATGACTTTTGACTTAGGAGTTCGATCAAAATTGAATTTGGAGGTCCGGTGTAGAATTAGGCTTGAATTGGCGAAGTTTGAATTTTGACGGATTTTGGTTGATAGGTGAGATTTTGATCCGAGGGTCAGAATGGAATTCTGAGAGTCACAGTAGCCCCGTTATGTGATTTTTGATATGTGTGCAAAATTTCAGGTCATTCGGACGTCGTTTGGTCGGGTTTTTGATTGAATGTGAGTTTCAGAAGAATTTGATAAATGTAGGCTTGAGTCCGTGGTGAATTGATGATTTTTGTATTGATTGGAGTGTTTTGATGATTGGAACAAGTTTGTATGATGTTATGGGGTATATTGGTATTTTTGGTTGAGGCCTCGGGGGACTCGGGGTGATTCCAGGTGACCAAACGGAAGAATTTTGGACTTGGAGTGTTGCAGAATTCTAGCAGCAGTTGCAGACCAAAATTGGTCATCGCGTTCACGGGAATGGGTTCATGTTCATGAAGAGTTATGGTTATAGGCCATGGCGTTCGCGATAGAGGCCCCACATTCGTGTAAGAGGGCCTGAGGGCCCAGCTTGGTTTATTCATCGCATTCGCGATGGTGATGTCGCGTTCGCGTAAGGGGATCTGGGAGTGCATCGCATTCGCATTTAGGCATCGCGTTCACCCAGTGTTGGAAGCTGAGGCATCGCGTTCGCGTCTGGTGCTACGCGTTTGTGTAGAGTATATTGGCATTTGGGAATTTTTGTTCATCGCGAACGCGAGAGGACCCTCGCGTTCGCATAGAAGGAACTGGGCAACACAGAAGGGTTTATTAAGGACATTTCATCCGCGACCCATCCATTTTTGAACCACCTCAAGATCTTTTTGGTAGAAATTTAAGAGGGTTTTGACAGAAATAGATTGGAGGTAAGTCTCGTGACCTAGAAACGCTATTTTATTCTACCTTTAATTCTTGGAAAATTAGGTGAAAATTGAAGAACTAGGGCTTGGGTTTTAAATGAGAAATTGGGATTTGAGGGAGCATTTGGACTCCAATTTTGATGAAATTTATATGTACGGACTCATAGCGAGATGAGGAATTCGGTGATGTGAATTTCGTAATTTTTTTAGAAATGGTCCCGATGCTCGGGTTTTGCCAACTTTGTGATTTTTGGTGTTTTTTGAGTTCTTTCAATTGGGTTATGTTCCATTAGCTTATTATAACGCATTCCTTGTGGTTTTGATCAGATTTGGCGCACGAGGAGGTTGATTCGAGAGGAAAAGGCTTAGCATACTAGTCTTGTGGTCGGTTTGAGGTGAGTGATAGATGTAGATGATGATCTGAGGGTTTGAAACCCCGGTATCACACTGTGATGCTATATTAAGGTGAGACACGTACTACACGGCGAGTGCGAGGTCATTTGTTGGGGACTATGGCTTAGTCCGTCCGAGTGATGTTCGTACTATGTTATTGGCTAGAAATTGGTTAGTAAACATACTACTTGGATTGTTATGAGTATATTTAGGCTGTATGCCGATTATTTGGATCCCTTAGGGATTATTATCACCGTTTTCATGATATTTAGCATGTTTTCATGATATTAGTCCTGAGTTAAACACTGTCTCAAAATGATTAGTAAATTTCTACGGTTTTGAACACTTAATCTATAATTCTTGATAATTGGAACTGAAAATGATAAGTTTGGTCGGTGCCTGTGTAGCTTGCATGCAAATATCTGGACTGAGTGTGGATCGGGATGCACGCCGCAATGAATGCCATGATGATATTGCGCTTGGGCTGTAGGATCCACTCTGGAGTCTGAACCCCCACAGTGAGCGCGGGTACCCAAATGGATCGGGATGCACGTCGCAACGGTCATTTGCATTTCATTACATTCACGCATCTATATCTTTTTGTTCTACCTGTCATTGCTTGATGTTGTTTTACTGTTAAATGTGTTGAATTACTGGTTATAGCTTTGCATTGTTATATATCGATATTTCTTACTTTCGGCCATTATAGATGTCTATTACCATTTGGATATGCCTGCAAATTTTCAGGCCATTCGCAATTCGTTTGGTCGGGATTTTTATTGGATGAGAGATTCGGAAGCTTTAAGAAAAACTAGGCTTGAATCAGTGGTAATTTGATGATTTTTGTGTTACAGGATGTGTTTTTATGATTGGAACAAGTTCGTATGATACTTTGGAGTGGGTAGGTATTTTTGGTTGGGGTCCCGGGGGCCTCGGGATGGTTTCAGATGTTTAGTCGGGAAATTGAATGTGTTGTAGCGGGTCTGTTGGGAAAGCTTCTGTTGTTTCCGCATCTCCGGTGGAAGAGCCACTTAAGCAGTCCCGTAGATGTGGTTCAATGATCGCAAAAGCGGCCTATTATGGCCTGGGCATTTTCCGCATAAGTAGACAAAAATTCCGCAAAAGCTGTCTCCGCGGAAGCGGATGGTGACCGTAGAAGCGGTCTGGAGTAAATTGGTTGAGACCACAGAAGCGGTCGTTTGACCGCAAAACCGGCTACCGCAGAAGCGGTCGATGGTAATTTTTGATTAAACCGCAAAAGCGGTGAGGAATCTGCAGAAGCGATCCTTCTGAAGCGGTAGCGGGACCTCAAAAGCGAAAGTTGTCAGAGGGTTTAATCTATCAGTGCATTCGAAATTTCAGAAGTGTAAAATCAATTTGGGGTGCAAATGTCACGGCCCTAGTTCACCAATCGTGAACATGTCGTGATGGCACCCAGTCCCCACGACTAGGTAAGCCTAACACATTGCAGAATATACAAGTTATGAACATTAAAGATAAGATAACAGCGAAATAATATAAATAAGATGTAATCCGTGCCGCTTGGCAAATACACCCGTCAAGAACACACTGTATATAACACCACCAAGACCCGGAATCCCACGGGTAACACAGACTAAAAGAGGACATACAACTGTAGCTCTATGTATAAGGAGTATCTAACAACGGAATGAAGGAAAAACATCTACTAGCACTAGAATAGAAGGAAGGCCTCCGGATCCGCGGACGTAGCAGATCATACCTCGAGGTCTCCCAAAACGCTGCTGAATCACCTGGTGTGAGCCTGCTCTGATGTACCTGGATCTGCACAACAAAAGTGTGCAGAAGAGTAGCATGAGTACACCACAGCGGTACTCAGTAAGTGCTAAGCCTAACCTCGATGGAGTAGTGACGAGGGAAGGTCAGGGCCCTACAGAGAGAAAACAATTACAAGATGATAATAATAATAATAATAATAAGCATTTTAAATGACAATAATTTCGAAATAACAACAATAAAACGATTACTACAACCGTCTACAATTAAATCAACAACAAGTAGCAAATTCAATTAACAAGTCCAGGACCTGGGGGAATTGAACCCACAGTCCCATTGACAGTACCCATGGGTCTCCGGGAATCGAACCCGCAGCTCATGTCTCAGTAAATCTCAGGATCTCCGGGAATCGAACCCGCAGTCCACATCTCAATAAATCTCAGGACCTCCGGGAATCGAACCCGCAGTCCACATTCTCAATAAATCTCAGGATCTCCGGGAATTGAACCTGCAGTCCACATCTCAATAAATCTCAGGATCTCCGGGAATCGAACCCGCGGTCCACATCTCAATAAATCTCAGGATCTCCGGAAATCGAACCCGCAGTCTACGTCTCAACAAATCTCAAGATCTCCGGGAATCGAACCCGCAATCCCCAACAATATCACTCCGGGTCTCTGGGAATCGAACCCACAGCCCTGGGATCTCCGGGAATTGAACCCGCAGTCCACAAACACAGCAAATAAAGGAATACACAGAGAGAATATAATATGCTTAATTATAACTTCACCGATAAATAGTGCCAATAATTATCAAGAAGCTCAAGTAAGACAATTAGGCAACTAGACAGTTAAATACTACCTAATCATGCTTTTCTAACTACTACCGGGTAAGAATATCGAATTTAACAGCTAAAAGCAAGAATATCACTCATCGAACATTTTTAAGTAAAGTATGTGTTCAACAACCAGCGCATGTACACGCCCGTCACCTCGCGTACAAGGCATTTAAACTATCACATAATATCCTATGGGTGAAAGTTCCCCCACACGAGGTTAGACAAGCCACTTACCTCAATTCCGGTACAAAACCGCTAAGAAATAACCCTCTTGCCGAGAATGTCGGCCTCCACAGGTGTAGTATCTGATAAAAATCAATAGAATCACATCAAAATAGGTCAATTGGGCATTACCCAATCAAAACAACTCAAAATACACCAAAACCCACAAGTTGCCAAAACCCGACTTTTGGTACGCTTATCGAAAAATCACGAAAGTTATATATTCGTGTTTCTTATCTCAATACGAGTCCGTGCATATAAAATTTATCGAGATCGGAATCCGTTTGCCCATTCAAATCAAAGATTTCCTAAATTTTAGGCATAGGGTTCAAACCCACCTTTAATCTCCCATTTTCAGTGAAATAATCATGGATTTCATGATAAACTAACGAATTAAGGTCAAGAAACTTACCCCCGATGATTTCTCGATGATATCCCAGTGTTTCCCCTTCAATTTCCTCTCTTGGAGAACAACAATGCCGGTTTTCGTGTGTTAGGCCGCGACTGAAATGTTCTGGACTTAAAGTCACTGCCAGACCAATTTACTCTACGCGATCGCAGCACTGGGCTTGCGATCGCGATGCACAAAATATGGGCGGCCTATTTTTCCTCTACGCGATCGCGTGGTCCTGGACGCGATCGCAGTGAACAACTCAGCGACCCTACGCGATCGCAATGACACTAACGCGATCGCGAAGAACAAACTCGTCCGGCTCCCCAAACTACCCTACGCGATCGCATACTACCTCACGCGATCGCGATGCTTACTCTCCCAGACTTACGCGATCGCACGCCTTTCTTCGCGATCATAGAGCTCAGGGTTTTTCTCTTACGCGATCGCATGGCCATCTCCGCGATCGCGGAGAACAAAATTGCTCTGCAATTATTGCAGCAGAAACAGCAGTGCCTTTTGGCACAAATTGGTCCGTTTGGACCCCCGAATTCATCCCGAGGCTCCCGGGACCCCAACAAAAACCACCAACATACTCCAGAGCACGATACAAACTTATTCCAATCATAAAAACACGTCTAACAACATCAAAACCCATAATTCACATCGAATTCAAGCCTAAATTTCTTAAAACTTTCCGAATTGCACATTCGATCTAAAACCCGACCAAACAACGTCCGAATGACCTAAAAATTTGCGGACATATCCAAAATCACATAACGAAGCTATAGAAATTGTCGAAATTCCATTCCGACCCCCGGATCAAAATCTCACATATCGTTCGGATTCATCAAAATTTCAAACTTTGGCATTTCAAGCCTAATTGAGCTACGGACCTCCAAAATACTTTCCGAACGCGCTCCCAACCCCGAAATCACCTAATGAAGCTAATGGAACCATCGGATTTCCGTTCCGAGGTCGTCTTAACACTTTTCCAGCTACGGACCATTTTCTAACTTTAAAGCTCTCATTTAGGGACTAAGTGTCCCAAAATGCCCCAATTCTCAGAACCGACTCTCCCGGCAAACCACAATAGCAGAAATAAACTTAGGGGAATAGTTAAATTGGGGATTGGGGCGTAATTTTCTAAAACGACCAGCCGGGTCGTTACATCTTCCCACACTTAAAAGATTCGTTCGTCCTCGAACGAGTATAGAAGTCATACCTGGAGTGGTGAAAAGATGAGGGTACTGGCTGCGCATATTCTGCTCGATCTCCCAAGTCACCTCCTCGACCGGCTGGCCCCGCCACTGAACCTTTACCGAAGCGATGTTCTTTGACCTTAGCTTCCTAACCTGCCTATCTAGAATGGCTACTGGCTCCTCAACATAAGACAGATCTTTGTCTAGCTGAACAGAAGTGAAATCCAACACATGCGACGGGTCACCATGGTATCTTCGGAGCATAAAGACATGAAATACGGGGTGAACTCCAGCTAAACTAGGAGGTAAGGCTAACTCATAGGCAACCTCCCCAATACGCCTCAAAATCTCAAAAGGGCCAATAAATCTAGGACTCAGCTTCCCTTTCTTCCCAAACCTCATAACGCCCTTCATGGGCGAGACTCGAAGCAGAACCCGCTCGCCAACCATAAAAGCCACATCGCGAACCTTCTTGTCCGCATAACTCTTCTCTCTAGACTGGGCTGCACGAAGTCTGTCCTGAATCACCTTGACCTTGTCCATAGCCTCCTGAACCATATCAGTACCTAGCAACCTGGCCTCGCCCGGCTCAAACCAACCCACGGGAGACCTGCACCTCCTACCATATAGGGCCTCAAACGGTGCCATCTGAATACTAGACTGGTAGCTGTTGTTATAAGCAAACTCCGCCACCGGCAAGAAGTGATCCCATGAACCTCCAAACTCAATCACGCACGCACGGAGCATATCCTCCAAAATCCGAATAGTGCGCTCGGACTGCCCATCAGTCTGGGGGTGAAATGCTGTGCTCAGCTCCACCCGAGTACCTAACTCCTGCTGTACAGCTCTCCAGAACCGTGAAGTGAACTGAGTGCCTCTATCTGAAATGATGGAAACTGGAATACCGTGCAACCGAACTATCTCTCTGGTATAGATCTCTGCCAGTCGCTCCAATGAATATGTAGTGCTCACCGGTATAAAATGGGCGGACTTGGTCAGCCGATCCACAATAACCCAAATGGAATCAAACTTCCTAACCATCCGTGGAAGTCCAGATACAAAGTCCATGGTGATGCGCTCCCATTTCCACTCGGAAATCTCAATCTGCTGCATCAATCCACCCGGACGCTGATGCTCATACTTCACCTGCTAGCAGTTGAGGCATCTAGAAACATAATCAACTATATCCCTCTTCATCCGCCTCCACCAGTAATGCTATCTCAAGTCCTGATACATCTTTACGGCCCCCGGATGGATAGAATACCGCGAGCTATGGGCCTCTGCTAGAATCAGCTCTAGAAGATCATCTATATTGGGCACACAGATACGCCCCTGCATCCTCATAACTCCATCATCCCCGATGGTAACATCGCGAGAATCACCTCGCCGAACTCTATCCTGAAGGACCAGCAAATGAGGGTCATCGAACTGACGCTCCCTGATGCGGTCAAATAGGGAAGACCGAGAAACTACACAAGCCAGAACCCGGCTGGGCTCCGAAAGATCCAGTCTAACAAACTGCCTGGCTAAAGCCTGAACATCCATCGCCATAGGCCTCTCCGAAGCTGGTAGATATGCCAAACTCCCCAAACTCTCTGCCCGACAACTCAAGGCATTGGCAACCACATTAGCCTTGCCCGGATGATAGAGAATAGTAATATCATAGTCCTTCAGTAGCTCCAACCATCTTCTTTGTCGCATATTTAGGTCCTTCTGCTTAAGCAAGTGCTGCAAGCTCCGGTGATCAGTGTAGATCTCACAAGGAACCCCATATAAGTAATGACGCCAAATCTTCAAGGCGTGAACAATGGCAGCTAGCTCCAAATCATGAACATGGTAATTCTTCTCATGCACCTTCAGCTGTCTCGACGCGTAGGCAATCACCCTACCGTCCTGCATTAATACCGCACCGAGTCCAACTCGTGAGGCATCACAATATACAGTATAGGACCCCGAACCCTGTAGGCAACATCAATATAGGGGCCAAAGTCAAAGCCGTCTTGAGCTTCTGAAAGCTCACCTCACACTCGTCTGTCCACTGGAAAGGGGCACCCTTTTGGGTCAATCTGGTCATAGGTGCTGCAATCGAAGAGAACCCCTCTACGAAACGACGGTAATAGCCCGCCAAACCAAGGAAACTGCGAATCTCAGTAGCGGAGGAGGGTCTGGGCCAACTCTGCACGGCCTCCACCTTCCTCGGATCTACTCGAATACCATCACTCAACACCACGTGGCCCAAAAATGCCACTGAACTCAACCAAAATTCACATTTAGAGAACTTGGCATAAAGCTGCTTCTCCCTCAGAATCTGAAGCACTATCCTCAAATGCTGCTCGTGCTCTTCCCGACTCCGAGAATATACTAGAATATCATCAATGAAGACAATCACGAACGAGTCCAGATAAGGCCTGAACACACTGTGCATCAAATGCATAAATGCTGCTGGGGCATTAGTCGACCCAAAAGACATCACGAGGAACTCATAGTGACCATACCGGGTCCTGAAGGCAGTCTTCGGGATATCTGGCTCCCCAATCTTCAGCTGGTGATACCCAGAGCGCAAATCAATCTTAGAAAACACATGTGCGCCCTGTAGCTGGTCAAATAAATCATCAATGTGGGGCAAAGGATACCAGTTCTTCACTGTAACCTTGTTCAGCTGACGATAGTCAATACACATACGCATAGAACCGTCCTTTTTCTTCACAAACAACACAGGATCACCCCATGGCGAAACACTGGGTCGAATGAAACCCTTACCCAATAACTCCTGTAGCTGATCCTTCAACTCCTTCAACTTAGGAGGAGCCATACGGTATGGTGGAATAGAAATGGGCTGAGTGCCCGGCAACAAATCAATAGCAAAATCAATATCTCTGTCGGGCGGCATGCCCAGGAGATCAACTGGAAATACATCAGCAAAGTCACGTACCACAGGAACAGAATCAATAGAGGGAGTGTCAATACCGACATCCCGCACATAGGCTAGATAAGCAGCACACCCCTTCTCAACCATACGCTGAGCTCTGAGAAAGGAAATAACACGGCTAGGGGTGTGATCTAGAGTACCACTCCACTCAATACGTGGAATGCCTGGCATAGCCAGCATCACGGTCTTGGCGTGACAATCAAGAATAGCATAATGGGGCGACAACCAGTCCATGTCCAGAATAATATCAAAATCGACCATCCCGAGCAATAATAGATCCGCTCTTGTCTCAAAACCACAAATGGTAACCAAACACGACCGATATACACGGTCCACAGCCAAAGAATCACCCACCGGAGTGGAAACATAAATGGGGGCACTCAAAGAATCCCGAGGCACACCCGGATGAGAAGCAAAGTAAGAAGACACATATGAAAAAGTGGAACCAGGGTCGAATAGAACCGATGCCTCCCTGTGACTAACCAGAATAATACCTGTGATAACAGAATCAGATGCAACAGCCGCAGCGCGATCAGGAATAGCATAGAATCTGGCCTGTCCCCCCTCTCGAGGGCGGCCTCTAGCACCCTGACCCCCGCCCCTGGCTGGCTGGGCAGGTGGAGTGGCAGCTGGAGCTGGAATGATAGCCTGCTGGCCCTGAGAACCACGCTGATGCTGTGACGACTGATGAGGGGCTCCTCTCCTGCGCCCGGGGAACTCCCTAACCAGATGGCGAGTATCCCCGCACTCAAAACAAGCTCTGGGAGGACGCGGTGGCTGTGACTGACCGGCCTCACCCCCACAAGTCTGACCCCTGGAAGTACCCCGCGCAGGAGGTGCACTAGAAACTGGGGGAGCATAATAAGGCTCCTGAGGTGCTGGAAGAGCTGGAGTACTACCGGGTGCTGGCAATGCTGAATGAACTGGACGACCGGAGTAACCCCTGCCAAAACGACCTGCTGCTGAAGTGCGGGCACCAGAGAAATAGCCCGACTCACGAGACCTCTTGGCCTCTCTCTCTCCCCGCTCTCTAGGGAGCATACTCTCGATCCTTCTGGCAATGCTAACTTCCTTCTAATAAGATATATCTGTCTCCAGCTCTCTGGCCATGCTGGATCGGATAGGCGGAATCAGGCCCTCAATAAATCTCCGCACCCTCTCCCCGACTGTGGCTACCAAGGCCGGTGCGTGCCTGGCAAGACGGGTGAAACTGATAGCATACTCCGATACTGACATGGAACCTTGTCGCAACCGCTCAAACTCCGAGCGCCAAGAATCCCTAAGGCTCTGGGGAACAAACTCCCTCAAAAACAGATCTGAAAACTGCGTCCAGGTCAATGAAGCAGACTCCTCCGGACTATCCAACTCATACATGCGCCACCAATCATAAGCGGCCCCACGAAACTGAAAAGTAGTGAAGGAAACCTCGCTGGTCTCCACAATCCCCATAGTACGAAGAATACGATGACACTCCTCTAGAAAACCCAATGCATCATCTGAAGCCAACCCACTGAACACTAGAGGGTCATATTTCTTGAACCTCTCCAATCTACGCTTCTCGTCCTCAGAGGCAGCTGGTCCACCTCCGGGCTGTGCTGGGGCGGCAGGAGGCATAACCAAAACCTCTGGAACCTGTCCTACTGGCACACGCTGCTCAGGTGTAACGGCTGTGGGAGTCTGGGCCCCTCCCCCGGCCTGGGATGTAGCTGCGACGAGAGGAAGCAGTCCTGCCTGAGCTAAAGTGGTATACATACTCATGAACTGGGCCAGGGTCTCCTGTAGTGCTGGAGTAGTGGCAGCTGTAGTCGGTGTACCAGGTGCCTGCGCTCCAACCTGGTCTACCGGTGGCACCTCAGCGGCAGCGCGCGCGGGTGCTGTGGCTGCACCTCGGGCGCGTCCTCGTCCTCTACCTCGGCACCGGCCTCTAACGGAGGCAACAGGGGGCGCGGGTACCTGATCGTCGCGGGTAGCTCGTGTCCTCACCATCTGTGAGAGAATAGAAAGCAATAGTTTAGATTTAATGCCAAAATGTCGCACAACAAGGAATCCAAAAGAAATGAAGAGTTTTCTAAACAGTTACATAGCCCTCGTAGATAAATACAGACGTCTCCGTATCGATCAGCGAGACTCTAAGTAACCGGTCCGTGTCCCGTGACTCCTATGAACCTAGAGCTCTGATACCAACTTGTCACGACCCTAGTTCACTAATCGTGAACATGTCGTGATGGCACCCAGTCCCCACGACTAGGTAAGCCTAACACATTGCGGAATATACAAGTTATGAACATTAAAGATAAGATAACAGCAAAATAATATAAATAAGATGTAATCCATGCCGCTTGGCACATACACCCGTCAAGAACACACTGTATATAACACCACCAAGACCCGGAATCCCACGGGTAACATAGACTAAAAGAGGACATACAACTGTAGCTCTATGTAAAAGGAGTATCTAATAACGGAATGAAGTAAAAACATCTACTAGCACTAGAATAGAAGGAAGGCCTCCGGATCCGCGGACGTAGTAGATCATACCTCGAGGTCTCCCAAAACGCTACTGAATCACCTGGTGTGAGCCTGCCCTGATGTACCTGGATCTGCACAACAAAAGTGTGCAGAAGAGTAGCATGAGTACACCACGGCGGTACTCAGAAAGTGCCAAACCTAACCTCGATGGAGTAGTGACGAGGGAATGTCAGGGCCCTACTGAGAGAAAACAATTACAAGATGATAATAATAATAATAAGCATTTTAAATGACAATAATTCCGAAATAACAACAATAAAACGATTACTACAGCCATCTACAATTAAATCAACAACAAGTAGCAAATTCAATTAACAAGTCCAGGACCTGGGGGAATTGAACCCACAGTCCCATTGACAGTACCCATGGGTCTCCGGGAATCGAACCCGCAGCCCATGTCTCAGTAAATCTCAGGATCTCCGGGAATCGAACCCGCAGCCCATGTCTCAGTAAATCTCAGGATCTCCGGGAGTCGAACCCGCAGTCCACATCTCAATAAATCTCAGGATCTCCGGAATCGAACCCGCAGTCCACATCTCAATAAATCTCAGGATCTCCGGGAATCGAACCCGCAGTCCACATCTCAATAAATCTCAGGATCTCTGGGAATTGAACCCGCAGTCCACGTCTCAACAAATCTCAGGATCTCCTGGAATCGAACTCGCAATCCCCAACAATATCACTCCGGGTCTCTGGGAATCGAACCCACAGCCCTGGGATCTTCGGGAATTGAACCCGTAGTCCACAAACACAGCAAACAAAGGAATACACAGAGAGAATATAATATGCTTAATTATAACTTCACCGATAAATAGTGCCAATAACTATCAAGAAGCTCAAGTAAGACAATTAGGCAACTAGACAGTTAAATACTACCAAATCATGCTTTTCTAACTACTACCGGGTAAGAATATCGAATTAACAGCTAAAAGCAGGAATATCACTCATCGAACATTTTTAAGTAAAGTATGTGTTCAACAACCAGCGCATGTGCACGCCCGTCACCTCGCGTACAAGGCATTTAAACTATCACATAATATCCTATGGGTGAAAGTTCCCCCACACGAGGTTAGACAAGCCACTTACCTCAATTCCGGTACAAAACCGCTAAGAAATAACCCTCTTGCCAAGAATGTCGGCCTCCACAGGTGTAGTATCTGATAAAAATCAATAGAATCACATCAAAATAGGCCAATTGGGCATTACCCAATCAAAACAACTCAAAATACACCAAAACCCACAAGTTGCCAAAACTCGACTTTCTGTACGCTTATCGAAAAATCACCAAAGTTATATATTTGGGTTGCTTATCTCAATACGAGTCCGTGCATATAAAATTTATCGAGATCGGACTCCGTTTGCCCATTCAAATCAAAGATTTCCTAAATTTTAGGCATAGGGTTCAAACCCACCTTTAATCTCCCATTTTCAGTGAAATAATCACGGATTTCATGATAAACTAACGAATTAAGGTCAAGAAACTTACCCCCGATGATTTCTCGATGATATCCCAGTGTTTCCCCTTCAATTTCCTCTCTTGGAGAACAACAATGCCGGTTTTTGTGTGTTAGGCCGCGACTGAAATGTTCTGGACTTAAAGTCACTGCCAGACCAATTTACTCTACGCGATCGCAGCACTAGGCTTGCGATCGCGATGCACAAAATATGGGCGGCCTATTTTTCCTCTAAGAGATCGCGTGGTCCTGGACGCGATGGCAGTGAACAACTCATCGACCCTACGCGATCGCAATGACACTAACGCGATCGCGAAGAACAAACTCGTCCGGCTCCCCAAACTACCCTACGCGATCGCATACTACCTCACGCGATCGCGATGCTTACTCTCCCGGACTTACGCGATCGCACACTTTACTTCGCGATCGCAGAGCTCAGGATTTTTCCCTTACGCGATCGCATGGCCATCTCCGTGATCGCGGAGAACAAAATTGCTCTGCAATTATTGCAGCAGAAACAACAGTGCCTTTTGGCACAAATTGGTCCGTTTGGACCCCCGAATTCATCCCGAGGCTCCCGGGACCCCAATGAAAACCACCAACATACTCCAAAACACGATAAGAACTTATTCCAATCATAAAAACACGTCTAACAACATCAAAACCCATAATTCACATCGAATTCAAACCTAAATTTCTTAAAACTTTCCGAATTGCACATTCGATCTAAAACCCGACCAAACGACGTCCGAATGACCTGAATATTTGCGGACATATCCAAAATCACATAACGAAGCTATAGAAATTGTCGAATTTCCATTCCGACCCCCGGATCAAAATCTCACATATCGTTCAGATTCATCAAAATTTCAAACTTTGGCATTTCAAGCCTAATTGAGCTACGGACCTCCAAAATACTTTCCGAACGCGCTCCCGACCCCGAAATCACCTAACGGAGCTAATGGAACCATCTGATTTCTGTTCTGAGGTCGTCTTAACACTGTTCCGGCTACGGACCATTTTCTAACTTTAAAGCTCTCATTTAGGGACTAAGTGTCCCAAAATGCTCCAATTCTCAGAACCGACTCTCCCGGCAAACCACAATAGCAGAAATGAACTTAGGGGAATAGTTAAATTGGGGATTGGGGTGTAATTTTCTAAAACGACCGGCTGGGTCGTTACAGCAAACTAAGGCGATTTTTGGGTGATTTTGAAGAGGATTCGAAGGAGAATCATCAGGTAAGGATATTTGGACCGGGTTATGTTATTATAGTGCAAAAACATGAATTAATCACTGAAAATTTGAGGAATCAAAGGGTAAAAATGGAGGTTTTTTGCTTGAAGCCTAAGAAAGGGTAAAGTGATGATTTTAGGGGTCGAATGGACTCTGATTTTGACATACTTTATAAGTACGAACTCGTGGTGAGACGAGGATTCCAAAAATGTGGATTTTATAATTTTTTGAGAAGTGGGTCCGGGGCTCGGGTTTTTCCAACTTCGTGTTTTTGTTTGTTTTTCGAGTTATTTCGATTAGGTTATGTTCCATTAGCCTATTTTGATGTATTCCTATTGGTTTTGATCAGATTTTGTACCCGTGGAGGTTGATACTAGAGGGAAAGACATAGCGGGCTAGTCTCAAAGCCGATTCGAGGTGAGTAATAGATGTGGATGATGACCTAAGGGTTTGAAACCTTGGTATATCACGCTGTGACGCTATATTGAGGAAAGACACGTACTCTACAGTGAGTGCGGGGTTGATTGTGATTGGGGACTATGGCTTAGTCCGATCGAGTGGTATTTTACTGTGTGTTGGCTATAAATGAGCCGGTAAACCTCCTTCTTGGATGGTTATAGATATATTTGAGTTGCGTGCCAGTTATTTGGATCCGGTGAGGATCGTTATCACTGTTTCTATGAATTATAGCATGTTTTCATGATATCAATCTAAGCTAAACACTATCTAAATATGAATTGAAATTTTGAGATTCTGAACACCTAATTCTATAATTACTGTTAAACGGAACTAAAAAGGGTAAGTTATTTGTGCCTGTGAGGCTTGCATGCATGTAGCTAGACTGATAGTGGATCGGGCTACATGCTGCAGCATATGTTACTATGATATTGCGCTTGGGTTGTAGGAGTCCCTCCGGGGTCTAAACCCCCACAGTGAGCGCGGGTACCCAAATGGATCGGGCTACGCGTCGTAGCGTTCATGTGCATTTTCATTGCATTCATGCATTTATACTTATTTGCTTTATTTGTTACTGCTTCCCGAGATTTACACTGTTAAAAAGAATAAAAACATTGTTATAGCTTTTCGATGTGGTATTTTGGGATTTCTTGCCTTCAATATCATTATACATGTCTATTACCGCTAAGTACTCATTTTACTCCCTGCACCATGTGTGCAGATCTAGGTACCTCAGGGCAGAGTTGATCTTTAGCTGCTTTTCAGAGTATATTTCGGAGCTTGTCGAGGTAGCTGCTTGCCGTCCGCAGGACCGACTCCTCCATTATTACTGTGTTTTTGACATTTCTGCGTATTCAGTTTATGATATATTTCAGTATTTATTACGCTATTCTAGTAGAGACTCTTGACTCATGACCCCCAGATCTATGGGTGGTTGTTTGTACTGGTTTATTGGGTTGTTTTCTATATAACTGTTAAAATTTGGATATTTTCTTCGTTTTTAATGGTTTTGAATAAAGGGTTTGAGCTTGTTGCTCGAAATGTGAGTATGATTGGTCGGGCTTGCCTAGCAATGTGTTGGGCGCCATCATGACCAGGTTTGGGGTCGTGACACTAAACATACCTTAAATTTAATTGATGAATTTTATAATTTTATTGGTATGGATGTATTGTAATAAATATAATTGATATGTGTGTGTGTATATATATATATATATATATATATATATATATATATATATATATATATATATATATATATATATTAGAGGAATAAAAAATGCTGACTTGGAACCTCTCATAGTCTCGGGAGGGCATATATCTTAATAAACTCTTTTGCGTATTTCTACTGATGGATCATGATTCCATTTGGGTTTTGTTTGATTTGTAAGCCTAAGAAGAAGTTAAGCTCACCCAAAATACTCATTTCAAATTTTCTCCCCATTAATTTAGCAAATTCCTTACTAAGTTTTTCAGTGGTTGCACAAAAAATTATGTCATCAACATATATTGTACTACTAGTAGATCCTTACATTTTTCCCTTAAGAATAGAGCGTTGTCAATCTTACCTCTTTTGTATCCATGTTCAAGCAGGGATTTGGATATGAATTCATACCATGCTCTAGGAGCCTGTTTGAGTCCATAGAGAGCCTTGTCCAGTTTGTATACATGATCTGGACACTCCTTACTTTCAAACCCCGGAGGATGTTTGACAAAGACTTCTTCCTTTAAGTATCCATTTAGGAAGGCACTCTTCACATCCATTTGGTGAAGGGTAAATTCCATGTGTGCTGTAAAGGCTATGAGAAGTCTTATTGCCTCCAGTCTTGTAACTTTAGCAAAAGTCTCATCATAGTATATGCCATCCTCTTGGCTATAACCTCGGACCACCAACCTTGCCTTGTTCCATTTGTCCCTGGGTGTTGAGAACAGATGCTACGCTTGACTTTTTTCAAATTGATTTAGTTCATCTTGCATTGCATTCACCCTGTTTGGATCCTACAAAGCCTCAACAACATATTTAGGTTCAATAAGAGATAAGAATGCATCAAAAGCACACATATTCTATAATTGAGCTCTAGTTTTAACTCTAGAAGTAGGGTCAGTAAAGATGTTTTCAATGGGATGAGAACTTTGATACTTGTAAGGTTTCGCAACCACCTGATTTCTGTTTGGAGTTTCTCCCATGTTCTGTTGCTGAGGAACATGCTCATGGACAGGTTCCATTTGGGAATTAGATTCACTTGTTCTTTATTCAGTTCCCTCTATCAGGTTGCCTTGGATGGAAGAAATTGTTCTATCATTTGTTCCTTCTTTTAGTGCAGCTTCACTTAATTCTTTACCAGCCTAATAACTTCATCTTCATGTTCCTGTCTCTCAGAAGGAATGTTAGTTTCATTAAAAACAACATGTACACTTTCTTCTACACACATGGTTCTTTTGTCGTACACTTTATAAGCTTTGCTATGTGAAAAATATCTTAAGAATAATCCCTCATCACTTCTGGGATCAAACTTACCTAGGAGTCATTTCCATTATTATGCACAAAGCACTTGCATCCAAATGCCCAAAGATGTGATATATTTGGTTTTCTCCCTTTAAGTAACTCATAGGGAGTCTTCTCTACAAAAGGTCTAGTCATGCACCTATTAATGATGTAACATGCAGTATTTACAGCCTCTACCCAGAAGCTATGGGGCATTTTACTAGAAAGAAGCATAGTCCTAACCATATCTTCACGTGTCTTATTCTTTCTTTCAACTACTCCATTTTGTTGTTGAGTCCTAGGGGCAGAAAAATTGTGATCTATACCATGTTCATCACAAAATTCAGTAAACTTAGCATTTTCAATTTCAGTTCCATGATCAGACCTAATTGATACAAATTGATTACCTAGTTGTTTCTGAGTTTTTCTAACAAAGGCATTAAACATGTCAACTGCTTCATCCTTAGATGTTACAAATAATGTCCAAGTAAACCTAGAGTAACCATCAACAAACACCATCACATATTACTTACCACCTCTGTTCAATGTTCTCACTGGACCACAGAGATCCATATGAACCCGTTCCATCGACCTGGTCGTGCTTACCACTTTCTTTCTTTTAAAAGAGGATCTTACCACCTTCCCCATTGCACAAGCCTCACAAACTTTGTCTTCCTTATACTTGATGTTAGGCAGCCCTATTACTAGGTCCTTGGAGACTAATTTGTTGATTTGACTTAAACTTGCATGTCCAAGTCTTTTGTGCCAAAGAAGGGGATCATTGTCAAACACACTTAAACAAGTGAGTTCATTTTTTGAAAGAGTGGACAGATCTACAATGTATATATTGTTTACTATTTTTCCCTGCGAAACAATCTTGTAAGTGGTAAGGCTTATCATAAAACATTTGGTAGAGGCGAATGCTAACAATTTACCTCTGTCACACAATTATGATACACTAATTAGGCTATATTTCAAGCCATCTATCAAGTAGAAATTCTCAATGGAATGTGAGTCTACCTTACCTACTTTTTCAACCCCAATGATCTCACCTTTTTTACCATTTCCAAAGGAGACATTACCTCATTTGAGGTCCTCAAGTGAAAGGAACCGGTTCTTGCTACCAATCATATGCTTTGAGAAGCCACTATCCATGTACCCTATTTGGCTGTTCCCCTTCACTTTGACCTGCAAAAAAAATCAGGGGTTAGTCTTAGGAACACAAACTATTTTGGGTCCCTTTCTATAGGCAAAAGGGTGCACAAAAATATTTTTAGTCCATCCAGGCAGCCTATTTTCCCCTTGAACAAAGGTTTTATTATTTTCATTGGCCTTTTCTTTTGCATTACATTCACTTTTAAAGTGACCAGTCTTACCACAATTTGTGCATCTTTTGTTCTCGGGAAGTGTGATATACTTGCTTTTGGGATCCCACTTAGGTGCAGGGGTCCCATAGCCAAGTCCTCTCTTATTGCTACTGTCATGTTCTTGTACCCAAGATAGTGCATCCGAGGACTTATCCCATTTGCAAGTTCTGTCTAGTTCATGTTTAACCTTGCCTAGATCTTCTTTTATGACTCTTATCTGCTCATCCTTTTCGTACAACTCATCCTTTATTTTTCCTAAATTTTCTTCTAAGGTGAGATCTGTGTGATCAGCTTTCTTTTTACCTGTTGCTAATTTCAGTTTTAGATTTCCAGATCTAAGTTCTAAGATAGTGGTGTCAAGTTCATGAACCTGGTTCTTCAACTCAGTATTTTTACTATCACTTTCACTAGCCCCGAGTTCTAGATTTTTGCACTTAGATTTTGGATCACACATTCCATAGACAGTTGTTCCTTCTCATTATTTATGACCTCAGACTCATCAATGAAGTCTAGTAGTAATTCAGATAGCTTTTCTTTAAACAAAAATTTAATCTTGTCTTTGAGATGAATCATATTTACCTTTTGTTCATCATCTGATTCTCCAATGGACATGCTTGTTCATCTCCAGCTTCATCTTTTGAATCCTCATCTAAGCTTTCTCCCCAAGCAGCAACCATAGCCTTTCTTGATCCTTTGCTCTTCTTGAGTTGAACCTGTTCCTTCTTTCTATTTATTCGTTCAACCCTTTCTTTCTTCCATTCAGTTTCCTACTAAGGACAATTCTTGATCATGTGGTCAGTCTTGGCACATTTGTAGCATTCCTCGTTGGTATGTTTTTTAGGGTCCCTTGGTTTGTTGAAGGTTACACCTCCTGAAGAGCCCTTTCCTCTCATTAGGTACTTCTTGAAATCCCTTGTGATCATAGTTATTTCATCATCCTCTAAGTCTACACCTTCAGCTACTCTGAGAGTCGGGCTTCTTTCCTTCTTGGGTTATTCATCTTCATAGTTTTCCTTCTCAGTTCATAGGCAGTGAGTGTTATACCCCATTTTAACACGGGTCAAACTAGAGTATAACATATTGGTTAATTCTGAAGGTTTAATTAATTAAAAGAGAGTCGCCACCTAATTATATAAGGGTGAATTAGGACACCAATTTTAGCTAAGTAGTGCTCAAAATTAACTCTATTTCATGGTCTACTTAACCTTAAGAGTATGGGTAAGGGTTCTAACTAATCCTATAGGGAAGGTTGTTAAGGCATCCTATATGATCCGTTAATACGGTTAACCGGCCAAACTTAGGTTGATAGTAAAGTTATATAAGTAGAAAAGTTAATATTTTTTATACATAGTTAGAAAGTAACATGAGACTATTTTTTATATACTAAAATATTACTAAATGAGTAAAAACTTGAGTTTGATATGCAAAATAAAAAAAACGCCACAAAGGCCATTTTTCGAAAATCTTGATTAGACTTGAACATTGTAAGAAAGAAGCAAGCTTTTATGGACAAATGCTGACAAAGAACGCTAAGTATTTCCAAACTTGATATGGGTAAATATTTTAGAAATAAATAAAGTCATTATTTCAAGGTGTTAGGTAAAAGGTTGTTAGGCTACTAATTTTAAAAGGACACTTAATAGATTTAATATGGTTAAAAGTAACTAAATATTGAATATATCACTCCATACCTAACACCATATTTATATTAATAGATTGACATTTTTTAATACTACTCAAATTAATGCCTACTAAATAAACAATCAAGCTGCATAAAATATAGGTCACCAAAATGTATCTCAAGCAAAAATATAATAAAAAGTAAGATAGAATAATAAATAATCTTCTATCCAATTTAATTAGGAAGAATAATCCTGCAGTTATGCTATTGGAGGAAGCCACGAGAGAGTAGTGCTTGGTTCGGCTTTGAAAGCGGTAGAGTCTCGCTCGAGACTCTTTGTTGCTCCGGTGTATGACATGCAAAGAAAAAATAGAATAAAGATTAGCAGAAGCTCGTTATTTGACAGAAATTTCACACGTTACATTATTTTATTTTTTTAAAATAGCAGCACTGATTTAAATTTGTTTCCACAGGTTTGCAACAAATGAGGATTTATAGATAATACTTTTAGACTAAATTTGCAAGTGCTAAAGTGTCAAGCATTCCAAATAAATAAAGTGTGCATGCGGGTACAATATTGACATTGACATCTCTAAAAAGATTACTTTCTAACAGAGACTTTAACCCTTTTAAATAATACTTAAATGATTCTTAAAAAAAACGATTCTTTCCATATAGTTTAGGCCAAGATAGATACATTAACGAAGAATTCAAAAAAATTCATTAACATCCAATTTAACTATAATTACTCCTTTCGAACATGAAATGTTTTATGGCAAATTCAAGAGAAAATGCGGCTTCATTTTGTATTACAATTACAAATCAAGAAAGGCTATAACTTATTTTAAAACTCACTTGTAGTTTAGTTACCACAATCATGAAGACAATTGCTTTTTAAAGTAAACGTAAAAATTTTATGCCTACTGACATGATCTTCAAATGTCCATCTAAAGTACTATTTTTCTACTACAAGAAAGCAACTAAAGAAAAAAAAAATATTTCAACAAGAACATAAGTTACAGTTCATGAAAGCAGAAATTTCATTTTTTATCAAAAAAATGAGTATGAGCAAAATGGGCACATAAGCCTCAACGAACATGCTACCTATAGTGTCAATATTAAATCTAGATATAAAAGTATGCATATAACTGGATCCTATTTCAAAAGATGTGTCCTAAATTTTAAGAAAAGAATCCTATATCACTCAAAGGAAAACTAAAAAAATGATTTTTAGATTTTGATTAAATATCAATACTAATATAAGTGTTTATATATAAAATAGCAAGAGGCATATTCATGTCGATATATTACATGACCATAATATATATATGAAAGAAATACTATCTCTACTATATACTACAATAAAATATCAACTAGTCTTGCTTTTCTTTAACAAAGAAAGATGAAACTTTTAAATAAATAATTTTTAATATATCAGACAGTAACCCATGATAATACATTGCTAGTCAGATTCATCCTTTAGTAACAATTGGATTAAACAAATGTGGTGAACAACTAAAGCACTATTTTAACACTGAAAGTACTCTTCGAAAGGGAGGAAATAAAATAAATAAGGATTTTTTATTTTTAACACAACCAAATACAAAACAACAACAACAACAACAACAACAACAACAACAATAATAATAATAATAATAATAATAATAATAATAATAATAATAATAATAATAATAATAATAATAATAATAAAGAAAAGAAACGAACTGACCTGTTTGGGAGCAGTGAACCGGAGCGCGTCGGCTTCAGATCTATACTCCTCTTGGAAACAGAATTAGAAGTGATCCGAAAGTGTTAAAATGCGAAACCTCTATTGTAGTTTACTATGTTTTTAGGGAGTAAAGGGCGGCTTTGAGCTTAAGGTTAATGGAGGAGGCTGAAGATTAAGTGTGGTTTCTTGTTCTCTTCCACATCTCTGGTTTTGGCTGAGATCTAAAGAGAGTATTTATAGAGAAAGGTTTGAGCTCCTTGAGAAGTGATTCTTGGGCAGGATCTGAAGAATAGATTAGCCGTTAGAATTTCAAAAAGAGCCGTTTGATATCAAAGAGAAAATCTTTACAGCAGCAACTATCTTTGGACAAAGGTCAGGAACTTCGACCAAATATTGTTGCAGGGAGAGAGAAAAGAGACATAGGGGTTTGAGTCGGTTGGGCTATATTTATGGGGTTTTGTTTGAAATTTCAAAAGTCCTAGTAGACCCATTATTTGTTTTAATATGTGGACCCCAATTGTTAATTATGGCTTATTAATTTTTTACCTTTTGTGTCAATGTAGTGGCACTGGCTAGGAGTACTTTATTTCATTTGTGCTTTGCAATTGACCTTTTCTATTTTGTTTGTTAGTGTATATATAATGGTAGTACGTGAAGAGCCAGACAATTTTATTTTAATGAAATAGTCTAAAAGCAAATTGAGTATTGTTGGGCCACTATTTTTTTTTAAAATTAGATTGTGCTTGAAGAATCATGTCTAAATACATTTAATTACTAGGACATGCTACTTGTAAAGAATAATTTTGGGCCTTTGTTAGTCGAATTTATTTTCTTTTAAATTCTTTAGGCTTATAATAATAATATTTAAAAATAGGCAGGTAACTAACTTATTTATTATACCTAATTATAATTACTAATGATTAAATAATATATATATATCGTAAGATGCGGCAAGATTTATTAAATATAATTATAAATATTTGAAAGTTATTGCAAAAACTTATTCTCGCTTAGTGAGACAAAAGAAATAAAAACACTACTCTTCATGAAAAGTAACAATAAATACAGTTAAGTTATGAATGATAAATGTGATAGCTATAGTATTGATAATAATAATAATAATGAGTAGTAGGAGTAGTGGTAATAGTAGCAATACTAATAATACTAGTAATAGTGATGTTAAAGTAAATAATAATAAAATAGTAATTAGGTCTAGTTTGTGATAAAAATGGTAAAATAACTATACTTACATTATTAGTGATTTTAGAAGTTTAAAGAAATAATTTGGAAGAAAGGAGAGTCAAAATTGGATGTCAACAGCTGCCCCTCTTTGGCCGGAGACGATGAAAGAGTTTTCGGGCAAAGAATATTGACATAGTAGCCAATTTTGTCCCGACCATCAAGGTTGGAATGGAACAAAGAGGACAAAAAATAAAAATGATTGCGGCCGAACTCCGGTTCCGAGTTGCCTACATATCTCTGGTTTTACGAGAATCAGGCCATATGTAGTAATGATTGATGCATGTCCTGAAAATGTTGCCCCAGTGTCGAATTATAGAGACAATGGGTATTATGGTTGAAAGAACGATATTTGAAAAAAAAATGATTTGGTTAAGAATTTTGAGAGTCGAGTTGAGCGGAGTTCGAAGTAGATCTTTGACCTTTGTTGGAGAGTTTGGTATTCCTCTCCAACAAACTGCCCCAGTTCACTACTAAGATATAGTTCCACGTTGTGCTATATTCCCTGCAAAGCTGGGCAAACTAGATAATCCGTTAGGAAATAAGATGTAATGTGCCATAAAATTAATTTTACGAAATTAATATTTAAGCGTCAATTCATAAGAAATGCGAATTTATTGGGCAAACTTATAAAAATATAAATTTATGGTGATATATTTCATGATCACAATGCCATATAAAATTTAGCTTATAAAAATAAATGTATTTGGCAATGATTTATGAAAAATATATTTTGGCAATGCTTATGCAAGTGGGACCACTCGGGTCAAAAATAAATTAAATATTCTTTTGAGGAAAGATTAACTTCAACATTCTATTTTATGGCGGATTGACCCGATATATCCGATTTGAGGGCGGATAGACCCGATATATCCTATTTGAGGACGGATAGACCCGACATGTCCTATTTGAAGGTGGACAAGCCTGACATGTCCTATTTGAAGGTGGACAGGCCTGATATATAGTGCTTTATTTTTAATTATAAAAATTGATATGATGCAGTGTTAAGAGATTGATATGGTACATAAAACTTGATCCGATGCTAGAGTTATAATAGCAATATTCAGGGAGCGATGCAAAAAGCTTGGTGCAGTAGCGAATATCCTTGGTGCGGAGAGCTTGATGCAGTGCATTTACAAGGAGCGGTGCCAATAATTTAAAAATTTACATGCTAAAGTTTAATATTAGTAAATTTTGCACTCAAAGAAAACTATGAGATTTAAAATATAATTTGCGATAGCTCGGCTTGATCGCTATGTTGTACTATATTTCCTGCAGGACAAATTCATCAGTATAGTAGATATTGAAATGCGATATGCTGTAAAATAATCTTATGAAATAGACACATTTTGGGCGTTTACTTATACAATACGGCCTAGTCGGCCAAAATGATTTCATAAAAATGTAGTTTTATCCCAATAATAATTTTCAACAATAACCTGCAATTTATAAATGTGTTGTGCAATGATTTACGATAATACTGCATTAATACTAAAAGCATGACCGTCAAAGTCAAAATAAATTAATAAAAAGCATGCGAATATATGCTAAAGTGTCCTGTTGTTCAGGCGGAAAACCTATATATCATAAAGCGTGCTTAAAAATCCAAGTAAAGGCGGATAAGCCTAAATTTTAATGCATAAATGCCCTGTTGAAGGCGGACAAGCCTAAATGTTTAATGCGTAAATGTCTTGTTAAAGGCGGACAAGCTTAAATATTATAGAATCAAGTGGGCTTAAAATTTAATTAAATGCGGATAAGCCCGAATGCATAAATGTCCTATTGAAGGCGGACAAGCCTAAATATCATATTAAAGGCAAGCGTGCTTAAAACTCAAATTAAGGCGGATAAACATAAATATTAATGCATAAATGTCCTATTATTAGGCGGACGACCTCATGTCCTATTAATTAGGTGGACTACCTCATGTCCTATTAATCAGGCGGACGACCTTATGTCCTATTAATCCAGCGGACGACCTCTTGTCCTATTAATTAGGCGGACTACCTTATGTCCTATTGTCAGGCGGACTACCTTATGTCCTATTGTCAGGCGGACTACCTTATGTCCTATTATCAGGCGGACTACCTCATGTCCTATTATTAGGCAGACTACCTCATGTCCTATTGTCAGGCGGACAACCTCATGTCCTATTAATTAGGCGGACTACCTTATGTCCTATTATCAGGCGGACAACCTCATGTCCTATTAATCAGGTGGACGGCCTCATGTCCTATTAATTAGGCGGACTGCCTCATGTCCTATTAATTAGGCGGACTACCTCATGTCTTATTATCAGGTGGACGACCTTTTTGTCCTATTATTAGGTGGACAAACCCTAGATGCATGGTACTTGATTTACCATTTATGACATTGGTGCGGTGCAGAAGCTTGGTGCGGTGCAGAAGGTTGGTGCGATGCTTGATTTGTAGTTGTACAATGCGGTGAAAAAAGCTTGGCATGGTTACTTCAAAGTAACATATACTGATAGTGCAATGCAGAAAGCACGATGCAATAATTTTGTAATAGCAAATGGTGCGATGCAAAGAGCTTGATGAAATGCCTTTTTAGTAGTGAATATTCCTGGTGCAATGCTAACAATCATTTGATCTTCATGCTAAAGCTTTTCTATTAATAAATTCCTGCACTCAAAGAAAAATTATAAGTTTCATAGTTCGATTTTTGCTTGCTTGGTTTTGTCCTTTGCTTTGCATGAACTTTGCGACTTTTGACTTGATGTTGAGCTTTGCGACAACATGTAACGTTAGAGAATAGCTAAAATATGCCCCTGCATTACTCAAAGTAAATTCGTTAGTATAAAATAAAGTGATTGCCTTGCATTGAACGTCAAAGTTTGGCTTTGAATCAGCAACTTGTTGCCATGGCATTCTAGAATTTGTTGTTGTGCTTGTAATAACTATGTAGCTTGAAATTTCATTTTTTGCTTTGCCGAATGATGAGGATCCTTTTGCGAAAGCTGCCCCGGTTTTGGCTTTTCGGGAAAATAGGATTTTTATTATGATGAGACCGAACCCATAAGGCTGCCTACGTATCCCCTCTTAAACGAGAATCAGGTCTGAACGTAGTTCATTACAAAAATAAGGCATGGTTATAAAATATAGAAACTTATAGAGTGATAACATCAAAATCATAATGCCAACAAGATCGAAAAATCAATCTTGCTCTTCGTTTAGACGGCGTTTCTTCTTTGGATACCCAACCACGCTTGGTATATTGCTTGTGCTGCAGCTAATTGCATTTGAGGTATTTGTTCCAACTGGTACGTGCACTCGCAGTTTGTTAGAATCGATTAAATTCTGAATCTTATGTTTTAATGCTAGGCATTCTTCTGTATCATGACCTTGAGCATTTGAATGGTAGGCACAATACTTGGAAGGATCAAATAATGGATGCGAAGGGTTGAAAATCCTTTCTTTTCTTGGTTGCATAATTCCCGAGGCATTCAATCGAGTGAATATGCTAGAGATTGATTCAGTCAAAGGTGTGAATTTGCGTGGCTTCCTTCTCTTTAATTGACGAGAAGCGGCTTGTGCTAGACGATGTTGATGTTGAATGCTTTGTTGGCGGGGAGGCTGGAGAAGCATATTGCTGGCATTAGAGATTGCATGATTTTGCAAGGGCCGGTGATCATGATGGCATTGCGGTTGATGCATAGTCATGGCAACTGAGGCATTTTCCTTCTCTTTACCTTTCAAATTTTCTGTCATCTCTGGTTGTAAAGCATGATTGATGGTCTGCATGTTAATCTTTCCTTCTTTGATGCCTCTTTCTAGGAAGTCCCCGACTTTAATCAAGTCTGAGAAATTACGCACGTTCGCAGTAGCCAGCTTTTCATAATATATGCCATTTTGAATGTCAATGAAGACTGAGATCAGCTCTTTCTCGGATAGCGGGGGGTGCACCTTTGAAGCTTCAACTCTCCACCGGATTGCATAATCCCGAAAAGATTCATGTGGCATTTTTTCTATTTTGTACAGGCTATGCATGTCTGGATCGACTCCAAGGTTGAACTCATATTGCTTTACAAAATCGTGAGCCATATCATCCCACGTGTGCCATTTAGTAAAATCTTGTTTTGTGTACCAAACAAGTGCAGGCCCCGATAAGCTTTGGATAAATAACTTCATTCGAATGGCTTCATTGTGCCCAATACCAAGTAATCTGCTACAGTAGTCCTTTAAATGAGCAATTGGATTTCCCTTTCCATCGAAAGTATTAAGCTTTGGCACTTGGTATCCTGGTGGGAGTTCTACATCCGGTTGCAGGCATAAGTCTTCATATCTTAGACTTTGATGATTTCTTGATTGCAATTCTTTTCCAATGGCTTTCTTCAAATCACGGAGTTCTTTTTCCAAATTTTCACGGCCAATCTGTTGGGTTGATTTTTCAAGTCTCTTATACGAACATACAGCTAGTTGGTTTTGCTTGTCCTTCTCAAATGGAGTTGTGACTATAGGAAGTTCAATATTAGGAATCATCGTGACTTGATTGGGATTGCAGGTTATTGGCATTCGTGGAGAGATTGTATAAGTAGGAGTTGGGTAAGGAGATATGGTTAAGCAAATATTTTGGTTTGAGCTAGAAGTGGAGGTTGTATTTGGGAGAAGGTTAAAAGTGCTTCCCAGATAAACCAACATGTTCCTTTGCACCACATTTGCCTTGGTTCCATCATTTCGTGCTTGCAATAGTCCCATACCGGTATTGAATTCTTCAAAACGGTCTGCCATTATAGCCCGTCCTTTATGCAGATTCGCACCCAAAATAGTGTTCAATGCTAGGCAACCTTTAAAAGAAAAATAAAACTTTTCAAAATAAAAGTAAAGTGTTAGCATATTTATCATAATCAAATAAATGCATAAAGTAATAGAGTGCGTAATTAGATTGATTAATTCATTATATGGTTAAGTAGGAGCCCTAAACTAGAAATGATGGCCCATGTTGCAAAATGGATGGACGAGAATGAATTGTTATCTAGAGGGCTCTAATGCTCGAGTCTTGTTGACATGGAAGCGAAATGATTTTAAGTTTTGTAAAGGGATAACTTATGTCGAACATCAAATCTTTAGCTCTAGCACAAGTTTTTTTCCTTGCATAACACTATTTTTTTTTTTTTAAAAAAAAAACAAAATTCCCCAACCTTTAGGAAGTTTTTGATTATTACTTCATGAGATGATATTCTGCGTGCCAAAAATCTGCCCCAGTTTCTTTCATGAAGGAAAATAAAAAATTTTGCTATAATGAGACTGCGTCTTATATAGACTGGTTTTCAAAAGGCCACAGACGAATAATTTTGACGTTGAAGATAATATTTGGCCGTTTGAATATCGACAAGCTCAAAATCAAGATATGTAATTAGGATATAAGAGTTAATTGGACATGAAATGGCTCTATTATTATTTAGCGTTGGCAAGTCATAAAGCTATCGAGGCCTGGAATACGGTATTAACCGTTTTGAAACTTATGGGATAGTACCTCGACTCGCATGCCAAGACGTAGAATTAACGGGTGTGTGAAGATTAATCTCGACCACCCAAAATAAGATGATGCAAACGCTTGAATTGAATATGTGAAAATATTAAAAAGAATTTGATGTTAAAAATTAACCAAATAGCGGCCTTTTGTTGCTGGGTAGATGGTACAAAATTAGACACCTACCTACTTGTATATGAGAATTAGTACGAATATTTAAATTCTGAGAGATATGGAGCTATGAGACGAAAATTAGAGGTGCAAGATTGTGCCAGAATTGAATGAATTGAAAATTTATGTAAGGCACGAGTGGAGATATTAAAAAAAATATGTAACTATATTTGTAAGAAAAGAACCCGAATAAAAATCAACTCACAAAATTAGATCGGCAAAATATTCTCATATTATAAAAGATTACGCTAGTTTTTTTTAGAATGCTATCTTGAGATGCTCATTGTTGTGTAAAGAAAAATTTTAAGGCTAGTTTAAGGCATGAATATTGAGGAATTTCATGACAAACCGAGCCTATTGAAGAGCTTATGGGAAAGACGTCGTACTTTATTAAAATTAGAAGATACCGAGAGATTAAAGATATCTTAATTAGACTCTAAGAATTGGAGTAGACCTAAATGAAATTTGAGCTTAAGTAAATGCACAAATGATGCTCTAGAGTCGTTAAAGAGCACTAAGCGCGGAATGATGATGATTATTATTATTAATTCAGGAAAATGATATAAAAAATAAGGAACAGAAAAATAAAAGATATAAGCAAGTTGAATAGTTAATACCTCCTTTTTCTATAAAAACAAACAACAGATAATATTAGTAAAAATAATAATGTTAAGTAAGTAACATAGCAAATACGCAAGTAAGCAAGTAGGCAAGCAAAGCATGTGACACATTCCAAAGAGCAAATAATAGCGCGTCCTAATACGTGAGGGCCTCTTTGTGCCAGAGGTAGGCCTACCGTGTATTTGAAAGATAAGTATGCCATTATGTATCATCTCATTTTTATAAATTAATTAAGTAATTCTATTTTTCTTAAAAGCATAATAAATAGTAAAATATGTCTGCTTAAACATATATATATATTTTAAAAGAGGGTGTATTTTCATCAAAAGAAAAAATATTATAAAATATATTTATTATAATTAGTTAAGCAAGTAATTTTATTTTCAAAAGCAAAAAGAAGTACATGAATCGCTTAGGCCATTTATTTATTTTTACGTAAAGAAAATCAAAGAAAGTACAATAAAAGATATTTTTGTCATATATAAACTTCTTGTTGTTCCGCAAGATTATATTATTTGAAAATATTACACATATTATAAAAAAGATAGTCATGCTCCTTTAACTAGGATTTAATTAATTTAAAGTAAATAATCTACATAATCGGCATGTTTACCCTTCAAATAATGCACATAAATATGATAAGTGTCACTTGGGGTTGAAAACCCACTTGGACATTTAGGTAAGGTTAACTAATGGATTTAATACACCTCGGGTATTAGATCACCTAAGGTTAAAAATGATGCATGCTCTTAAAAGGGTTTTGGTTTAGCTCTATCTTAGGTTGACTAAGAGTGGGTTTTCTAGATTGGTCTGCTCCCAAGTGGACAACTTGAGAGTGAAAAGTCCGTGACTGTCGACTGCACCGCTGATCGACTTACCCACGAACTTTTCCCTAAAATGTGTTTTGAGTAGTGCACGGCTGCAAACCGCATAACCGCTAGGTGTGTGCTTTGTGTGAATTTTCCAAAAGTGGAGGAAGTGAAACGGAATAACAAATTATATAAAGTAATAAGAATAGATGAACAATTCATATAAAGCAATTTATCACACAACGACAATTCAAATAAGCATTATAAACAATTAAAAATACACAAATTAATTTTTATTATTAACCTAAGTTTGTTATGGTTTAGAACCTAGTATCCCCAGTGGAGTCGCCATGTTGTTATACCCCATTTTAACACGGGTCAAACTAGAGTATAACATATTGGTTAATTCTGAAGGTTTAATTAATTAAAAAGAGAGTCGCCACCTAATTATATAAGGGTGAATTAGGACACCAATTTTAGCTAAGTAGTGCTCAAAATTAACTCTATTTCATGGTCTACTTAACCTTAAGAGTATGGGTAAGGGTTCTAACTAATCCTATAGGGAAGGTTGTTAAGGCATCCTATATGATCCGTTAATACGGTTAACCGGCCAAACTTAGGTTGATAGTAAAGTTATATAAGTAGAAAAGTTAATATTTTTTATACATAGTTAGAAAGTAACATGAGACTATTTTTTATATACTAAAATATTACTAAATGAGTAAAAACTTGAGTTTGATATGCAAAATAAAAAAAACGCCACAAAGGCCATTTTTCGAAAATCTTGATTAGACTTGAACATTGTAAGAAAGAAGCAAGCTTTTATGGACAAATGCTGACAAAGAACGCTAAGTATTTCCAAACTTGATATGGGTAAATATTTTAGAAATAAATAAAGTCATTATTTCAAGGTGTTAGGTAAAAGGTTGTTAGGCTACTAATTTTAAAAGGACACTTAATAGATTTAATATGGTTAAAAGTAACTAAATATTGAATATATCACTCCATACCTAACACCATATTTATATTAATAGATTGACATTTTTTAATACTACTCAAATTAATGCCTACTAAATAAACAATCAAGCTGCATAAAATATAGGTCACCAAAATGTATCTCAAGCAAAAATATAATAAAAAGTAAGATAGAATAATAAATAATCTTCTATCCAATTTAATTAGGAAGAATAATCCTGCAGTTATGCTATTGGAGGAAGCCACGAGAGAGTAGTGCTTGGTTCGACTTTGAAAGCGGTAGAGTCTCGCTCGAGACTCTTTGTTGCTCCGGTGTATGACATGCAAAGAAAAAATAGAATAAAGATTAGCAGAAGCTCGTTATTTGACAGAAATTTCACACGTTACATTATTTTATTTTTTTAAAATAGCAGCACTGATTTAAATTTGTTTCCACAGGTTTGCAACAAATGAGGATTTATAGATAATACTTTTAGACTAAATTTGCAAGTGCTAAAGTGTCAAGCATTCCAAATAAATAAAGTGTGCATGCGGTGTGACGACCCGGCCCGTCGTCACGGGAATTACCACCCCGTTATGTTGAAATTGTATGTTTTATGCTTTTATATCAGTGTTAAAGTCTATCGGGTGAGTTAGGGGTGAATTGGATTGAAAATGAGGCATATAGCCTTTGTGAAGGAAACTTGAATAAGGAAAGTCAATCCGAAGTTGACTATTTGGTTAGAGGGCTCGGAATCGAATTCTGATGATTCGGTTAGTTCCGGGAGGTGATTTGTGACTTAGGGGAGCGATCGGAATCGAATTTGGAGGCCCGGTGTAGAAATAGGCTTGAATTGGCTAAGGTTGAATTTTGGCGAAATCCGGACGATAGGTGAGATTTTGATCCGGGGGTCGGAATGGAATTCCGACAGTTGCAGTAGCTTCGTTAGGTGATTTTGGATGTGCCTGCAAAATTTCAGGTCATTCGGACATCGTTTGGTCGGGTTTTTGATTGAATGTGCAATTTGGAATGTTTTAAGGAATTTAGGCTTGAATTCGATGCGAATTATGAGTTTTGATGTTGTTAGACGTGTTTTGAGGATTGGAGCAAGTTCGAATAAGGTATTAAGATGTGTTGGTATGTTTGGATGAGGTCCGGGGGGCCTCGGGGTGTTTTCGGATGGTTAAACGGAAGAAAATCATGGAAATTGCAGGTTGAAGAGTTCTGGTTCTGTCATTTTCGCTCCTGCGGAATTTTGGTCGCAGGAGCGAGTCCGCAGAAGCGGATATGGGAGCGCAGGAGCGGGTGTTTCGCAGAAGCGGACCCCTTTCCGCTGAAGCGGGGTCGCTGGTGCGACCCAATGATCGCAGAAGCGGACGAGGGCAATTGGGGCATGGTCCGCAGAAGCGGACGTTTCTCCGCTTGGGCGATACCGCAGAAGCGGTCAGGGACGCGCAGAGGCGGATTTTTCCGCAGAAACGGAAGCTTCTTCGCAGAAGCGGGACCGCTTAAGCGGCGCATTGTTCGCAGAAGCGGAAGCGTAGAAGCGGAAAATTTTCCGCAGAAGCGAAAATCGCTGTAAGTAAGTGTATCAGAAGTTAGAAAATTTCAGAAACATTTTAACATTTGGGGGTCTCGGCTTAAGGGCGATTTTGGGCGATTTTGAGGAGGAAATCAAGGGAAATCATCAGGTAATCAACTATGAACTCATATTATGATTAGTATTGATAATATCATGCAATTATATCATGAAAATGGAGGAATTTGGGGTAATTATGGAGGATTTAGCCCTAGGCTTGAACTTTAGAAAATCAAGGTTTTGAATGGCCAAATGGAGTCCGAATTTGGTAAAATTGATATGCTTAGACTCGTATCGAGATGAGGGTTCCGAATATGTGACTTTTGTAATTTTTCGACAAGCGTACCGAAAGTCGGGTTTTGACAACTTTGGGAATTTTGATGTAAATTGAGTTGTATTGATTGGGTGTCGTCCCATTGGCCTAATTTGTTGTGTTTCTACTGTATTTGATCAGATTCTACACGTGCGGAGCTTGATTCTCGTGGCAAGGGCATTGCGGAGTAGTCGTCGCGCTGTATTGAGGTGAGTAATAGATGTGGGTGATGACCAGCGGGTTCGAAACCCCGGTATACCACTTTGTGACGCTGTATAGCGGCGAGACACGCACACTCTTGAGAGTGCGGGGTCGATCATGAATCGGAGACTATATATTAGTCCGACCTGTTGATACTGTATTATTGGCTATTCTAGAGCCGTCGAACCTCCTTCTCGGATGGTTGCATATATATATATATTGTGATAATGGCTACTCTTGAGCCGAGGAACCCCTTCTCGGGCGGTTGATTATACATGTGGGCCGTGAGCCAGTTATTGGATCCCGCGAGGATCGTTATCATTGTCTTATCACATAGACATGCTAGTTTACTACTAGTCCGTAGCTATTTTTGTTATTATGCTAATTCCAATCTCTGGAACTTGATATTACTGTTTTCCAACTGAAAAATGAAAGAAAGAGTTTTCAAAAACTACTTTTGAGCCTGCGAGGCTGTATCTGCATATTAGTCGACTAGTAGTGGATCGGGTTGCGCGCCGCAGCGAGATATATGTTGGATCGGAATGCACGCTGCAGGAATATCTCTATGAGATGTGCTTGGGCTGTAGGAGCCCCTCCGGAGTCTGAACCCCCACAGTGAGCACGGGTACCCAAAATTGGAGTCGGGCTACGCGCCGTAGCGGTCATATCATGCATTGCATTGCATTTAGCTACATCTGCTAGCTGTTATACTGTTTTGCTGGTACTTATTGGTACAGGTACAGTTGATATTGATTCTGTGACAGGGTATTCGATTATAGCTTTACATAGTGCTTTATTGCGGATTTCTTATCTGCGCTGTCTTACCCTTGTTTATTACCACTGAGTCTGGCAGTACTCATTTTACTCCCTACACCTTGTGTGCAGATCCAGGTATCTCTCAGCAGTGATCCATTAGCTGTGCGAGGCGACGTTTGTGGATATTCGAGGTAGCTGCAGAGTCCGCAGGACCCGATATTCCTTCCTATTGTCTTTTGATTTTGTATTGACATTTCTTTCCGCACTTGGTATCTTGTAAACCTTTATACACTCATGTTCAGTAGAGGCTCATGACTCTTGACCTTGGTCTATGGGAGTTGTTGTATTATGGGACTTGGTTTCCCGTTTTCGTTATATGTATCACTGTTATTTCGTAAATTAATATGCTTAAATGGGCTAAAGAGAGCTTCTAGCTCCTTGGTCGATTGTGATTGGTCAGGCTGGCTTAGCAATGTGTTGGGCGCCATCACGACCGGATTTGGGGTCGTGACAAGTTATTAATATATTCAAATTCAAAGGAACAACGACAATCAGATATAGAAGACTTGTCACGACCCCAAATCCGGTCGTGATGGCGCCCAGCACATTGCTAAGCCAGCCTGACCAATCAATATAAACAACGGAGCTAGACGCTCTCTTTAGCCCATTTAAGCATATTAAATCACGAAGCAATAGCGATACAAATAACGAAAACAGGGAACCAAGTCCCATAATACATCAACTCCCATAGTACCAAGGGTCAAGAGTCATGAGCCTCTACTGAACATGAGTGTATAAAGGTTTAATAAAATACCAAGTGCGGAAAGAAATGTCAATACAAAATCAAAAGACAGTAGGAAGGAATATCGGGTCCTGCGGACTCTGCAGCTACCTCGAATATCCACAAATGTCGCCTCGCACAGCTACTGGATCACTGCTGAGAGGTACCTGGATCTGCACACAAGGTGCAGGGAGTAAAATGAGTACTGCCAGACTCAGTGGTAATAAACAAGGGTAAGACAGCAGATAAGAAATCCGCAATAAAGCACTATGTAAAGCTATAATCAGCTACCCCGTCATAGAATCAATCTTCACTGTACCTGTACCAACAAATACCAATAAATAGCATAACAGCTAGGAGATGTAGCTAAATGCAATGCAATGCATGATATGACCGCTACGGCGTGTAGCCCGACTCCAATTTTGGGTACCCGTGCTCACCGTGGGGGTTCAGACTCCGGAAGGGCTCCTACAGCCCAAGCACATCTCATAGAGATATCACTGCGGCGTGCAGTCCGATCCAACATATATCTTGCTCCGGCGTGCAGCCCGATCCACTACTAGTCAACTAATATGCCGATACAGCCTCGCAGGCTCAAAAGTAGTTTTTGAAAACTCTTTTATCATTTTTCAGCTGGAAAACCAGTAATATCAAGTTCCGGAGATTGGAATTTGCATAATAACAAAAATAGCTGCCTGCCGACTAGTAGTAAACTAGCATGTCTATGTGATAAGACAATGATAACGATCCTCGCGGGATCCAATAACCGGCTCACGGCCCACATGTATAATCAACCGCCCAAGAAGGGGTTCCTCGGCTCAAGAGTGGCCATTTTCACAATATATATATATATATACAACCATCCGAGAAGGAGGTTCGACGGCTCTAGAATAACCAATAATATAATATCAACAGGTCGGACTAATATATATAGTCTCCAGTTCATGATCGACCCCGCACTCTCAAGAGTGTGCGTGTCTCGCCGCTATACAGCGTCACAAAGTGGTATACCGGGGTTTCGAACCCGCTGGTCATCACCCACATCTATTACTCACCTCAATACAACGCGACGACTATTCCGCAATGCCCTTGCCACGAGAATCAAGCTCCGCACGCGTAGAATCTGCTCAAATACAGTAGAAATACAACAAATTAGGCCAATGGGACGACACCCAATCAATACAACTCAATTTACGTCAAAATTCCCAAAGTTGTCAAAACCCGAGCCCCGGGCCCACATTCCGAAAATTTACGAAATTCACATTTCTGGAACCCTCGTCTCAATACGAGTCTAAGCATATCAATTGTACCAAAATCGGACTCCATTTGCCTACTCAAATCCTTATTTTTCTTCAATTTAGGCTTAGGGCTCAAACCCACAATTAATCTTCCATTTACAGGGAATTAACCAAGGATTTCATGTAAAAATGATGTAATTAAGCCACAAAACTTACCTCCAACGAAACCCCGATGATTTCCCAGCAATCTCCCGTCAATTTCTCCTCTTGGAACTCAAAAATGGAGTTTTGGGTTAATGAACCCGAGAGCCCTCTGTTCTGTGATTTTAATTCACTGCCAGACGATTTTACCCTACGCGTTCGCGATGGTCTCCACGCGAACGCGATGCCTTGCTCCGTTCCTTCATCGCGAACGCGACGTACAGTCACGCGTTCGCGAAGACCAATCTTCCTAGCCCGGATTTTTTCCTCTACGCGTTCGCGTCCCAGACCACGCGAACGCGATGCTTCGTCTTTTCCTCTTACGCGTCCGCGTCCTTCACCCACGCGAACGCGATGCGTTCCAACCTTCTCCTTCGCGAACGCGGCATGTTACATCGCGAACGCGATGGCCAACTGGCCCCAGCCTACGCGAACGCGGCAGTGACCTCGCGAACGCGATGACCATTTTCCCTCAGCCTACGCGAACGCGGGACTAGCCCTCGCGAACGCGAAGGCTTAACTGGTGCCCAGTGGTCTGCAATTTACAGCAGACCATTCCTTGTTCCAAAGTGCCGGATGATGGTCCGGATTCACCCCGAGGCCCCCGGGACCCCAACGAAAACCACCAACATACTCCAAAACACGATACGGACTTGTTCCAATCATAAAAACACCATCCTAAACATCAAAATCATCAATTACACACGGATTCAAGCTTATGTTTATTCAAAACTTTCAAAACTAACATTCAATCCAAAACCCAATCAAACGATGTCCGAATGACCTGAAAATTTGCAGGCATATCCAAAATCACCTAACGAAGCTACTGACACTGTCGGAATCCCATTCCGACCCCCGGATCAAAATCTCACCTACCGTTCGGATTTCGCCAAAATTCAACCTTAGCCAATTCAAGCCTATTTCTACACCGGGCCTCCAAATTAAATTCCGATTGTTCTCCTAAGTCATAAATGATCCCCCGGAACTAGTCGAATCATCGGAATCCGGTTCCGAGCACTCTAACTCAATAGTCAACTCTTGGTTGACTTTTCATATTCAAGCTTTCTTCAAACATGCTATTTGTTTCATTTTCAATCCAAATCACTCCTAACTCACTCGATATACTCTAATACTGTTTTAAAAACATAATATATGCAAGTGCAAGGTAACGGGGTGATAATTCCCGTAACGACGGGCCGGGTCGTTACATTCTCCCCAACTTAAACAAACGCTCGTCCGCGAGCGGGTTAAGAAACATACCCGGAGCATCAAATAAGTGTGGATATCTGCTCCGCATTTCCTGCTCGGTCTCCCAAGTTGCTTCCTCCACAGGACGACCTCTCCACCTGCACTTTCACTGAAGCTATATCCTTAGATCTCAGCTTACGAACCTGTCGACCCAAAATGGCTACTGGTTCCACATCATAAGTCAAATCCTCATCTAGCCGTATCGTGCTGAAGTCCAACACATGAGACGGGTCTCCGACATACTTCCGGAGCATAGATACATGGAACACCGGGTGAACTCCCGACAAACGGGGTGGCAAAGCAAGCATATAAGCCACCTCCCCAACTTTCCTAAGTACCTCAAAAGGTCCAATGAACCTTGGGCTCAATTTTCCTTTCTTTCCAAATCTCATAACACCCTTCATAGGCGAAACTTTCAACAACACCTTCTCACCTACTGAATAAGACACATCTCGGACCTTTCGGTCCGCATAACTCTTCTGACGCGACTGAGCTGTGCGAAGTCTCTCCTGAATCACCTTCACCTTATCTAAAGCATCTTGGACTAACTCTGTCCCTAACAACCTAGCCTCGCCGGGCTCGAACCAACCAACTGGAGACCTACACCGCCTCCCATATAAAGCTTCATACGGCGCCATCTGAATGCTGGACTGATAGCTATTATTGTAAGCAAACTCCGCCAAAGGCAAATAATCAGCCCATGAACCACCAAAATCAATGACACAAGCACGCAACATGTCCTCCAATATCCGAATAGTACGCTCAGACTGCCCATCCGTCTGTGGATGAAATGCTGTGCTCAACTCTACCTGTGAACCCAACTCTCGCTGAAATGTCCTCCAGAACTGAGATGTGAACTGGGTACCTCTGTCCGATATAATGGAAATAGGAACTCCATGCAATCTCACTATCTCACGGATGAATATCTCTGCCAACCGCTCTGAGGTATAGGTAGTACACACTGGGATGAAGTGAGCTGACTTAGTCAACCTATCCACAATCACCCAAACTGAATCAAACTTCCTCGCTGTCCGAGGGAGTCCACTAACAAAGTCCATAGTTATTCTTTCCCACTTCCACTCCGGAATATCAATACGCTGGAATACACCACCGGGTCTCTGATGCTCATACTTGACCTGCTGACAGTTTAGACACCGAGCCACATGGCTCACAATATCTTTCTTCATTTTTCTCCACCAGTAATGCTGCTTCAAATCCTGGTACATCTTCGCGGCTCCTGGATGAATAGAATACCGCGAGCTATGGGCTTCCTCCAATATCAATTCACGAAGGCCGTCAACATTGGGCACGCATATCCGGCCCTGCATCCGCAATACACCCTCACTATCAATAGTGACATCTCTAGCATCATCATGCTGAACTCTGTCCTTAGGGACAAGTAAGTGTGGATCATCATACCGGCGCTCTCGAATACGATCATATAAAGAAGAACGAGCTACTACATAAGCCATCACCCGACCTGGGCTCAGAAATATCCAGCCTTACCATCTGGTTAGCTAACGCCTGAACATCAACTGCTAGGGGTCTCTCCCCAACTGGGATATACGCCAAACTGCCCATACTAATAGCCTTCCGGCTCAATGCATCAGCCACTACATTGGCTTTTCCGGGATGATATAAGATAGTAATATCATAGTCTTTAAGCAATTCAAGCCATCTCCGCTGCCTCAAATTTAAATCTTTCTGCTTAAACAAATGTTGAAGGCTACGGTGATCTGTATATACATCACAAGATACACCATATAGATAATGCCTCCAAATCTTCAAGGCATGAACAATAGCAAGCTAACTCCAAATCGTGAACAGGGTAGTTTTTCTCGTGGGGCTTTAGCTGACGAGAAGCATATGCAATAACTCTACCCTCCTGCATCAACACACAACCAATGCCCACTCCTGAGGCATCACAATATACAGTATAAGAACCTGAAGCTGTCGGTAGAATCAAGACCGGTGCTGTGGTCAGTGCTGTCTTGAGCTTCTGAAAGCTCTCCTCGCACTCCTCGGACCATAAGAAAGGAACACCCTTCTGAGTCAATCTAGTCAAGGGTGAAGCAATAGAAGAGAACCCTCGAACGAATCGGCGATAATACCCTGCCAATCCCAGAAAGCTACGGATCTTAGTAACTGAGGTCGGTCTGGGCCAACTCTGCACTGCCTCGACCTTCCTCGGATCTACCCGAATACCATCACAGGACACCACGTGCCCTAAGAATGCCACGGACTCAAGCCAGAACTCACATTTGGAGAACTTGGCATACAGCTTCTCCTCTCTCAATCTCTGCAATACTATACTCAAGTGCCGAGCATGCTCCTCCCGGCTACGAGAGTAGACAAGTATGTCATCAATGAATACGATCACAAATGAATCAAGATACGGCCTGAATACACTGTTCATCAGATGCATAAATGCTGCTGGGGCGTTGGTCAGCCCAAAAGACATCACAAGGAACTCATAGTGACCATATCCGGTCCGGAATGCAGTCTTCATAATGTCAGACTCTCTAATCTTCAGCTGATGGTAGCCTGAACGAAGATCAATCTTCGAGAACACCCTAGCTCCCTGGAGCTGATCAAATAAATCATCAATACGAGGCAGAGGATACTTATTCTTCACTGTTACTTTGTTTAGCTGCCTATAGTCAATACACATCCTCATAGATCCGTCCTTCTTCTTAACAAACAGGACCGGTGCACCCCACGGCGACACACTAGGGCGGATGAAACCCTTATCTAGAAGCTCCTGAAGCTGCTCTTTCAGTTCTTTCAACTCAGCCGGTGCCATACGATAAGGAGGAATGGATATGGGCTGAGTGCCCGGCACCAAGTCAATGCCAAAATCAATATCCCTGTCCGGCGGCATGCCCGGCAGGTCTGAGGGAAATACATCTGGAAAGTCCCTCACAACAAGTGCAGAATCAATGCTAGGAGACTCAGCTCCCACATTTCTCACAAAGGCTAAGTACGATAAACACCCTTTTTCAACCGTCTTCTGAGCTTTTAAGAACGAAATAACACGGCTAGGGACGAAATCGGTCGAACCCCGCCACTCAATCCGAGAAATACCAGGAATGGCCAACGTAACTGTCTTAGCATGACAGTTCAATATAGCATGGTACGGAGACAACCAGTCCATACCCAATATAACATCAAAGTCCACCATACCCAACAATAACAAATCTGCCTGGGTCTCCAGACCCCCAATAGATATAACACAGGATCTATAGACATGATCCACAACAATCGTATCACCCACGGGGGTGGATACATGAACAAGTAAATCAAGAATACCACGAGTCGCACCCAAATGATGTGCAAAATAAGAGGACACGTAAGAATATGTGGACCCTGGATCAAATAGAACAGAGGCATCTCTGTGACAGACAGAAATGATATCTGTAATCACTGCATCGGAGGCAACCGCATCACGCCTGTCAGGAAGTGCATAGAACCGTGCCTGGCCTCCACCAGATCTCTCCTCGCCCCTGGGGCGACCACGAGAAGACTGACCTCCACCTCTACTAGACCGAGATGGTGCCGAAGAGGAGGGCTGATCCCTCTGCTGAGTCCCGCCCCTACGTAGTCGAGGGCAATGTCTCCTCATGTGGCCAAACTCACCACATTCATAACATGCACCGGTGCTGGAGAAGTAGGTGCCGCACTCTGGGCTGGGAGGGCACCGAGCGATGACTGACCCTGCTGAAACCCCCGTCGACCACGACCATGCGAACCTCCGCTCTCGCTCAGGACGGCCCGAATGAGAAGGTCCAGACGAGCGACCTCGCTCCGCCGGGAATGCCCTCTAGATGGAGCACCACCGAAACTCGCCGGAACCACGAGGCCTCTTGGCCTCCCGCTCCTCTCTCTCTCGGCGACGATCCGCCTCGACCGGAGCGTGCCATATCAGCTACCTGCTCAAATGATGATGATAGAACTCGCTCGCCGGTCATAAGAATACGGATAGAGTAGTTGAGGCCATCAATGAACCTCCCGATCCTCTCCCTATCATTAGGGATCATCCATGTGGCATGCCTAGCCAACCGTGTGAATCCGAGCTCATACTGGGTCACAGACATGTCGCCCTGAATCAACCACTCGAACTGGCGACGTAGCTCCTCACGACGAGACCGAGGTACATATTTCTCTAGAAAGAGAGTAGAGAACTGCTGCCATGTGAGGGGTGCTGCTCCAGCAGGCCTACGCCTTTCAAACTCCTCCCACCAATCAAATGCGGGACCAGTGGAACTGAAATGTAGTAAATGAAACTCCGCCGGACTCAAGAATACCAGCCGTACGCAAGCATCTTCTGACATTTATCCAAGAAACCCCGGGCATCCTCGCCCTCAACGCCACCGAAATGGGGTGGCCGAAGTCTACCAAATCTCTCAAGACGACGCTCGCTCGTCCTCGAGCATAACTCGAACCATATGCTCGGGAGCCGGAGCTGGTGCAGTCGGAGGAATAACCGGTGCAACCACCGAGCGGGGACACACCTTCGGCATCCGAAGTCCCCGAACAACCGGGTCGAGCGTGCGAGCTGCAGGGGTCCGCCGACCACCCCCTGACCGAGATGTCGCTGCGATAGCGGTAGCCGAAACTACCCGAGCCAAACCGGAACACACCGATAATATCCGGGCAAGAGTTTCCGAAGACCAGGAACAGCAATAGATATAGTCCGGCCCCGAACTCGGGACTGCTGGAGCTTCAACCACCGGGGGCCGCTCCCGAACCGGTACAACAAGCGTGGTCAGCTGGCACTGCCTCACCTGCCCTACCTCTAACTCTAGCACGACCGCGCCCACGGCCTCTAACAGTGGCAATGGAGGTCGTCCACCTCGTCCCGATGCTCGCGTTCTCGCCATCTGCGAGAGAATAGAATATAAAAGTTCAGTTCTCAGAACAACAAGATCGCACGACAGAGTTCAAGAAAAGTGAAGTTTTCCTAAAGGTTCGGATTCCTTAATAAAGGCACGTGCCCGATCCATCAAGGCGACTACAAGGAAATCTGACGTCTTCAAAATCAAGCTTGTCACGACCCCAAATCCGGTCGTGATGGCGCCCAGCACATTGCTAAGCCAGCCTGACCAATCAATATAAACAACGGAGCTAGACGCTCTCTTTAGCCCATTTAAGCATATTAAATCACGAAGCAATAGCGATACAAATAACGAAAACAGGGAACCAAGTCCCATAATACATCAACTCCCATGGACCAAGGGTCAAGAGTCATGAGCCTCTACTGAACATGAGTGTATAAAGGTTTACAAAAATACCAAGTGCGGAAAGAAACGTCAATACAAAATCAAGAGACAGTAAGAAGGAATATCGGGTCCTGCGGACTCTGCAACTACCTCGAATATCCACAAATGTCGCCTCGCACAGCCACTGGATCACTGCTGAGAGGTACCTGGATCTGCACACAAGGTGCAGGGAGTAAAATGAGTACTGCCAGACTCAGTGGTAATAAACAAGGGTAAGACAGCGCAGATAAGAAATCCGCAATAAAGCACTATGTAAAGCTATAATCAGCTACCCCGTCATAGAATCAATCTTCACTGTACCTGTACCAACAAATACCAATAAATAGCATAACAGCTAGCGGATGTAGCTAAATGCAATGCAATGCATGAAATGATCGCTACGGCGCATAGCCCGATCTAATTTGGGTACCCGTGCTCACTGTGGGGGTTCAGACTCCGGAAGGGCTCCTACAGCCCACGCACAATAATATGAATATACGTTGCGGCATGCAGCCCGATCCACTACCAGTTAGCTAAATGCAAATGCAGCCCTGCAGGCTCAAAAGTAGTTTTTGAAAACTCTTTTATCAATTTTCAGTTGAAAACAGTAAATGTCAAGTTCCAGAGATTGGAAATATCATGATAACAGTAATAGCTACAGACTAGTAGTAAACTAGCATGTCTATGTGATAAGACAATGATAACGATCCTCGCGGGATCCAATAACTGGCTCACGGCCCACATGTATAATCAACCGCCCAAGAAGGGGGTTCCTCGGCTCAAGAGTGGCCATTTTCACAATATATATATATATATACAACCATCCGAGAAGGAGGTTCGACGGCTCTAGAATAACCAATAATATAATATCAACAGGTCGGACTAATATATATAGTCTCCAGTTCATGATCGACCCCGCACTCTCAAGAGTGTGCGTGTCTCGCCGCTATACGGCGTCACAAAGTGGTATACCGGGGTTTCGAACCCGCTGGTCATCACCCACATCTATTACTCACCTCAAAACAGCACGACGACTATTCCGCAATGCCCTTGCCACGAGAATCAAGCTCCGCACACGTAGAATCTGCTCAAATACAGTAGAAATACAACAAATTAGGCCAATGGGACGACACCCAATCAATACAACTCAATTTACGTCAAAATTCCCAAAGTTGTCAAAACCCGAGCCCCGGGCCCACATTCCGAAAATTTACGAAATTCACATTTCTGGAACCCTCGTCTCAATACGAGTCTAAGCATATCAATTGTACCAAAATCGGACTCCATTTGCCTACTCAAATCCTTGTTTTTCTTCAATTTAGGCTTAGGGCTCAAACCCACAATTAATCTTCCATTTACAGGGAATTAACCAAGGATTTCATGTAAAAATGATGTAATTAAGCCACAAAACTTACCTCCAACGAAACCCCGATGATTTCCCAGCAATCTCCCGTCAATTTCTCCTCTTGGAACTCAAAAATTGTGTTTTGGGTTAATGAACCCGAGAGCCTTCTGTTCTGTGATTTTAATTCACTGCCAGACGATTTTACCCTACGCGTTCGCGATGGTCTCCACGCGAACGCGATGCCTTGCTCCGTTCCTTCATCGCGAACGCGACGTACAGTCACGCGTTCGCGAAGACCAATCTTCCTAGCCCGGATTTTTCCTCTACGCGTTCGCGTCCCATACCACGCGAACGCGATGCTTCGTCTTTTCCTCCTTACGCGTCCGCGTCCTTCACCCACGCGAACGCGATGCGTTCCAACCTTCTCCTTCGCGAACGCGGCATGTTACATCGCGAACGCGATGGCCAACTGGCCCCAGCCTACGCGAACGCGGCAGTGACCTCGCGAACGCGATGACCATTTTCCCTCAGCCTACGCGAACGCGGGCCCAGCCCTCGCGAACGCGAAGGCTTAACTGGTGCCCAGTGGTCTGCAATTTACAGCAGACCATTCCTTGTTCCAAAGTGCCGGATGATGGTCCGGATTCACCCCGAGGCCCCCGGGACCCCAACGAAAACCACCAACATACTCCAAAACACGATACGGACTTGTTCCAATCATAAAAACACCATCCTAAACATCAAAATCATCAATTACACACGGATTCAAGCTTATGTTTATTCAAAACTTTCAAAACTAACATTCAATCCAAAACCCGATCAAATGATGTCCGAATGACCTGAAAATTTGCAGGCATATCCAAAATCACCTAACGAAGCTACTGCAACTGTCGGAATTCCATTCCGACCCCCGGATCAAAATCTCACCTACCGTTCGGATTTCGCCAAAATTCAACCTTAGCCAATTCAAGCCTATTTCTACACCGGGCCTCCAAATTAAATTCCGATTGTTCTCCTAAGTCATAAATGATCCCCCGGAACTAGTCGAATCATCGGAATCCGGTTCCGAGCACTCTAACTCAATAGTCAACTCTTGGTTGACTTTTCATATTCAAGCTTTCTTCAAACATGCTATTTGTTTCATTTTCAATCCAAATCACTCCTAACTCACTCGATATACTCTAATACTGTTTTAAAAACATAATATATGCAAGTGCAAGGTAACGGGGTGATAATTCCCGTAACGACGGGCCGGGTCGTTACAAGAGTCTTGTGGATCGGTACGGGGACGCCCTGTACTTATCCTCGGGAGGCTGCGAACCTTTAGGAAAAACTTCACTTTTCTTGAACTCTGTCGTGCGATCTTGTTGTTCCGAGAACCTGAACTTCTATATTCTATTCTCTCGCAGATGGCGAGAACGCGAGCATCGGGACGAGGTGGACGACCTCCATTGCCACCTGTTGGAGGCCGTGGGCGCGGTCGTGCTAGAGTTAGAGGTAGGGCAGCCGAGGCGGTGCCAGCCGACCCGCCTCGTTGTACTCGGTTCGATGAGCAGCCCCAGCTGGTTGAAGCTCCGGCGAGTCCCAGTTCGAGGCCGGACTATATCTATTGCTATTCCCGGTCTTCGGGAAGACTCTTGCTCGGATATTATCGGTGTGTTCCGGTTTGGCTCGGGTAGTTTCAGCCTACCGCTACCGTAGCGACATCTCGGTCGGGGGTGGTCGGCGGACCCCGCAGCTCGCACACCCGACCCGGTTGTTCGGGGACTTCGGACGCCAGAAGGCTATCCCCGCTCGGTGGTTGCACCGGTTATTCCTCCGACTGCACCAGCTCCAGCTCTCCAGAGCATATGGTTGAGGTTATGCCCGAGGACGAGCAGCGTCGTCTTGAGAGGATTTGGTAGACTTCAGCCACCCCATTTCGGTGGTGTTGAGGGCGAGGATGCCCGTGGTTTCTTGGATAAATGTCGGAAGATGCCGCGTACGGCCGGTATTCTCGAGTCCGGCGGAGTTTCATTTACTACATTTCGGCTCACCGGTCCCGCATTTGATTGGTGGGAGGAGTTTGAGAGGCGTAGGCCTCCGGCTGGAGCGACACCTCTCACATGGCAGCAGTTCTCTACTCTCTTTCTAAAGAAATATGTACCTCAGTTCTCGTCGCGAGGAGCTACGTCGCCGGTTCGAGTGGTTGATTCAGGGCGACATGTCCTGTGACCCAGTATGAGCTCGGATTCACACGGTTGGCTAGGCATGCCACATGGATGATCCCCACTAATAGGGAGAGGATCGGGAGGTTCATTGATGGCCTCAACTACTCTATCCGTATTCTTATGACCGGCGAGCGAGTTCTGTCATCATCGTTTGAGCAGGTTGCCGATATGGCACGCTCCATCGAGGCGGATCGTCGCCGAGAGAGAGAGGAGCGGGAGGCCAAGAGGCCTCGGTTCTAGTAGTTTCAGTGGTGCTCCGTCTAGAGGGCATTCCCAGCAGGGCAGAGGTTGCTCATCTAGACCTTCTCATTCGGGCCGCCCGGGCCGAGCGGAGGTTCTTATGGTCGTGGTCGACGGGGTTTCGGCAGGGTCGGTCATCGCTCGGTGCCCTCCCGGCCCGCAGTGCAGACCTACTTCTCCAGCACCCGGTGCATGTTACGAGTGTGGTGAGTTTGGCCACATGAGGAGACATTGCCCTCGACTACGTAGGGGCGGGACTCGGCGAGAGGGATCAACCCTCCTCTTCGACACCATCTCAGGGCTAGCAGAGGTGGAGGTCGGTCTTCTCGTGGCGCCCCATGGGCGAGGAGAGATCCGGTGGAGGCCGAGCACGGCTTTACGCACTTCCCGACGGGCGTGATGCAGCTTGCCTCCGATCGTCGTGATTACGGTATCATTTCTGTCCGTCACAGAGATGCCTCTCGTTCTATTTGATCCGGGGTCCACATATTCTTACGTGTCCTCTTATTTTGCACATCATTTGGGTGCGACTCGTGGTAGTCTTGATTTACCCTGTTCATGTATCCACCCCCGTGGGTGATACGATTGTTGTGGATCATGTCTATAGATCCCGTGTTATATCTATTGGGGGTCTGGAGACCCAGGCCGATTTGTTATTGTTGGGTATGGTGGACTTTGATGTTATATTGGGTATGGACTGGTTGTCTCCGTACCATGCTCTATTGGACTGTCATGCTAAGACAGTTACGTTGGCCATTCCTGGTATTTCTCGGATTGAGTGGCGGGGTTCGACCGATTTCGTCCCTAGCCGTGTTATTTCGTTCTTAAAAGCTCGGAAGATGGTTGAAAAAGGGTGTTTATCGTACTTAGCTTTTGTGAGAGATGTGGGAGTCGAGTCTCCTAGCATTGATTCTGTACCTGTTGTGAGGGACTTTCCAGATGTATTCCCCTCAGACCTGCCGGGCATGCCGCCGGACAGGGATATTGATTTTGGTATCGATTTGGTGCCGGGCACCCAGCCTATTTCTATTCCTCCGTATCGGATGGCACCAGCTGAGTTGAAGGAATTGAAGGAGCAGCTCCAGGAACTCCTAGATAAGGGGTTCATTCGGCCGAGTGTGTCGCCGTGGGGTGCACCGATCCTGTTTGTTAAGAAGAAGGACGGATCTATGAGGATGTGTATTGACTATAGGCAGCTAAACAAAGTAACAGTGAAGAATAAGTATCCTCTGCCTCGTATTGATGATTTGTTTGATCAGCTCCAGGGAGCTAGGGTGTTCTCGAAGATTGATCTTCGTTCAGGCTACCATCAGCTGAAGATTAGAGAGTCCGACATTATGAAAACTGCATTCCGGACCAGATATGGTCACTATGAGTTCCTTCTGATGTCTTTTGGGCTGACCAACGCCCCAGCAGCATTTATGCATCTGATGAACAGTGTATTCAGGCCGTATCTTGATTCATTTATGATCGTATTCGAGAGCGCCAGTATGATGATCCACACTTACTTGTCCTTAAGGACAGAGTTCAGCATGATGATGCTAGGGATGTCACTATTGATAGTGATGGTGTGTTGCGGATGCAGGGCCGGATATGCGTGCCCAATGTTGACGGCCTTCGTGAATTGATATTGGAAGAAGCCCATAGCTCGCGGTATTCTATTCATCCAGGAGCCGCGAAGATGTACCAGGATTTGAAGCAACATTACTGGTGGAGAAAGATGAAGAAAGATATTGTGAGCCATGTGGCTCGGTGTCTAAACTGTCAGCAGGTCAAGTATGAGCATCGGAGACCTGGTGGTGTATTCCGACGTATTGATATTCCGGAGTGGAAGTGGGAAAGAATAACTATGGACTTTGTCAGTGGTCTCCCTTGGACAACGAGGAAGTTTGATTCGGTTTGGGTGATTGTGGATAGACTGACCAAGTCAGCTCACTTCATCCCAGTGTGTACTACCTATACCTCGCAGCGGTTGGCAGAGATATTCATTCGAGAGATTGTTCGGTTGCATGGAGTTCCAGGTGTCTATCATATCCGACAGGGGTACTCGGTTCACTTCTCAGTTTTGGAGAGCATTTCGGCGAGAGATGGGTACACGGGTTGAGTTGAGTACAGCATTTCACCCCCGGACAGACGGACAGTCTGAGCGCACTATTCGGATCTTGGAGGATATGTTGCGAGCTTGTGTGATTGATTTTGGTGGTTCGTGGGATGAGTTCCTACCACTTGCCGAGTTTGCCTACAACAACAGTTATCAGTCGAGTATTCAGATGGCCCCGTACGAGGCATTGTATGGCAGGCGGTGTAGATCCCCCGGGGGATGGTTTGAGCCTGGTGAGGTTAGATTGATAGGGACCGAGTTAGTCCAGGATGCTCTAGATAGAGCAAAGTTGATCCAGGAGAGACTTCATACAGCACAGTCTCGTCGGAAGAGTTATGCGGACCGTAGAGTTCGAGAGTTGTCTTTCATGGTTGGTGACGAGTATTGTTGAAGATTTCACCTATGAAGGGTGTTATGAGGTTTGGGAAGAAAGGAAAGTTGAGTCCCAGGGTACATTGGTCCTTTTGAGATACTTAAGAGAGTTGGAGAGGTGGCATATGAGTTGGCCTTGCCGCCCAGCTTATCCAGCGTTCATCCAGTATTCCATGTGTCTATGCTCCGAAGTACATTGGAGATCCGTCTCATGTATTAGATTTCAGCACCATTCAGCTTGATGGTGATCTATCCTATGATGTGGAGCCTATTGCCATTTTGGGACGTCAGGTGAGAAAATTGAGGTCTAAGGAGATTGCATCAGTTAAGGTTCAGTGGAGAGGTCGACCCGTGGAGGAGGCCACTTGGGAGATCGAGCGGGAGATGCGGAGCAGATATCCTCACTTGTTTGAGACTTCGGGTATGTTTCTTGACCCGCTCGAGGACGAGCGTTTGCTTAAGAGGGGAGAATGTGACGACCCGGCCCGTCGTCACGGGAATTACCACCCCGTTATGTTGAAATTGTATGTTTTATGCTTTTATATCAGTGTTAAAGTCTATCGGGTGAGTTAGGGGTGAATTGGATTGAAAATGAGGCATATAGCCTTTGTGAAGGAAACTTGAATAAGGAAAGTCAATCCGGAGTTGACTATTTGGTTAGAGGGCTCGGAATCGAATTCTGATGATTCGGTTAGTTCCGGGAGGTGATTTGTGACTTAGGGGAGCGATCGGAATTGAATTTGGAGGGCCCGGTGTAGAAATAGGCTTGAATTGGCTAAGGTTGAATTTTGGCGAAATCCGGACGATAGGTGAGATTTTGATCCGGGGGTCGGAATGGAATTCCGATAGTTGCAGTAGCTTCGTTAGGTGATTTTGGATGTGCCTGCAAAATTTCAGGTCATTCGGACATCGTTTGGTCGGGTTTTTGATTGAATGTGCAATTTGGAATGTTTTAAGGAATTTAGGCTTGAATTCGATGCGAATTATGAGTTTTGATGTTGTTAGACGTGTTTTGAGGATTGGAGCAAGTTCGAATAAGGTATTAAGATGTGTTGGTATGTTTGGATGAGGTCCCGGGGCCTCGGGGTGTTTTCGGATGGTTAAACGGAAGAAAATCATGGAAATTGCAGGTTGAAGAGTCCGGTTCTGTCATTTTCGCTCCTGCGGAATTTTGGTCGCAGGAGCGAGTCCGCAGAAGCGGATATGGGAGCGCAGGAGCGGGTGTTTCGCAGAAGCGGACGCCTTTCCGCTGAAGCGGGGTCGCTGGTGCGACCCAATGATCGCAGAAGCGGACGAGGGCAATTGGGGCATGGTCCGCAGAAGCGGACGTTTCTCCGCTTGGGCGATACCGCAGAAGCGGTCAGGGACGCGCAGAGGCGGATTTATCCGCAGAAACGGAAGCTTCTTCGCAGAAGCGGGACCGCTTAAGCGGTGCATTGTTCGCAGAAGCGGAAGCGTAGAAGCGGAAAATTTTCCGCAGAAGCGAAAATCGCTGTAAGTAAGTGTATCAGAAGTTAGAAAATTTCAGAAACATTTTAACATTTGGGGGTCTCGGTTTAAGGGCGATTTTGGGCGATTTTGAGGAGGAAATCAAGGGAAATCATCAGGTAATCAACTATGAACTCATATTATGATTAGTATTGATAATATCATGCAATTATATCATGAAAATGGAGGAATTTGGGGTAATTATGGAGGATTTAGCCCTAGGCTTGAACTTTAGAAAATCAAGGTTTTGAATGGCCAAATGGAGTCCGAATTTGGTAAAATTGATATGCTTAGACTCGTATCGAGATGAGGGTTCCGAATATGTGACTTTTGTAATTTTTCGACAAGCGTACCGAAAGTCGGGTTTTGACAACTTTGGGAATTTTGATGTAAATTGAGTTGTATTGATTGGGTGTCGTCCCATTGGCCTAATTTGTTGTGTTTCTACCGTATTTGATCAGATTCTACACGTGCGGAGCTTGATTCTCGTGGCAAGGGCATTGCGGAGTAGTCGTCGCGCCGTATTGAGGTGAGTAATAGATGTGGGTGATGACCAGCGGGTTCGAAACCCCGGTATACCACTTTGTGACGCTCTATAGCGGCGAGACACGCACACTCTTGAGAGTGCGGGGTCGATCATGAACTGGAGACTATATATTAGTCCGACCTGTTGATACTGTATTATTGGCTATTCTCGAGCCGTCGAACCTCCTTCTCGGATGGTTGCATATATATATATTGTGATAATGGCTACTCTTGAGCCGAGGAACCCCCTTCTTGGGCGGTTGAGTATACATGTGGGCCGTGAGCCAGTTATTGGATCCCGCGAGGATCGTTATCATTGTCTTATCACATAGACATGCTAGTTTACTACTAGTCCGCAGCCATTTTTGTTATTATGCTAATTCCAATCTCTGGAACTTGATATTACTGTTTTTCCAACTGAAAAATAATAAAAGAGTTTTCAAAAACTACTTTTGAGCCTGCGAGGCTGTATCTGCATATTAGCTGACTAGCAGTGGATCGGGCTGCGCGCCGCAGCGAGATATATGTTGGATCGGATTGCGCGCCGCAGGAATATCTCTATGAGATGTGCTTGGGCTGTAGGAGCCCCTCCGGAGTCTGAACCCCCACAGTGAGCACGGGTACCTAAAATTGGAGTCGGGCTACGCACCGTAGCGGTCATATCATGCATTGCATTGCATTTAGCTACATCTGCTAGCTGTTATGCTATTTATTGGTATTTGTTGGTACAGGTACAGTGAAGATTGATTCTATGACAGGGTAGCTGATTATAGCTTTACATAGTGCTTTATTGCGGATTTCTTATCTCCGCTGTCTTACCCTTGTTTATTACCACTGAGTCTGGCAGTACTCATTTTACTCCCTGCACCTTGTGTGCAGATCCAGGTACCTCTCAGCAGTGATCTAGTAGCTGTGCGAGGCGACATCTGTGGGATATACGAGGTAGCTGCAGAGTCCGCAGGACCCGATATTCCTTCTTACTGTCTTGATGTTGTATTGACTTTTCTTTCCGCACTTGGTATCTTGTAAACCTTTATACACTCGTGTTCAGTAGAGGCTCACGACTCTTGACCCTTGGTCTATGGGAGTTGATGTATTATGGGACTTGGTTTCCCGTTTTCGTTATTGGTATCACTGTTATTTCGTAAATTAATATGCTTAAATGGGCTAAAGAGAGCTTCTAGCTCCTTGGTCGATTGTGATTGGTCAGGCTGGCTTAGCAATGTGCTGGGCGCCATCACGACCGAATTTGGGGTCGTGACATGCGGGTACAATATTGACATTGACATCTCTAAAAAGATTACTTTCTAACAGAGACTTTAACCCTTTTAAATAATACTTAAATGATTCTTAAAAAAAACGATTCTTTCCATATAGTTTAGGCCAAGATAGATACATTAACGAAGAATTCAAAAAAATTCATTAACATCCAATTTAACTATAATTACTCCTTTCGAACATGAAATGTTTTATGGCAAATTCAAGAGAAAATGCGGCTTCATTTTGTATTACAATTACAAATCAAGAAAGGCTATAACTTATTTTAAAACTCACTTGTAGTTTAGTTACCACAATCATGAAGACAATTGCTTTTTAAAGTAAACGTAAAAATTTTAAGCCTACTGACATGATCTTCAAATGTCCATCTAAAGTACTATTTTTCTACTACAAGAAAGCAACTAAAGAAAAAAAAAATATTTCAACAAGAACATAAGTTACAGTTCATGAAAGCAGAAATTTCATTTTTTATCAAAAAAATGAGTATGAGCAAAATGGGCACATAAGCCTCAACGAACATGCTACCTATAGTGTCAATATTAAATCTAGATATAAAAGTATGCATATAACTGGATCCTATTTCAAAAGATGTGTCCTAAATTTTAAGAAAAGAATCCTATATCATTCAAAGGAAAACTAAAAAAATGATTTTTAGATTTTGATTAAATATCAATACTAATATAAGTGTTTATATATAAAATAGCAAGAGGCATATTCATGTCGATATATTACATGACCATAATATATATATGAAAGAAATACTATCTCTACTATATACTACAATAAAATATCAACTAGTCTTGCTTTTCTTTAACAAAGAAAGATGAAACTTTTAAATAAATAATTTTTAATATATCAGACAGTAACCCATGATAATACATTGCTAGTCAGATTCATCCTTTAGTAACAATTGGATTAAACAAATGTGGTGAACAACTAAAGCACTATTTTAACACTGAAAGTACTCTTCGAAAGGGAGGAAATAAAATAAATAAGGATTTTTTATTTTTAACACAACCAAATACAAAACAACAACAACAACAACAACAACAACAATAATAATAATAATAATAATAATAATAATAATAATAATAATAATAATAATAATAATAAAGAAAAGAAACGAACGGACCTGTTTGGGAGCAGTGAACCGGAGCGCGTCGGCTTCAGATCTATACTCCTCTTGGAAACAGAATTAGAAGTGATCCGAAAGTGTTAAAATGCGAAACCTCTATTGTAGTTTACTATGTTTTTAGGGAGTAAAGGGCGGCTTTGAGCTTAAGGTTAATGGAGGAGGCTGAAGATTAAGTGTGGTTTCTTGTTCTCTTCCACATCTCTGGTTTTGGCTGAGATCTAAAGAGAGTATTTATAGAGAAAGGTTTGAGCTCCTTGAGAAGTGATTCTTGGGCAGGATCTGAAGAATAGATTAGCCGTTAGAATTTCAAAAAGAGCCGTTTGATATCAAAGAGAAAATCTTTACAGCAGCAACTATCTTTGGACAAAGGTCAGGAACTTCGACCAAATATTGTTGCAGGGAGAGAGAAAAGAGACATAGGGGTTTGAGTCGGTTGGGCTATATTTATGGGGTTTTGTTTGAAATTTCAAAAGTCCTAGTAGACCCATTATTTGTTTTAATATGTGGACCCCAATTGTTAATTATGGCTTATTAATTTTTTACCTTTTGTGTCAATGTAGTGGCACTGGCTAGGAGTACTTTATTTCATTTGTGCTTTGCAATTGACCTTTTCTATTTTGTTTGTTAGTGTATATATAATGGTAGTACGTGAAGAGCCAGACAATTTTATTTTAATGAAATAGTCTAAAAGCAAATTGAGTATTGTTGGGCCACTATTTTTTTTTTAAATTAGATTGTGCTTGAAGAATCATGTCTAAATACATTTAATTACTAGGACATGCTACTTGTAAAGAATAATTTTGGGCCTTTGTTAGTCGAATTTATTTTCTTTTAAATTCTTTAGGCTTATAATAATAATATTTAAAAATAGGCAGGTAACTAACTTATTTATTATACCTAATTATAATTACTAATGATTAAATAATATATATATATCGTAAGATGCGGCAAGATTTATTAAATATAATTATAAATATTTGAAAGTTATTGCAAAAACTTATTCTCGCTTAGTGAGACAAAAGAAATAAAAACACTACTCTTCATGAAAAGTAACAATAAATACAGTTAAGTTATGAATGATAAATGTGATAGCTATAGTATTGATAATAATAATAATAATGAGTAGTAGGAGTAGTGGTAATAGTAGCAATACTAATAATACTAGTAATAGTGATGTTAAAGTAAATAATAATAAAATAGTAATTAGGTCTAGTTTGTGATAAAAATGGTAAAATAACTATACTTACATTATTAGTGATTTTAGAAGTTTAAAGAAATAATTTGAAAGAAAGGAGAGTCAAAATTGGATGTCAACAGTGAGATTTCCAATCAGCTCATACAACTTGAAAGTAGTAATGTTCTTTCATTCCTGAATAGCAGTGATTTTGCTTTCCCAACTTATTGGCAAGACAGGATTTTCTCAATTTTGTCTTCTTCAAGGATAATTCTTCCAAGAGACTTAAGTTCATTTGTTTGTGTTGTGAACCTTGTGTACATCTCTTGGATGGTTTCTCCTTTCTTCATGGTGAAATTCTCATTTTGAGAATACAGCAGTGTTCCTCTTGATCTCTTTACTTGAGGAGTTCCTTCATGGGCCACTTGTAGAGTGTACCAGATCTCCTTAGCAATACTACAACTTTGAATTCTGTTGTACTCATCTGGGCGTAGTCCATACACAAGCCATTTCTTGGCCTTGGCATTCTTTTCCCACTTCTTCAAATCTTCAGTAGTACAGTCGGCTTTAGTCTTTGGCACATCCTCTCCTTCTACATTCTTCTTTGTAGTAGCCAGGGGACCATCAGTAACAATATCCCAAAGTTTATAGTTTTCTCCTATGGTGTGGTCTCTATCCCGTTTTTCCGCAAGGAATAGTACTGGCCATCAAAGAGCGGAGGCCTAACAGTGGATTTTCCTTCCCAATTTCCAGGTGGTGCACTCATCTTGATCTGTTCCTAAGGTATTAACCTCATCAAGGATAACCCGCTCTGATACCAATTGATGTTTTATACTTCAATACCACATAAGAGGGGGAGGGGTGATTTGTGTGGTACCCAATTTTTGCTTAACTTGATTATAGAAGGACCCGACTGTTCTATGTATTCCAACTACTACTGTTGTGGAATAATAATACAAAATTAAAGAACACGGAGATTTTTACGTGGAAAACACCTGGCTCAAAAGGTGAAAAAGCTACTAACCACCTTCCAGTAGGATTTTCCCAAACTGTTCACTAAGATCACTGAGCCAAACACTGCATTTACAAAAACCCTTTTGTAAACCTAAGATTAACTCTAATACCGTTGTGGCACATAGACTCAATTGTTGCGACAACTTCAAGTTAACTCTAACTTGAAAACTTTGAGTACTTAATACAATGGCTTCTAGATAAGCTGAAAGGTACAATGTAAAATCACCTACTACAATTGAACTAGAATAAAAGATAGACACTTGGAACTGGTTCTTCTATCTTGTTCAAGTAGCTTCAGGTTTGCACGCTTGAATCACCCACGAATTTCTTGCAACATTACATTGCTATTTTGATCTCAATTCACGTTTAACTTCTATTTATGTGCATTACCTGTAAAAGAGAACAACACTGATATTATGGAGTTAGTAAAAAAAAGATTATCTAGAATACAGATGCTACTCGTTCTTGGTGGATGAGTTCTAGTTGGTCTCATCCTCTAACTCTATCCATTTCTTAAGTCGTGTTTCTCTTTGTGTAAGGAGTCTTTCTCCTTATCCAATATGCAACCTTTTCAATCTTGATCAGAAGATATTACTTCTAATAAGTAAGGTTTGTCTACTTCGCGTGCATATCACATGTTTAAGTTGATTATAAATGTGCTATCCTTGTCTGAGTTCCTTTGTCAGTCTTCAAAACTTCACCTTTACTTTGGCCAACAATATTTCCTCTCTATATGCAATTCTGGAAGGATTATTTGATACTTTACGCATATCTTCTCTATATGTAAGTTTGATGATTTAATGATGTTGGACACTATATCGTCATATATATGCTGAGTTGTTGAACTGGAATAGTTTCTGGGCATATCTTCTCTAAATGCAATTGTTGATGTGTTATTTGATATCTGAATCATACCTTCTTTATATGTTGAACTGTTAAGAGACTTGCGCACGTCTTCTCTATGTGCAATGTTGGTGGTACTTATATTTTCCTATTTAGACCTTGTTACTGTTGCTGGGTATACGAATATGTTATTGATTGTGTAGGTTAAATATATATAGTGAAAATCCTTGATCGAGACCTCATTACTGCTTTATCGAGGTTAATCATGATACTTACTTAGTGCACGTGGTCGATTATACTCATACTATACTTCTGCACTTTGCGTGCGGATCCTGGAGCTAAGCTACAGTGGATGACGCAGATTATCATTAAAAGATATACCTGCTTTTCGAATATAGCTACCATTTGTCCTCGGTAGCTTTGAATTCGTACTCTAGTCATGTATATTCCAAACACATGTTGTATTTATATTCGAACTACCTTTGTAAAATCTAAATCTTAGTGACTCATAACTTGTATTATCAATCCTCTGGATATTATATATATTTCAGCTATTCCACTCCTTGTTATTATTGATTTGTCACTTGTGTTTTACTCGATATTTGGCTTACCTAGCATGTTGGAATTAGGTGTCATCACGATAAGGTGAATTTTGCGTAAACACACTATCAAAAAGACATTGGTATACAGAATAGCCAGTTTCTGCCTCAGATAGACTCATTATGCTAAGAAAGATATATATTATTTCAAAGTGATATGATATGTATTCTTTTACAATATTTTTATGTGAAATCTCTTGCAGTTGTTAACTCTTCTGCTTACTAAGTCGCTATTGCTCTTTCCCGCATTGGGTTCCACAAGTACTCGCTTCTCCACGCATGCGCTTCTGCAGATGCTCCAAGCTAGCCACCCGCTGCATTGAAGAAGTTCTGCCAATCTTATTGCCACCGATTGCTTCTGCTGCAGAACTCTGATGTGCATTTTCCATGGAAGGAATATCTATCATACCATTTTGCATTCTAGAAGTATGATTGGGCATATGACTATTTTCCGGTGCTTGATAGTAGTGACGTCTGGGGTCATCTTGTTCAGGAACAGCAGCGTCTGCTGATGAGTCAAAAGGACTGCCAGTGAATGATGGCATCATCATTGTGGATATCTCAGACATAGCTTGGAATAGCGGGTTTAACCCCGTAACTCTTTTAACAGTTTCTTCAGCCATCTTCACCTGCACATCAGTATACGGACTGTTATACAGGTTTCAAATAGAAAAGGACACCAACAATGAAAAGATAATGGAACAGAAGGATGGTACCATGACTCAACTTCTTTCTCCCCAAATAAAATTCCAATGCGCGAGATCTCTCTACTACAGGTTCTCTTACTTAGTAGAAGGAAAAGAGGAATTAGCGGAGGGATGGTTCTTCTCAACCACTAGTCTATATCAGCTAGGTATCCTAAAGTAGGTGGCAGTAATACAAGGTAAGCTTGTGTGCAAGTGTAACTTAAATAAAGCCAAGTAGATTTTGATTAAGAAGCACATTAGGCATTTCAACGTCTAGAAGCATGGAATGACGAACAAAGAGGAGATAGCAAAAGTGTAACAGGAATTTTAAACTCAGTTTAACTTTCTGATCAATTGATAAAAATGACAACGCAATGAAAATATCCTTTTCAACTATAGTTACCTTACTTTTCTCCAACACAAATGAAAAGAATATTGTTAAACCTGTTTTCTTCTCCAAACACTGAAAGTAGCCTAACCTTTGCTCTCAATGTCTCAACATCTGCTTTCAATACTCTATTATCAACTGCTGCTTCATTGTATTTCTGGCTTACGTCGGTAAAGCGTTTCAATAAAGAGGAGTTTTCTACTCTTACTTGAGAGACCTGCCATCAACAAATTTTCATTAAATGAATAGTCTTAAAGTAAATCTTAACTGAAAGCATGACCTAGAAACATACCTGTGTCTCTAATTCTGTCAGATGGGCCTGCTTTCTTCTTCTGGAGCGTCTAGCTGATTCTCTATTGGATAGCATTCTGTCAATGTGTTGGTACAAGATATTAGGATTATAACCAGATAAATTTGACATAAATATAACATACCAACAATAAGCTTCATCTCTTGGATGCCCAATAAATTCATTACCTTCGACATGATTTTACAACAATTACTACTACTACGCCTTAATCCGAAACAAGTTGGAGTCAGCAATATGATTCCTCATTTCTTTCATTTAGCTCAACTCATATCACCATCATTACCAAAATAAAATAAAGGTGCACTAAAAAAGATAAATTTGTTAAAAAAAAAATTGATAAAGTTCTCTACCAAGTCTAAAACCTATTCCCAACTAATAGGTATCACCTATATGGATTTTTTCCTTCTATTTTGCTCTATCTTTAACCAAGTCTACTTTAATTCCAAGGATTTGTAGATCTTTCGAGACAACTTCCTTCCATCCCTTTTTAACACCTTCTCCCACTATAGTTTCACACCTAAAGACCGATGCATCAGTAGGTCGATGCGGGACATAAACAAACCATCTCAAGCAACCTTCTCCCGTTTATCCTCAACGTTTTTCCTGCACCTTCTTGCGAATGTGATCATTTTTTATCTTATCTAATCTTGTGTAACCACGCATCCATCTTAGCATTCACATTTCTGCAACTCATCTTGTGGATATGTCTTTAGCAGCACAACATTCACTACCATATAACATAGTCAGTCTTATAGTTGTTCTATAGAACTTACCTTTCACCATGGTAAGCATCCTTCTATCACATAACACCCTGGTTGCACTTCTATATTTCAATCATCTGGTTTAATCATATGAGTAATATCTTCATGTATTATTCCATTTTCTTGAAACAACGAGCCTAGATATCTAAATTATTTGCATCTTGGCACCACAATTCCATCTAGTCTCACCTCAACTTCGCTCTTCTCATGCTGACGAAACTTGCTGTCCATGTGCTCGATACTTCTACTAATCTTAAAAGCCTTGTACTCTAAGGTGTTTCTCCATAGGTCAAGCTTTCGGTTGACACCCTTGCTAGTTTCGTCAATTAGCACAATATTACTAAACAGAATCAAATCCAAACAACTTATATTCATGACTCCACCTCTAACACCATATCATTTTCTGAGGACTTATTTGTTCTTGCATAAAATAGACTACTCCCTCTGTTTCAATTTAGATGAGGTAGTTTGACTTGATACAAAGTTTAAGAAATAAAAGAAGACTCTTGAAACATGTGCTAAAAGCTTAAATGGCAAAAGCTTAGTGGGATCATGATATTTGTATGTTTATAAAAGCTTCTCATTAAGGGTAAAATGGATATATGAAAAGTTTAAAGTTAAATTGTTTCTGACTATAGAAATGTGTCATTCCTTTTGGAACGGACTAATAAGGAAAGTATGTCATCTAAATTGAAAAGGAAGGAGTAGTAATCTTGTCATAAATGACACCTTCCTCATTGAAGTTCAGCTCTTTCCTTCAGAAGTAAATCAGAAAGATCCATTTGTCTGGAGGCAACTGTAATTGGTAGTTTGATTCTGTGTTCTCTGAGATAGGGAGAACCAGTCCTCCTTCAACCCAAGAACATCCTATCTCAACTTCGAAGCTTTTAGGCTTTTGGAAAGGCCACAAAGTATATGTACGTCCATTTACTCTAAGCCTTCCACTTGAACTGTAGACCAGTAACTTACAGGGACCGGTGCATGGCATTTTTCTAGTTTTAAAATACAATAACTGAGGATGCAACGATAAGGGCCATTTACCAATTAGAAAATTAGTAGAGGACAATGTAACAATGTTGCCACAACATATGAGGATGCAATGATAATGACAACTTACCTATCAGAAAAAATGTAAAGGAAAATGTAACAACTCTGCAATCTCTTGCCTTCATATGAACACTCACTACATAAAGCAATTCACTGAAAATGACCTGTCTTATATGAAAGTTATTGGAAGAGTGTATAATGGGGAATTTCACACAGTAAGACAGAGGCTGTCAAGATTTAATAATGAGGTTGCCTCAGCACTGTACTCTTCAATGTCCCATAAATTACTTATTATGATGTGTCCATCCACAAGGTCTTATCAGATACTTTAACCCCTTTCTCAGATTCAAACAACTTCAACAACTCTAGTCTCCAACAATAAATATTTTGGAGATGGTGAAATTATTGGTTACTAAAAGTATTAATTAGAAAGCTAGAAAAAACATTGGCCTTCACTAAAATTTAAACCACGTGTAAGGTATGGAAAGAAAACAATCGGTGAAGAGGAGAAATCAAAAGATTCTGGATAAATCGAACATGGATATGGTTAGATAATATTTCCTATTTAATAATTATTCATGTGTTTGGACTTGTACATATTATTTTTCAATTTGTATATAAATGGTTAACCGTAAGGAGTTGGTTCGCTAGGTCGGTGGTATTAGCTAGGTGTCAATCACGTCTACGGGATAATTTGGAACGTGACAAAAATGAAGCTGCAAACTTTATTACCTCCTAACTCGTTTCACATCAGTTGGATCTGTTGATTGAGTTGTTTCTCCTTCAGCGTCATCATCATCTGATTGCTCCCCCGATGAACCACTTGTTGTTGATCTTACCTGGATCCCAGGTTTCTTCTGCACTGCAGGCAAGGGGGGTATTCCAACTGGCTCATCAGCATCCTTATCTTGAACTTTTGCCAATTCCTGTCCAAATCCTGCTGCACCAATAAAAAAAGGAAACTAAAGAATGAAGATACAACCTTGTTAAACGTAAATCATACAGCAACATGTAATGTCTCTTTCCTCGATTAAATGGATATCAATGTTCATTAATCATCTTATTTATGTGCTGTGCATAACATGCTTTGGTGCTGATGAGATCCTTGTATTCTTGGATAAAAAATCATAGACTTGGATTTCTGGTCCTTAATTATTGAAAATTTGCAATTTTGGGTTTTTAATATTTAACTAAGTGTATTTGGCATTCAATTAATTTTAATATGTTTTTGGTCCCTCCCTCCGCAGATGGACTTCACAGATCTATCGGGTTCTTAGTGCATGAACCATAATTTGAGGAAAATATAATGCTAAGGTATTGTCCTTTATAGAGGAAAATAAGTTTTATTCTAACAACTTTATATATTACAATCAATAGAAGAATAGAAGTACTGAAATAACACACACTCAGCATAAATATGATAGTCAAGTCAATCTATTTGAGGTTGAATGATTCTTATGAGGTTCTATGAAGAGTTTTCCTTCTATCTAGTGGCATACATGTGCTACGATTAGAGCTCGGATCGCTTGAGAAAGTTGGCCTCCACGACGATGAGTAAGCATCAGCAGATAACTTGGAGTGTGTTTTACCAGTACTACATGCGCCTATGATGAATTCAGCTGAGTAATAGGTGAGACACTGGCAATTAAGAAAGATGAGTATTGTGGGATATCAAATGATGTGTTTTGTGGCTTTGAGCCAAGTGCGGAGTCTACTATTGACGATTGGATCGCATGGACATCGGTTATATTAGTTTTTGGACTAAGGCGCACTTGTGGATCAGTTATGACTTGAAGAGGATGATTCGAGCAAGAGAATTGTTGGATGCATGATGTAATATGCTTTATTGGTATATGAAGATTGTGGAATGACTCAGGTTTGATATTCATTGTAAATGAAGTGCGCAAGGAAAGGGAATAGCTTGGTTGCTTCTTTTTGGATATTCATGTACTAGTGGAGCACTAGTTGTTCGGCGTGAATAGGATGTACATGAGAGATTATAGCAGAGTGGACACCTCTCGGACTCTAATTGGTTCAAGATTCATATGTTATATCTAAGGGTTCCTGGATCTATATATGGCTATGATCTGAGATTTGCATCGTATGGTGCCGAGACTTGCAGTATTTCTTTATCATTATTTATACTACATTGCATTATTAGAAAGGTGAAAGAAACAACTTTGGATTCAAAGAAGGCCTCTTCGAAGCAGGCATTTCGGTTTGAGGTACTATGGGGTGCATAAGAGGGAATAAAGTATACGAGTCCTAGGACGACGTGGTTTCATATTGGGATCACTTGATATGAGTGTTGATTGAGGTCCATAGTATACTAGGAAAGACAAGTATTATCTCGAGTCAAGAGGAATATGAAGATGTTGGCTTAGCTTAGCAGTAATTTGGATCAGCATGATAACAGAAATGATCGGTTCATTAAGTATGACAGGCTTTACAGGTGTTTTGTGGCAATACTTTTCGGTTAGGCAGCTTGGTTATGTACATATAGGTTTAGATAAGCTCACGATGATTTCAACCACGGCTTGGGGCCAATGTCTTCTATGGGTATGGAAGGTTTATTGCGATGTTCCCTTGGATTGAGTTAAGTGGAAGATTCCTGGTTAATGGAGTGTCTATGCTACCTGTGATTTAGAGTTGATTATGAGACTCATGTATTTTCATATGTTAGCATGATATATGCAGTGCGCCGTGTGAGATTGAGATTGCACGAACAAGATTGCGGTTCAGTTTCGAAATGAAGGTCATGAGTTCTACACAGTATGAGAGATTTCAGATATTTAAGAGGAAATTAGCACTATCTTGTATCGTCTGAGGATGTATGTTGTAGAAGACGCACTGAGTATTGAATTGCGGATGCTTGACTAATACTACTTGCATGGTTGGTAACCATTGATGTCAGGTTTGCTACTCGACGTAGAGGATTCAGGTGATAACGCATGTGGCTAGTTTCTGGACTTCTTGGATTCATAAGCAGACTCCGTTTATTTCTTCCAACGGTAGTACTATTTCCATACTTTCAGTTATTCGGGTTTATGTTATTCCCGAGGAATGCCCCGAAGACATTGTTCTCAGTTTTAGTCCTTAGAGGCTTATGATCTATCATTAGTGGGGTCAGATTTTTAAATTCAGATAAAGTTTTGCTAAACTTGTGTTAGATATTTTGTTTTAGATCGATATAACATAAGAGTTATTCGTATTTGGTTTGATTTATTAACCTTGTTAGTTTTATTGTGTAAATAGAAGTATATAACCCTAATCCCATATGTATTAGGAGTAGGACATGTATTGTGTATATATAGGGCTCAGTGTATCATTGTCTTAATTAATCAATAATATATTTTTTCTCCCGTGCTTTCTCACATGGTATCAGAGCTAGGTGAGATAACTATCATTGTGCGTCACTCCAACGACATCCGGGAAGAAATCAGTCGTCACCGTGCAATTTTCTGATGACTTAAGTACTTGATTACATCAATCTAAGTTTCAGTAGGGTTTGTGCAAATTCCAACACCACCACACAAGGTTCTCCTATCACCGGCCACCAAACCCCAGTGAAGTTATCCAGCAGAAACCTTCACACGCGCCGTCACGCGCCTCCGATAGTTAGGGTTCCGGCGAGAGTGTCATCTCATGCGCCGGCGCGTGAGGTAGTTTTCTGGCATCTTTCAAGTTCGATTTTTCTACTGAGTTGGGCGCCTCCCTTTTCCGACTCGACCCATCAAAATTTTGGGGTTTCTCAGTCGTTGGAAAAGTGTTTTCCGGCAAGAGTAGTGGTTTTTCCGGCAAAAGGCTATTTCCAGGGAAAGCTTCTCCAGGACAGTGTCCTCTCTTCACAAATCCGAGCCTACCAGTCCAATTTAAATCAAATTCTGGCAACTTTTATATTTTCCCGGGGTGAACAGTAATTTTTCCGGTGTGAACAGTGATCCCCGCAATTTTCTGCTTTTTCCGGCACAATATTACAATGGAATTCGTACCTGAAGCCTTTAACTCACAATCGGTTGGATTAAATGCAATAAATCCAATCCAGATGGTTTCTTTACCGGATTATATTGAGTTCTTACAGTTCAAAGCACGTAAACAGGCATCTTCAGGATTAACATCCATTGTTCCAACAAATAGTAGTATGACTGGTGTCTCCTAATCTTCACCTTCTGAGTCTTGGTCATTGATTCAGGTGCATGTGATCATATTTTTGGTAACAAATCTCTTTTTAGTATTATCTCATATTCTCAATCTCTTCCAACAGACACAATGGCCAATGGATCTCAAGCCATGGCAACTGCAATAGGTCAAGCAAGTCCACTTCCTTCCTTACCTTTAGACTCTGGTAGTCCTTTTAATCTCATAGTCGTTATCCGCTTAGCTAAATTACTTAAATCTATTGTTTCATTTCTTGATGACTTTATTTTTTTTACAAGAACCCAGTATAGGGCGGATCATTGGTACCGGACGTGAATCGGATGGACTTTATTACCTTATCCTGGCAAAATCACATGGATTCGCATCTTGTCTTCCTCCAATAACTTCTCCCGTTACTGATTCACCAGATTTATTACATAAAAGGTTAGGACATCCTAATTTGTCAAAACTTCATAAAATGGTACCTGGCTTATCTCACTTGTCCACTTTAGAGTGTGAGTCGTGTCAGCTGGGTAAGCATACCCGCTCCCATTTCCCGCGGCGTCTTGACAATCGAGCAAAGTCACCTTTTACTTTAGTCCATTCAAATGTTTGGGTCCTAGTCGGATTAGCTCTATCTTAGGATTCCGCTACTTTGATGATTATTCCAGGTGCACTTGGATATTTTTGATGAAAAATCGATCTGAGTTGTTTTCTATTTTCCAGACCTTCCATGCTGAAATTCAAAATCAATTTGGGGTTTCTATCCGCACATTTCGTAGTGATAATGCCTTAGAGTATTTGCCTTCCCCATTTCAGCAGTTTATGAACTCCTATAGGATTAATCATCAAACATCTTGTCCGTACGCATCCCAACAAAATGGGGTAGCTGAAAGAAAGAACGGACATCTTATTGAAACTGCTCGTACCCTACTCATACAATCTCATGTTCCGCCGCGTTTTTGGGGGATGCAGTTCTTACATCTTGTTATCTTATTAATCGTATGCCATCTTCAGCTATCCAAAATCAAGTTCCACCCCGTGTCTTTGGGAGTACGTGTTTTGTTCATGACCTTGCTCCAGGAAAATATAAGTTAGCTCCTCGTGCTCTTAAGTGCATATTTCTGGGTAACTCGAGAACGTAAAAGGGATATCGATGTTATTCTCCTGACTTTCATCGATTTCTTATGTCTGCTGATGTTACCTTCTTTGAAACCCAATCATACTTCACAGGTCATTAGTCACTTAGATATTTCTGAGGTGCTACCTGTTCCTTCTTTTGGAGATTCAGCTCCTATCTCCCATTCATCTTCCTCCATAGCTCCACCACCAACAGTTCCAGGCCACCACCTATAGCTCCAGTATCACCACCGAGTCCAGTGCCACCACCTAGTCCAGTTCCACCAACTCTAGCTTCAGTGCCACCACTTACTCGAGTTCAACCTTCTACAGCTCTACCACTCCTGACTTATCATCGTCGTCCACCCCCAGCATCAGGCCCAGCTGATTCACGCCCTGGACCTGACCCTGCTAATACTGCAGACTTGTCTCCTCTTAATCAACTGATTGCACTACGAAAAGGTATACGGTCCATAGTTAATCTTAATCCTCATTATATCAGTTTAAGTTACCATTGTCTCTCATCACCCCATTGTGCATTTGTGTCATCTTTGTCCTCTATTTCCATTCCTAAGTCTACAGGTGAAGCACTGTCTCATCCAGGATGGTTACAAGCTATGATTGAAGAGATGTCTGTTTTACATACGAGTGGTACTTGGGAGCTTGTTCCTCTTCCTTCGGGTAAATCGACTGTTGGTTGTCGTTGGGTGTATGCAGTCAAAGTTGGTCCAGATGGTCAGGTTGATCGACTTAAGGCTCGTTATACTCAAATATACTCAGACATTTGGACTTGATTACAGTGATACTTTCTCTCCCGTGGCTAAAATTGCATTAGTCCGCCTTTTTATATCCATGGTTGTTGTTCGCTATTGGTCTATCTATCAGTTGGACATTAAGAATGCTTTTCTTTACGGTGACCTTGAGGATGAGGTTTATATGGACAACCACCTGATTTTATTGCTCAGGATGAGTCTAGTGGCCTTGTATGTCGGTAGCACCGGTCCCTCTATGGCTGAAGCAGTCTCCTCGAGCTTGGTTTGGTAAAATTTAGTACAGTTATTCAGGAGTTTGGCATGACTCGTAGTGAAGGTGATCACTCTGTTGCGTCGATCCCTCTATGGTCTAAAGCAGTCTCCTCGAGCTTGGTTTGGTAAGTTCAGCACAGTTATTCAGGAGTTTGGCATGACTCGTAATGAAGTTGATCACTCTGTATTTTATCGACATTCTGCTTCAAATCTCTGTATTTATCTAGTCGTTTGTTAACGATATTGTTATTACCGGCAATGATCAGGATGGTATTAGTAAGTTGAAGCAACATCTCTTTCAGCACTTTCAGACTAAGGATCTGGGCAGATTAAAGTATTTTCTGGGTATTAAGGTCGCTCAGTCTAGCTCAGGTATTGTGTTCTCACAACGGAAGTATGCCTTAGATATTTCTTGAGGAAACAGGAATGACAGGTTGTAGACCTGTTGACACTACGATGGATCCGAATTCTAAACTTCTGCCAGGACAGGGGAGCCTCTTAGCGATCTTGCAAGATATAGGCGATTGGCTAATAAATTAAATTACCTCACAAATGACTAGACCTGACATTTCCTTTCATGTGAGTGTTGCGAGTCAGTTTATGGATTCTCCATGAGATAGTCATTGGGATGCAGTCGTCCGCATTCTTCGGTATATAAAATCAACTCCAGAAAAAGGCTTACTGTTTGAAGATCGAGGCCATGAGCAGATTGTTGGGTACTCGGATGCTGATTGGGCAGGATCACCTTTTGATGGACGTTCTACGTCCGGATATTGTGTTTTAGTAGGAGGAAATTTGGTATCCTGGAAAAGCAAGAAACAGAATATAGTTGCTCGATCTAGTGCAGAAGCAGAATATCGAGCAATGGCTATGGCCACATGTGAGCTAATTTGGATCAAACAATTGCTCAAGGAGCTGAAATTTAATGAGATTAGTCAAATGGGACTTGTGTGTGATAATTAAGTTGCTCTTCATATTGCGTCAAATCCAGTGTTCCATGAGAGAACAAAACACATCGAGATTGACTGTCACTTTATTAGAGAAAAGATACTCTCAGGAGATATTGCTAGAAAATTTGTAAAGTCAAATGATCAGCTTGCTGATATTTTCACCAAGTCCCTCACTGGTCCTCGTATTAGTTATATATGTAACAAGCTCGATACATATGATTTATATGCACCAGTTTGAGGGGGAGTATTAGTTTCATTGTGTAAATAGAAGTATATAACCCTAATCTCATATGTATTAGGTGTAAGACATATATTGTGTATATATAGGGCTTAGTGTATCATTGTCTTAATTAATCAATAATATATTTTTTCTCCTGTGCTTTCTCACAAACCTTATCAACACTCACAGTTAGATAGAACAAGGCTTGCTCGATGAGTAAGCAACTCTGAGTGCCATCACGTCCCATCTCGATTTCGGGGCATGACAGCAAACTCCTTGGATGTACACATTTTTTACAGCATATCTTCTCTATAAGCTAGCTACCAAGTACACATGCCTTTTATGCATATCTTCTCCATATGCCGCTTGATGAATTGATTCACAGTACATATCTTCTTCATATGTTAAACTTGGGTAACTTAGCTTGCGTATTTGTGCATGTCTTCTATATATGCAATTGTTGAAGAATTAATGATATTAGGCGCATATTTTCTCAGTATGTTGAGCTGTTAAACTGGTACAAAACCTGTGCATATCTTCTCTAAATGCTGAGCTGTTAAATTGGTACAAAACATGCGCATATCTTTTCTATATGCAATTGCTGACTATTTAATTGATATCGAATGTGTATCTACTCTACATGCTGAATCCTTAGCTTTGTTACAATGGTTGTGCATATCCTCTCCAAGTGCACCTATGACCTTATCTATATATTATTAAAAGGAGAGGAAAAAGCCCTTTCCTTAAGCCAAGTGGTAGCTTCAGAAAAAGCCACGTGGCATAGTTAGTTATTAAATTAGTTATTAGTGTTTTTTTATTTAAATATATCTAAAAAATAAAAAACTACCATTTATATATATATATATAAATTGGTTAAATATATATATTTATAAATTGGTTACTTTAATTACATTAATAAATATAGATGTCTTATAATTAATTAACTATAATAAAAAACAATATAAAAATGAATATAAATATATAATAAAATAACTACCCATTCAAATTGGGCGAGAGTAGTTTCAAGTTGGAGTTTTTAAATTATTTTAAAATAAAAAAGCAAAAAAAAATCTATAAAAACAGAAAAAAGAAAAGAAAAACTACCCATTCAATTTGGGGAGTAGTTTCAAGTTGGAGTTTTAAAATAAAAATAGTTATCTTATAATTAACTATAATAAAATATATATATATATATATATATATATATATATAAACAACTACACGTTCAAATTATGTGGGAGTAGTTTCAAGTTGTAGTTTTTAAATTTTAAAATAAAAAAACAAAAAAAGAGAGAAGAAAAACTACTCATTCAAATAGGGGAGTAGTTTCAAATTGGAGTTTTCAAATAATTTTAATATAAAAAACAAAATGAAAAAAAAAATAGTAAATTACCAATTCAAATTGGGGAGTAGTTTTAAGTTGGATTTTTAAAATTATTTAAAAAATACAAAAATAAAGAAATAAAAAAACTTCAGAGAAAATTTTTAAATAACGTAATATGCTAATGAAACTTTCTATTAACAATGTAATAGTATTAAATATTGAAAGATATAATAAAGAAAAATACATAACAAAAATATTGCGCTGCCTGTATAAGTCCCATTATTTTGATATAGATTTATTCATTAAAATTTAGGTAATATTATTAAAAACATATGTCATGTATACTTAGACATCTACCTTTCTCTCTCTCTTTCTCTCTCTCTCAGCTACTTTCCGTTGACCTCTTTCCGATCTCCTCTCTGTTTCAGGTAAGTCAAGATCCGATCTCTTGAAATTTTATATATTTTTTCTGTTTCTTGTAGGATCATAGAGTTAAGGGCGGCGAGTTTTCGTCACTTCTTAGCTTTCTTCTCCTTCTAACGGTCGTCTTAGCTTTCTTCGCCGGCGTTGCTATTGATTGTCTGGAATACCGGATCTGGAAGACCGGAGCTCCTAACGGTCTTCTTAGCTTTCTTCTCCTTCTAACGGTCTTCTTAGCTTTCTTCGCCGGCGTTGCTACTTTGGCCTTCTTCACCACTGCCTTTTTCTTCGGAGCAACAGCTTTAGCCTTCGCAGCACCAGCAGTAGCACCGGCCTTCTAAGGCTTCGCCGAAGCAGCGGGCTTCAAGGCGGCGGGTTTAGCGGCAACGGGCTTCGCCGAGGCGGCAGCAAGCTTGAAAGAGCCCTTGATTTTAGCGATTTTTCCAGAAGCAACAAGCTTCTTCAACTGAACTAAAAGCAATTTCCTGAAATTTGAAGGCAAATCCCTCCCTCGTGTACGACACTCAGCATTGCGGCTAGGGTTTCACCAAATATCTTTTTCAGAAATTATCTTCTCTCTCTTGTCCACCCACCCCCCACCCCTTTCCCTTTTTTTGTGTGTGATTTGCAGGTACCAGAGGCGGCGGACGAGGCGAGCTTTTGGCATTTGGAAGCGAGGAGCAAAGCTACATCGGCCAAAACGAGTAGGTTTGGCGGCAGTTGACCCGGGCGCATCAAAGCTTACTTTCAGGTTTTCCACCGGGAGTTGGTACCTCCCGATCTCTTGTTTATTCTGTACGTCCTTTTACGTATTTTATCTAGCATCTTGTGTATGGTTTACTCTATCGTTAGCTAGCAAGCATCCTTTTGCGTAATTCTATTGAAGTTCGTCTCTTTTACCGTAGTCCTGTTGGAGGGATAGTGGCCGCGGCGGAGGATGGTACTGTAAGGTCATGTCCTCGGGGGTGGGGGTGGAGGTGAGCAGGGGGGCAGGGAGCGGTCCTGTGGGTAGGGCGGGAGGTTTGGGTGGGGAGAGGTTAAAGGACGCTTAGAGATTGAGGATCGGGTCGTGGAACGTAGGCACACTAACGGGTAAGTCCGTTGAGTTGGCAAAGATTCTCCAGAAGAGGAGGGTCAACATAGCATGTGTGCAGGAAACTAGGTGGAAAGGGACGAAGGCGAGGGATGCAGATGAGTTTAAGTTGTGGTACTTCGGGGTTGAGAGGGGTAAGAATGGAGTAGGTATCTTGGTAGATAGGAATCTTAGGGAGTCCGTGGTTGAGGTTAGGCGAGTGGATGATAGGTTAATGTCTATTAAACTGGTTATTGGCGGTAGTGTTCTCAATGTCATTAGCGCTTACGCGCCGCATGCAGGCCTAGCTGAGGAGGTTAAAAGGCGTTTTTGGGAGGGCTTGGATGAGTTGGTGAGTAGTATTCCCCAATATGAGAAGTTAGTTATTGGAGGGGACTTTAATGGTCATATTGGGTCGGAGGCTGGTGGTTACGGTGAGGTGCATGGCGGCTTTGGCTTTGGGGTTAGGAACGGAGGGGCACTTCGCTGCTTGATTTCGCTAGGGCTTCGGAGCTTTTGATCGCGAACTCGTCATTTCAGAAGAGGGAGGAGCATTTGGTTACTTTTAAGAGTTCGGCGGCAAGGACTCAGATTGATTAACTCCTCCTCAGAAGGAGCGATAGAGGGTTGTGCAAGGACTGTAAGGTTAGCCCGGGAGAGTCCCTTTCGACCCTTCATAGACTCCTAGTGATGGATGTCGGTCTCTGGGTGAAAAGGAAGAGGAGGGGTTCTCGGGGCCGACCGCGGATTAGATGGGGAACTTTGACTAAGGAGAAAGCCCGGGAGCTGGAGAGGAAGCTAGTTGATGGGGGAGCTTGGAGTAGCTCTGGGGAAGCGGACGCAATGTGGTCAGTGACGGCGAACCTGGTTAGGGAGGCTGCGCGGGATGTGCTTGGGGTAGCCAAGGGCTATTCAGGCAGGCACCAAGGTGACTGGTGGTGGAATGAGGTAGTCCAAGGAAAAGTGGAGGCGAAGAAGGCGGCGTTTGCTAAGTTGTCAGGGAGCTCAAGCGAAGAAGAAAGGAGAGCGAACAAGGAGAACTATAAGGTGGCGAGGAAGGAAGCGAAACTGGCGGTCACGGAAGCTAAAAATGCGGCGTTTGGGCGCATGTATGAGGAATTGGGGGAGAAAGGCGGGGACAGAAAGTTATTTCCATTTGGCTAAAGTGAGAGAGAGGAAGGCTCAAGACCTAGACCAAGTTAGGTGCATCAAGGACGAGGAAGGCAGAGTTCTGATGGGGGAGTCTCAAGTCAAGTAGAGGTGGCAGTCGTACTTTCGAGACCTGCTAACGAGGAGGTGGATCGAGTCATAGAGCTAGGGGAGCTGGGGCAGTCAGAGCGTCATAGAGACCTTGGGTACTGCAGGCGCATTAAGGAGGAGGAGGTCTTGAGGGCGTTGCGTAGGATGAGTAGGGGTCGAGCGACTGGGCCAGACGAAATTTCGGTGGAGTTTTGGAAATGCATGGGTAGGTCAGGAGTGGAGTGGTTGTCCAGGTTGTTCAACGTGATCTTTAGGACCAAGAGGATGTCGGAGGAGTGGAGATGGAGTACAGTGGTTCCCTTGTACAAAAACAAAGGGGATATCCAGTGTTGCAACAACTATAGGGGTATCAAATTAATAAGTCACACCATGAAGGTCTGGGAGAGGGTGATCGAGGCGAGGGTGAGGGAGATGTCATCTATATCTGTGAACCAGTTTGGTTTCATGCCGGGTCGCTCTACTACAGAAGCTATCCACCTTGTGAGGAGGGTGGTGGAACTGTTCAGGGATAAGAGGAAGGACCTGCATATGGTGTTTATCGACTTGGAGAAGGCGTACGATAAGGTCCCTAGAGAGGTTCTGTGGAGATGCTTGGAGGCGAAGAGCGTGCCAGAAGCCTACATCAGAGTGATCAAAGACATGTATGATGGAGCCAAGACTAGGGTTAGGACGGTGGGTGGCGACTCGGACCATTTTCCGGTGGTTATGGGGCTACATCAAGGATCTGCGCTAAGCCCTCTCTTATTTGCCTTGGTAATGGATGCTCTAACTCGCCATATTCAAGGGGATGTGCCATGGTGTATGCTCTTTGCTGACGACATAGTCTTGATAGACGAGACGAGGGATGGTGTTAATGCGAGGTTGGAGGTCTGGAGACAGACCCTCGAGTCTAAGGGTTTTAAACTAAGCAGGTCTAAGACGGAATATCTAGAGTGCAAGTTTAGCGCCGAGTCGAGCGAAGTAGGCTGGGACGTGAAGCTGGGATCTCAGGTCATAGCCAAGAGGGACAGTTTCAGATATCTTGGATCAGTGATTCAAGGGGACGGAGAGATTGACGGGGATGTCACTCGCCGTATAGGAGCGGGGTGGTTGAAGTGGAGGCTCGCATCAGGAGTCTTGTGTGACAAGAAAGTTCCACAGAAACTCAAGGGGAAGTTTTATAGAGCGGTGGTTAGACCTGCCATGTTGTATGGGGTGGAGTGCTGGCCTGTGAAGAACTCTCATGTCCAGAGAATGAGAGTTGCGGAGATGAGGATGCTCAGGTGGATGTGCGGGCTCACCGGATTAGATAAGATTAAGAATGAAGTTATTCGGGAGAAGGTGGGGGTGGCCCCAGTGGATGAGAAGATGCGAGAAGCGAGACTCAGGTGGTTTGGGCATGTGCGGAGGAGAAGCCCTGATGCACCGGTGAGGAGTTGTGAGCGGCTGGCGGTGGTTGGCGCGAGTCGAGGCAGAGGGAGGCCTAAGAGGTATTGGGGTGAGGTGATTAGGCAGGATATGGCTAGAATGGGGATTTCCGAGGACATGACCCTTGATAGGAAAGTTTGGAGGTCTAGTATTAGGGTTGTAGGGTAGGGCCTTCTAGAATTCTTAGTACTTCGGTTAGGGGCTGAGTGGGGTTTGGTAGCGATCTCTATAGTTAATTAATGTATTGTGTTGTGCCTCTTATGGTAGTAACCGATTGGTATTATTGCATGTCATTCTACTTTTGGTTTTATGTTTAGATAATTACTTATTTGATTTATCCCGGATTTACTAACATTGTTTTGTTTTGTTTGTTGATTTTCTCTCTCCTTCTCTGAGCCGAGGGTCGGCCGGAAACAGCCTCTCTACCCTTTCGGGTAGGGGTAAGGCCTGTGTACGTATTACCCTCCCCAGACCCCACTTTGTGGGAACATACTGGGTAGTAGTTGTTGTTGTTGTTGTTGTATTAAAAACAACAAAATAAACTTTAAAATAAAAAAAAATTCAATAGTAATAAATTATATATCTTCTCATATATTACAAAAAGAAAGCGAATATTAAATATTATTTAATATAATAAAGAAAAACAAAACAAAAAAGTTATTCACTGACTAGATAAGTACCTTTGATTTAATAGAGAGTATTGACAAACAAGATGACAATTG
>JASVEL010013136.1:0-44387 GCA_032618575.1 Nicotiana noctiflora
GTCCTCGAGTGAGGAATACTTTTCTGCGTTCGCATTGCATGTTTAAATTCCGTTAGGTGCCCACCTTCAAATACGGGAATATTTTCTCGCATTCGCATTGCACGTTTAATTTCGTTAGGTGCCCACCTTCTAATACGGGAATATTTTCCGCATTCGCATTGCACGTTTAATTTCTGTTAGGTGCCCACCTTCTAATACGAGAATACTTTTCTCGCATTCGCATTGCACGTTTAATTTCTGTTAGGTGCCCACCTTCTAATACGGGAATACTTTTCTGCATTCGCATTGCACGTTTAATTTATGTTAGGTGCCCACCTTCTAATACGGGAAGACTTTTCTGCATTCGCACTGCACGTTTAAATTCTATTAGGTGCCCACCTTCTAATACGGGAATACTTTTCTGCATCGCATTACACATTTAAATTCTGTTAGGTGCCCACCTTCAAATACGGGAATACTCTTCTGCATCGCATTGCACGTTTAAATTCTGTTAGGGGCCCACCTTCTAATACGGGAATACTTTTCTGCATTCGCATCGCATGTTTAATTTCTGTTAGGTGCCCACCTTCTAATACGGGAATATTTTTCTGCATCGCATTGCACGTTTAATTTCTGTTAGGTGCCCACCTTCTAATACGGGAATATTTTCTGCATCGCATTGCACGTTTAAATTCTGTTGGGTGCCCACCTTCTAATACGGGAATACTTTTCCGCATCGCATTGCACGTTTGAATTCTGTTAGGTGCCCACCTTCTAATATGGGAATATTTTCTGCATCGCATTGCACGTTTAAATTCTGTTAGGTGCCCACCTTCTAATACGGGAATATTTTTCTGCATCGCATTGCACGTTTAATTTCTGTTAGGTGCCCACCTTCTAATACGGGAATATTTTTCTGCATCGCATTGCATGTTTAATTACTGTTAGGTGCCCACCTTCTAATACGGGAATACTTTTCTGCATTCGCATTGCACGTTTAAATTCTGTTAGGTGCCCACCTTCTAATACGGGAATACTTTTCTGCATTTGCATTGCACGTTTAAATTCTGTTAGGTGCCCACCTTCTAATACGGGAATACTTTTTCTGCATTCGCATTGCATGTTTAAATTCTGTTAGGTGCCCACCTTCAAATACGGAAATATTTTCTGCATCGCATTGCATGTTTAAATTCTATTAGGTGCCCACCTTCTAATACGGGAATACTTTTCTGCATTCGCACTGCACGTTTAAATTCTGTTAGGTGCCCACCTTCTAATACGGGAATACTTTTCTGCACATCATAGTTTATATAGTTAAAAGCCCACACTGGGGCAGAAAAACAAAAAAAAAAGGTAGTTTGTTGTTTTGTTTTGAGCAGGTCCAGCTCGAGATCAAGAAAAACAAGAAAATCAACAAAAAGAGAGTCAACAAGAAAAACAAGAAAAATCAACAAAAAAAAAAGAGTCAGCATCGAAGAAAATCAACAAAAAAAGGAAGATTCTGCATCACCGGAAAGGGAAGAAGAGCAAAAGCTAGATTAGGAACAATTGTAATTGTGGGATCATAGCTTAGAATAGCTTCTTCATTTTACATTTTTCCCCGGTGTAATAAGGAGTAAGTCAGCAGGTCTCAACAGTGTCAATGCAACAGTGAGTCTGGTAGTTTTTAAAACTGCCAGACCTTCCCGAACTACACTGACCTGATTCCTGTTTAGCCCAGGATATGTGGGCAACCTCTAAAGCAGGGTGCGGTCAAAAGGTTTTCAAAAATGCTTTCACGGAATATGCCGATGTGCAAAAATCTCTCATTACTGCTCACTTGTCTTTGCACTGAAACTCTTCGTGTTCCCGAGCAAAGAGGGGCAGCTGTGAGCACATGATTTTTGCATTGAGCAATTAATTCCAAAATTAAAATAAAAATATTTTTGAGTGCAATTACTTGATTTATTTGAAATTGGTTATACTTTTGTGTTTGAATAAGTGGAAATTAGAAGAAAATCAAAAAATATAGGCTAGGTAATTAATTTGTTAGTTTAATTAGTTAGATTTTAAGAAAATTAGCAAAATAGTTTTAAGTAGTAGAAATTAGGAAAAAATAGTAGAAAATTACCAAAAAATACTAAATAATTAGAGTAAGTAGAAAATTAGGTTTTTATAATATTCCATAAAAAAAATATAAAAGAAAACCCGTAAAAAATAATTAAATATCGGAAAACACATATATATATATAGGTACAATAAACTAGGCCAACTGAGATCCAATTGTCTGGCCCAGTGCTTTGGCCCAGCGAATTGGCCCGTCTGAATTCCCACGAGATTAAATCTCCACCGTTCAACAGGCTGAATCCAACGGTGGAGATATTTTGGCCGAATTAATTTAGTTAATTAGATAAGTGGATTAATCTTAGCCGTTCAATTGAGTTGATCTAACGGATGATGGCTTAAAGCCTCATGTGCCCCCCTAAACGAGGTCGTTTTAGTAACGTCTCTTCTGAGCCGTTGATCTTCATCAATCCAACGGCCCAGATTACCTAGGATGGCCGGACTATAAAAGGCCATTGTCTGAAGAGACGGCCATTCTCTCAAGTTCTCTAACCCTAGCCGCCCTTAACATCTTCTTCTTCTCCCAGTCATCACCTTCATCCCAGCGTCGGCCATGGAGATCACCACCTCTCACGGTGGTCTCCGGCTACCTCTTTCACCTCCCTTCTCTTCTTTTTCATGTTCACTCACTAAACACCAGAGAAAACCGTGAAATCACCCCTCTCCATAAAATCCGGTGACCGGAATCTTCGCCGGTGACCACTCAAACAACGAGAACCACCTTCAAACCAATGCCATTCGAACCCTTCTTCTCTGATCTATCCAACCATACTAGTCACACCCCTCGAATCACCCCCAATCGCCTCGAATATCCAAAAAAGGGTCGTCGGAACTCTAACTCCGGCGACCCCCAAAATCAAAACCACCAAGATTCACCCTTTTTCCTTCCCAAACACCCCTCTTCAAACCCAGAACCCAAAAAGGCTTCATCTTTTAGCCTAAAACGAAAACCAGAGAGAAAATTAAAAAAAAGGAGATCTGAAAGAACAAAGAAAAAGAAAACAAAAGAGGAGAGTAGAGTCTGATAAGAATAAGGAAAAGAGATATGAAGCTCAGGGGACAGGCCCTGCAAGCTAAGTCCCCCGACCCCTATTTGCTTTCTTTTATGCTTTACTTTGTTTGTTTGTTGTTTGATTTCTGTTTTTGCATGCCTATGAATGTCTGTTTTCGATTCTTGCTTCACACATGTTAGTCTTAGGTTTGTCCCTTTTAATATCCTGTTTTTCTTCTTCCTGTTCATCTTCTTTTTCACATCATGTCCTTTTTGTTTGTTCTTTGTGACCGTGTCTATCTCTTAATCTTTCCGTGTTTCTCTGAACCTGTTACTGCTAGGGTATTTGTTCTTTCCTTTATCAAAGTTCAAAGATAATGTCTGATTTGTGGTTTCTGACTCGTTTCAAATGCATGACTGTAGATATTTTTGTTTATTTCTCACTTTCTTGTATGTTTAGTAAGTAGAAGGTGACTCTGATTCTCTTTCACTTAAGTTGTGTAGTTTGATTAGTCTTGACTCTTATAGCATAACTTCTTGTTTCTTGTCATGCATATTCTGATATCTTCTCATCTTCATATGGAGTCACTTCTGTGCCATCTTCATTTTTTTTGTCTGTAAGTGTTTCTGCTTCTGTCTTCTATTAGTATTAGGCCTCTCTTTCTTGGTTGATATTAGATAATCTCTTTAGTCTAAATGATTCTTCTTCTATGCTTAATCTCATGTTTAGTTTCTAGACTAGGGTTAGTTGTTAGTCCTGTGCTTTCCCTGTCCTATATGTTTAGCATGATTCTAGGTTCAGTACTCGAAAGTGGACTTTGACTATCACTTTTATATTATCTTGCCAAGGTCCATTGTTTCTTCTTATTGAAATAAGCCATGTTTCACTTCCTGTTGACTATTTTTGTGAGAACTTAGTGTCTATGTACCTATAACCATGAATGCTAAGTGTCTTTAGAGTTTTTCACTATGCCATCTAGCATGAAATGATTGTGACTATGCCTGATTGATGTTAATTGACATGTTGCTACATGAATTTAAATTAGGTGATTTGATTAGTTGAGATTCAACATTATCAACCCTCTTTTCTGAGTTTTAATTGGTTAATGAACCATATTTGGTTTCATGTGGTTATATGTGCAATTGTATGATGAAATGGCTAGGCTTGCAATAGTTTTATGTTAAGTATGAACACTGCTAATACTTGTCATGCTTAGGTGGATTGGTTATAGCTGTTAGTGCTAGGGTTTCATGAAAATGGCTAGTCTTTAAATAGGATAAAACTGAAATTCATAAAAATAGGCAATCAATTAAATAATTGGCTTAAGAATGGCCAACCCTGCAAAGGTTTGACCTATTCTATAAAGCCTTAACACACAGTCCACTTTTAAAGTGGCTGGTTGTGCAAAAGGGGCTATGTCTGCAAATGCAGACTAGCCCAGGCTCTCTTTAGAGCCCTGAGCATAAAATGGCCAAACCTGCAAATGGTTTTGAGCCCAAATGTTCAGTGATTGGCTTTAATAGCTAAAGCTAAGTCTCAACTTGAGACTGGCTAAGTTTTAATTAGTTTAAACATAACAATAAAGCAGGCTAGTCCTGCAATTAGCTTAAAAATGATGTCAAAGTCTTTAATTAACAGAAAATAAAGCAAAAGTGGTTAAAATTGAAATAGTTCTTCAAGTTAAAATTGGCCAGTCCTTAAATACCAATGCAAGGACTGGCCCTTAGTTAAATAAGTCTAACAATACTGAAAACCTGACCTAGGTAGGTAGGGTAATTCAGCAGTGTCCTTAAGGGCATAAAGGGAACATAAATTGGTAAAATGGTAGATTAAATAGAGCATATAGGGACATATGAGACATTTGTGCTCCTGATTTCTGCAATTTTGCAGAGATCAAAGGGTATAATGGTCTCCCTAAAAGGGGAAATCAGTAAAAATCTTTAACTATTAGGGATACTTTGGTAAAATCTTAGGAAAAGAATCAAAAAGAACCTTCCAGCACATGCTGGAAGGGAATCTGATAACAGAAATAAGGGTGTAAGTGTAGATTTAGCAATTTTAAAGGGGAAGGAGTGGATTTAACTCCCATTTCTTTTCCCCCAAGAAATCTGCCATTTCAACCTATATATACCCCCAAAAAGAGTGTATTAAAGGCTGGCTTTTGAAAGAAAAGTTCAGAGATAATAGCATTAATATAGCACTAGTCTTTTTAGAGCATTTTTCGAGTGAAAGCACTGGATATACAACTATTTTTGTGGTTTTCTGCTTGAGATTTGCTTGGGATCTCATTTTTGCTGTTGTTGTGGTCTTCTATTGGCTGATATTCAAATCATCACTGTTGCATTGCTGATTGAGTCATTGCTGTTGCTTATCTACTTAAATCCCCTAGACTCATTGGCTTGTTCTTATCGATCCAGGTACACTTCTCTTTCAATTGAAGCTGTAGTGATGATTCTGATGAAATAAAATGAAGATCCAGCTTAAATTTTATGTTGTTATGTAGTATGTAGTTTAATGGTATTAGCTTAATTTGAAATTTATTTGTTGTAGCAGTAAGTAGTAGCTGAAAAACCAAACAAAAATATTGTAATAGCTAGTGATATGGTAAGTAGTATAATAGCAGTAGTATGTCACGCCTAGTTCAAACAGGTAAACTCTAAAATACAAGTACAACGAATCGTTATGTCAAATCGCTAATCACTATCGCTTCATAGATAAATTCGTAAATCATCATCATTTAGATAATATCAGTGATTCGCACTTAAGCATGGAGTAAAAACATCAAACCAGTTAGTGATTCATAATCTGGTAATTAGCTAAGCTGCAGTAAAATCAGTAGTCTAATTGTTCTAAAGCTTTCTAGCTATCTGAACTTAGGTAACTAGGTTGTTTGATTGAGTAATTAAGTCATGTAATCATTGATTATGTAGCTAACTTCTTTAGAAATCAAGGCTTAAATCCGAGCAAGTTTAAGAGGAGAAATAACTAGGTGATGAAAGCAATTTGATTAGGTTCAGATTTGTGAGGTTAATAAGTTTAATTCATAATGAAACCAGTGTTGTAGTCAAGCATATGTGAATAACTCTTTTAACTTGTCTGGGTACTGTAGATAGTTAATCCAACCGTTTTACTTTGATCAAATTCCGTAGATAGTTAAGCTGTGGTATTAAACCTTTCAATTAGTAAACAATTGTATTATTATAAATTCTTAGTTGTTAACTGATAGCGATGACAATTTGTTGAGTTCTCATGTACATAGACAATTGACTTAGAATCATTGTTTCGTGTACTGATTTCCTTGGTGATAAATAAAAATGCTTTCTGTTTCAAATATATGTCTCTGTTCTGTTATTTCAATCATTACCATTGTTATTTGATTTAGGCCCAGTTTACGTTATGGGCCTGAATTGTTATATAAAGCTAACGAAGTCAGCAAGCAGAAGTCAAAAATAGCCGGGGTTTCGAGTACCTGGGCAGTTCGAACGTATATTTAAGTGAAGAGAAGACTAGGCCCAATCAATAACATGAACTCAACGGGCCTGGATTATTATAGTACGAATAAGGCAAAAACAATGTATAGCAAATGTCGTTGAACAAAATAGGACCGGACTTTAAAATTAAATTGGGATGAGCCTCGCCCGAATAACACCGGGGCCCCCATTTAGTAATGAAATAACATAGTATATCCGGAGAGGCTAATAGCGAATTCCATAGCCTCTCCCAAAAGTTAAAAGCCGATAAACATCATTTAGGGCACGATTTTAATATACTTTCCCTTGAACAAGTGTGCACTTGGTGCGACTCAAATCCAAATCTCGGCAAAGCCGAAATATACCGAAGGTCATAGGCGTACTGGTTGCGGTATGACTCGAGGTGTGTTTCCGCGATGTCGCAAATTCTTAAAAATAATATTTATGTAAAAAAGCACATTATGTTGTTAAAATCCATAATTAAGTCAAATAATAGTCAAGAACGACAGTGGAGCGACCGTGCTAAAACCACGCAATCCGGGAGTGCCTAACACCTTCTCCCGGGTTAACAGAGTTTCTTATCCGGACCTCTGCTTCGCATACATTTTAAGAGTCAAAATTCCTCGGATTCGGGATTAACCGGTGACTTGGGACACCATTGTCATTCCCAAGTGGCGACTCTGATTAATCTCTAATAAAATCCCGAACCGATTGTCCTTTAATTGGAAAAACTCCTTCCCTTACGTTATTTTATCCGTATCGTATATTTGAGCGTCGGGGTATACCCTACAAGTGTATTTATACACTTTTAAGTGTTGGGGTAGTAAAAAGGGAGGTGTGACAGGTAATACTTGTAAATGATGTCCTGAGGGTTAGTAAACCCCGGACTTGCACATCCTAGTTCTGTATTGAGGTGACTTGCACGCCGGATAACAGGCGTGGGGTAAAGAACCATTGGGAATTGTGACTTGGTCCATCCCGCTTAATAAAAATACTACCTAATTGTTTGAAATAGAATTAACACCCTAATAAGGATATTAATTATCATGAATTGGACTAATTATCATGTTTTGGGCTTCGTGCCGATTATCTGAATCCTTTAGGGATTTGTATCACATTCTTGATAATACTGTGCATATTTTTATCTCAATCTAAGGTTTTAAAATGGTATTTTGCTACTTAGCATTTTCATAAGATTTGAAAAAACTTGAACAAGGTTTTGATGACATTTTAGCTGTGAGCTGATATGATACTGTAGCCCTAGGGGCTTATATGCATTCATGACTATGCATGGATCGGGCTGCACGCTACAGCAGGAGTGATATTGATATTGCGCTTGGGCTGTAGGAACCCCTCCGGAGTTTGAACCCCCACAGTGAGCGCGAGCGCCTTTGCATGGATCGGATTGTATGCCACATTGTCATATGCATTACATGGCATATATACATTGGTTTACTTGTGTCTCACCTCCTTTTTTTCACACGCGTAATGTGACGTTGTTTACTACTACACCCCGAGAATGGATATAATAATACTCAGGGAAGGAGTTTTTCCACTTAAAGGACAGTCGAAACGGGATCAATTTATTTAATTTTCAGGTCGCCATTTGGGAAAATAATGGTGTCCCAAGTCACCGGTTTAATCCCGGACCGAGGAAATTTATGACTCTGTATTACAGTCTGCGAAACTAGAAACCTGGATAAGAAATTCTATTAACCTGGGAGAAGGTGTTAGGCACTCCCAGATTCCGTAGTTTTAGCACGGTCGCTCAACTGCAATTTTTGTATTTATCTGATTTCTTTATATATTTTAATTATGTGCTTTTATGTTGTGCTTTTTAATTTTAGAAGAATTGTGACGTCACGAAAACACATTTCGAGTCACACCGCAACCAGTACGCCTGTGACTTTAATGCATTTCAGTTTCATCGAGAGATAGATTTGGGTCACATAAATGTGCACCCGTATTTAGAAAAGTATTTTTATTAAAGTCGTGCCTAAAGAGTCTATCGTGTTGTTAATTTTGGGAAAGACCGTGAAATTTGCTAAACGGTATTCCCAAGTCTAAATTTTTTTATAATAATTTATTTGAGGGCCCCGTGCATTTTTGTTTTCTAACGAGGCTCATCTCATTATTTTATTTAAGGTCATTCCTAACATGACTATAATTTTTCTATTTAATTGGTCCCTAATAATAAACAAAAAATCCTAGTTTATTATTATTAAGAAATGCCATAGCCTATCAGTTAAACATTAACGGGCTAAGTGCCATTTTAACCTTAATTTCAACATTCTCCAAATGTTGGGCCCTAAGACAAGCCCAAACTAAAGGGCAAAACAAGCCATACGGAGTAAAGGGATCAAATCCCTGAAGCTGTGCAAGCCATACGGTTATTAACAAATTTGTTGCGTCTGAATCAGTTGAAGCGGTGTATTCATTTTGTTTGAACATATTGAATTTATGACAAATCAAATTTAAAACAAATTATGATCTGAATCAGTAATAAATTGGAACATAAGTTGCTGTAGGTTGTTGTATTCGAAAAGATACTCAGTTGACAATTTCCTCACTTTCACACACACACAAACATTCAAATCTATTACAAGCTACAAATTTCCAGCTTTGTAAAACTTTATTTTATTTCATCATCTAGAGTCCTAATTGCTTTTTGTTATATCATTCTGAAGTACTTCTATAGCTGTAAAAATTTTGGATTACAAACTAGGCTAATTTAACTAGATAATGGCAGAACTAATCAATAACAGGAATTAAAATCTTAGGCTAATTAACTAACAATTACAATTCAGAATTTCATCAGTCTAATTATTCTAATTACAAGTCAAAATCAAACTAAGAAAGTTGAAACTAATTATTCAATGAATTCAACTTTAGCCTTTCAATTAGACAAAATGCAATAATTTTAAATGAATACAATTAAAATACTTCAGTTACAGCAATAGCAAGGACTCTTATAAATCTCCAAACTGCAGTTTCAGCATTTAATTCCAGATCAGAATTCACATAGTCTCTCTAATTCAGAAATGGATAGAAGAAGTACCTGAAAAGTTGAAATCTATTAGATCTAATAGATACAGCAGCTAAACAGGATGCAACAAGCAGTATTTCAGCAGTAAATTCAGCAACATCAGCAGAATGTGAGATTCAAAAGTGAATAGAACCAAGCAGTTAACCTAGGAGGCAATTTCTAGAACTTCAAGTTGATTCAAAACCAGATTTCACATTCAAATTATTGTAATAATAGTCTTCACTGATTGGTGACTGATTCTATTATTGTTTTTTAGATTTTTGATATGATTTGAAGACAAAAGAGAAGAAAAAGAACCTGAAATTATATGTTTCAAATTTCAGAAAAACAACAAAACTATTTTTTTGGATTTCTGGATTTTCTAGGCTTGAGAAAAGGTTTAAAATTCAAAAAGAAGGTCTAAAAAGTTTAAAAGTCCTAAAGAAGCTCTCAAAATCAAAAGGAAGGTTCAAAGTTTAAAAATCAGAAAGAAGTCCCTAATTATGCAGATTTTATGCTTATTTATAGACCCTCTAATTTCTAATTATTTATGCAGATTCGTGCAGTTATTTCATTGAAAGTTACACTAAAATCCCTCCTAGAAGGTTCTACCATATTCCAATTCAATGTAATACCTAATGTATATATTATATATATAGTTAATATATATGTGTATATATATATATTGGATCGGACTGGACGCCGCAGTGATATATGTCTGGATCGGGATGCACGCCGCAGTATCATAGCGCTTGGGCCTAGGGAGCCCATCCGAAGTCTGTATACACCCCCAGTGAGCGCCGTCGACGTTAAATGGAGCGGGCTTCGCACCGCAGCGGTATATGTATTGGAGCGGGCTGCACGTCGCAGCATTATACTTATTCATATCCATATACATACTTAAATACTTATACATTATAGATATATGTATATATATCTACATACATTGAGTTGGCTGTACACCGTAGCGGTCCGAGTGAGGATTTGGCCAGTGTGGGACCTTGTTGAGATAGATGTGGACTGGAGATCAGAGTACCTACTGTAGTGATGAGTCACCTATGGGGGTTTGCCTTAGAACTGTTTAGTGATAGTACATGAGTTCTTATTTTTAGTTATTGTTTATTATTATTACTCACTGAGTTGAAATATACTCACCCCACTCCCCTGCACTTTTTGTGCAGATTCACAAGTGCCAAAGAGCAGTTGAGCTGTTGCAGCTGCTTACTCATATCTACTTTGCGGAGACTACGAGGTAGCTGCCGGCGTCCACAGAACCTATTTTCTCGTTCCTTATCATTTTGTTGCTTTCATTTTGCTTAGACTTGTTTGTTTAGGAAGTTTATTCTATAGAGGCTCAGACTTGTGACACCACGATTTGTTTGGGATCGTATTTTGTATGTTTCTACTATTATGTTTATCATTTTGACATGAACACTTGCTATTTAAGTTTAACTTGATTATCTGGAATTAATAATTGGCTGGTTTAAGGGATAACATGGTCGGGCTTGCCTAGCATTGTGTTGGGCGCCATCACGACTAGGGTTTGGGTTGTGACAAGTTGGTATCAGAGCCTAGGTTAACAGGTCTCGCGAGTCATGAGCCGGTTTAGTAGAGTCTCGTGGATCGGTACGGGGATGCCTGTACTTATCCTCGGGAGGCTGCAAACCTTTTAGGAAAGTTTCCATTCTTGGAATTCTTTTCATGCGATTACTTTTGATTTAAACTGGACTTGACATTCTATTCTCTCACAGATGGCGAGAACTCGAGCTTCCGGACGAGGTGGATGACCAGCACTACCACCTGCTAGAGGCAGTGGACGCGGCCGTGGTCGTGGCAGAGCTAAGGCAGCTGATGCAGTGCCAGCTGACCCACAACATACAGTTGCTCAGGCTCCAGTAGCGCCGGTTTAGGCACCAGCTGTGCCCATTGTCATTCCGGGTGTACAGGTGACCCTAGCTCAGATATTAGCAGTTTGCACTGGCCTGGCAAAGGCGGTTTAAGTTACTACCGTAGCAGCTGCATCAGGAACTGGGGGTGGACATCAAACCCCTGCAACACGCACTCCAGAGCCAGTAGTGCAGGGCCTACAAACACTTGAGGCTCCTCCAGCTCAGCATGTGGTTCCAGTTCAGCCAGCAGATCAGGTTCAGGGGGGCAGGGTCCTAGCTGTGACGGACGATGAGCAGCGTCGTCTCGAGAGGTTTACCAGGTTATCTCCTCCAGTGTTCACTGGTGCTCTGGGCGAGGACGCCCAAGGTTTTCTAGACAAGTACCGTCGGATGCTCCGTACGGCAGGGATCTTGGAGTCCAGTGGTGTATCCTTCACTACCTTTCAGTTTCAGGGGCCAGCTTTCGCTTGGTGGGAGTCTTATGAGCGCCGCAGGCCAGTAGGGGCAGCACCACTATCATGGCCAGAGTTCTCCACCATGTTCTTGGAGAAGTGGGTGCCTCGATCTCGGAGAGAAGAGATGCGTAGGCAGTTTGAGGGTCTCCGTCAGGGGGACATGACAGTGTCAGAGTATGAGATCAAGTTTACAGAGTTGTCTAGACAGGCACCGTGGTTGGTTCCTTCCGACAGAGAGAGGATTGGACGCTTTGTGGACGACCTTATTTATCCCATCCGCATTCTGATGACCCGAGAGAGGGTTTTGAGCCATACTTTTGAGGATGCTGTGGATATCGCTCGCGACATAGAGATAGATCGTCGCAGAGAGCGGGATGAGAGGGAGGCCAAGAGGCTTCGAGGTTCAGCTAGTTCCAGTGGCACTCAGACCAGAGGCCAAAGTTAGCAGAGCCGAGGTCGCTCTTTCAGATCTTCGCAGTCGGGCCTCTTAGATCGCCGTAGGTGGTCTTCTAGCCAGGGTTATCAGGGTTCGCACTAGAGCCAACCATCTCTCAGCGCTATGCCAGCACAGATTTCTTCACAGGCCCCATCTATCCAGGGTTCTTCTCGGCCTAGTTCATCAGCTGGACACTCCTGCGCCAGGGGTCCTTATCAGTCTAAGCCCCCAGCACCGGGGAGTTGCTACGAGTGCGGAGAGTTTGGGCACCACCGTAGAGAGTGTCCCCGTCTTGTTTCCAAGTCTTATCAGCAGAAGGGGCAGCCCTCGTTATCTGGTCTTTCTACTTTAGCACCCGCCCCGTCAACTAAGGGTGAGGGTCAGCCAGCTAGGGGTGAGGGTCAGTCAGCTAGGGGTTGCCCTCGAGGGGGAGGCCGATCAGGTAGACAGGCTAGATGCTATGCTCCTCAGGGCCGATCTGAGGCTGTTGCTTCTGATGCTGTCATTACAAGTATTATTTCAGTCTGCCACAGAGATGCCTCAGTGTTGTTCGATTATGGTTCTACTTATTCTTATGTGTCTACATATTTTGCTCCTCATTTGGGCACGACTCGAGGGTGTCTTGAGCTGCCAGTGCATGTATCCACCCCGGTAGGGGATACTATTGTTGTGGACCATGTATACTGGTCCTATCTAGTCACTATTGGGGGTCTGGAGACCCGAGTGGACCTATTGCTTCTCGGCATGATTGATTTTGATGTTATATTGGGCATGGACTGGTTATCTCCATGTCATGCTATTCTGGACTGTCATGCTAAGACAGTCACCTTGGCTATGCCGAGCATTCAGAGGATCGAGTGGCGAGGCACGACTGATTATGTACCAAGCATGGTAATATCTTTCCTCAAGGCCCAACTAATGGTTGGGAAGGGATATCTCTCTTATTTGGCATTTGTACGGGAGGTCGAGGCTCAGACTCCCAGTATTGATTCTGTTCCCATTGTGCGGGACTTTCCTGATGTGTTTCCCTCAGACATGCCGGGCATGCCGCCGGACAAGGATATTGATTTTGGGATCGATTTGGTGCCAGGCACTCAGCCTATTTCTATTCCTCTGTATCGGATGGCACCAGCTGAGATGAAGGAATTGAAGGAGCAACTCCAGGAACTCCTAGATAAGGGGTCCATTCGGCCGAGTGTGTCGCCGTGGGGTGCACCGGTCCTGTTTGTTAAGAAGAAGGACGGCTCTATGAGGATGTGTATTGACTACAGGCAGTTGAACAAAGTAACAGTGAAGAATAAGTATCCTCTGCCTCATATTGATGATTTATTTGATCAGCTCCAGGGAGCTAGGGTTTTCAAAGATTGATCTTCGTTCAGGATACCATCAACTGAAGATTAGAGAGTCCGACATTCTGAAGACTGCATTCAGGACCAGATATGGTCACTATGAGTTCCTTTTGATGTCTTTTGGGCTGACCAACGCCCCAGCAGCATTCATGCATCTGATGAACAGCGTGTTCAGGCCCTATCTGGATTCATTTGTGATTGTGTTCATTGATGACATTCTATCTACTCTCGTAGCCAGGAGGAGCATGCTCGGCATTTGAGTATTGTATTGCAGAGATTGGGAGAGGAGAAGTTGTATGCCAAGTTCTCCAAGTGTGAGTTCTGGCTTGAGTCTGTGGCATTCTTAGGACACGTGGTGTCCCGTGATGGTATTCACGTAGATCCGAGGAAGGTAAAGGCAATGCAGATTTGGCCCAGACCGACCTCAGTTACTGAGATCCGTAGCTTTCTGTGATGACCCAAAGGGTCATCACCTGTTTTCCTCACTTGTTCTGCATTTTTGAGGCCTTGAAAACCTCATTTTATGTTGCCTCGATTTACGTGCACGATCCGGGCATGAAGCCAGAAAGAATTTTGTGATAGAATATATGAATTCTATGAGAAATTTAAAGAAAAATGATATTAATATTGATATAGTTGACTTCGGTCAACATTTTTGGTAAACAAACCCGGACCCAAGGATGGACGGTCTGTAGGAAAATATGGGACTCGTACATGCGTTCGGAGTTGAATTCTGAGGCCTAGAGCCTAAGTTATGGATATTTCTGTGAAATTTTTTTTGCTGTAATTATTAAAGGAAAATGAATTAAATGACTTTGGTATCGGGCTCGTATTATGGTTCCGACACCTGGTACAAGTCTTAAATATTATATATGTGCTTTCTGCAAAGTTTGGTGACATTTGGATGTCGTTTGATGTGTTTTGAACCTTGAGTTCCAAATTTGAAAGTTATGAAAACTAAAAGAATGATAATCATGAACTTGAGGCTTGATTTGATGAAATCGATGTTATATTGGCGATGTGATCGCACGAGCAAGTTTATAACATGTTTTTGACGTTGTGTACATGTTTGGTTTGGAGCCCGGGGGGCTCGGGTAAGTATTTCATAGGCTGTTGGATCAATTTCTGAAATTTTACACAGCTGGTTTTTCACCCAGCTGGTATCTTCGCAAATGCGAAGCTTTTCTCGCAATTGCGATAAGTTCCAGATTGGCCTTGGTTCGCAAATGTGAACCAGACTTCACAAATGCAAAGTTGGCCGGGGTGTGCAGTGGTTCGCAAATGCGAACATACTTCGCAAATGCGAGGTTGACAGTAATCAACCCAAGTTCGCAAATGCGAACTTATGGTCGCAATTGCGACAACCCCAGTAATCTAGCCTTGTTCGCAAATGCAAACATTATGTCGCAAATGCGACGATAACAGTCCCCAAACCTGTAGTGTTCGGAATTGCTAACAAATGTTCGCAATTGCGATATCCGCAGCTGTGCAATTTCATACTTAAACGAATTTTTCAGCTCATTCTTCATTCTTTCAAATACCCACACACTACACACGAACCCTCAAGAGCAAATTCACTCCAAAACAATTGTTAGTCACTTTTTACTCAATTATTTCAATTCCTAACAACATTAAACATGTTTTTCAATAGAAATCAAAGGTTTTCATAGTAGAAATTCTTGTTTTTGGGTAGAACCTAGGGTTTTCATGAATTGGGTAATTGGACCTCGAATTGAGGTCCGATTTTGAAACAAATCATATATTTGAACTCATGGGGAAAATGGGTAATCGGATTTTGGTCCGAACCCCGAGTTCTGACCACGTGGGCCAGGGGCATTTTGGGATAAACTTTGAGAAAACCATTTTTAAGAATTCAAACCAAGTTATTTAGTATTTATTAATGTAATAGAATCAATTGTGTTTAGATTCGAGCTAGTTGAAAGCGGAAATTCTTGGAAAAAGCTATAATTGAAGGATAATTTGGACTTCAAGGCTAGAAGTAAGTGTTTGATCTATCCTAGCTTGAGGGAATAGGAATTGTGTGCTATGTGTTATGTGATCGAGTGCGGTGTATGGGCTGTGGTGACAAGCATCCATACACTGGAGTCTAGCATGATCGTGAGTCGATGTTGATACTTGTTATGAGATATTTTAAAGATGAATTATTGAACCCTTGCCGGGTTGTGGAATTGTACATTGTTTTCCCTTGCCGGGACTTATTGTGAAGTGAAATATTGCTTTCCCTTGCCGGGACTTTTTTGTGAGGATTATTGTGTCCCTTGCCAGGACGGTTCATGATTATTGTTTTCATTCTTTGCCCTTAACTGTGATTGTTATTTGGGTGAGGAAGAGTGATAATGCACGAAGGGTGATGTCGTTCCTTGTTTTACTGTTATTGCACGAAGGTTAATGCCATGCCTTATTATTGATTATGCACGAAGGTTAATGCCATGCCTTATTATTGATTATGCACAAAGGTTAATGCCGTGCCTTGTTATTGATTATGCACGAAGGATCATGCCGTGCCTTATGATATTGATTATGCACGAAGGGTAATGCCGTGCCTTGTTATTGAATCATGCACGAAGGATCATGCCGTGCCATGGATATGAGGATGAGAGTAAAAGCACGAATGGTGATGCCGTGCACTTTATTTGCTTATTTGGTGAGGATGAGAGTAAAAGCACGAAGGGTGATACCGTGCACTTTATTTGTTTATTTGGTGAGGATGAGAGTAAAAGCACGAAGGGTGATGTCGTGCAACTGTTTGTTATTCCTTGTTTGACATTAAGTGTTTCCATTTTACTTGGGTTTCTTTTGTTGATTTAAAAATTGTTGTTAACTGTTGAGCTTTCTTCTTATGATATTTCTTGTTGGAGTTGTTTGCTTGATATCTCTGGTTATCTTGTAGTGTACATATGTACATAGAACTGCACAGGTTTATGTGGGTGTCTGGTCCTAGGCTTACCACTACTTCGCGAGGATAGGCCAGGCACTTACCAGCACATGGGGTCGGATTGTGCTGATACTGCACTTCTGTGCGTTTTTGCACAGGTCCAGGTTTTGATCAGGAGCAGCAGCAGTAGAGTTTTGCGTGGGAGTTGATCATTTCGAGACCAAGGTAGCTTGCAGGCATCCGCAGGCCCGACGTCTCTTCCACCTATTTATAGTATTTGCTGTAGTCTCCTTGTTCCGAGACAAACAGATTTATGTTATTTTCTTTCAGACCTTTATGTGTAGTATTCAGTAGTAGTTCATGAGTTGGTGACTCCACGTCTTGGGTAGAGGATTTTAGTATTGTTTTACCTTGGTACTATTCATTTCTATTTTGATAAGTCTTCCGCATTTATTTAATTAAGGTTATGGTTCTTGTTGATAAAATTGAGTATGAAATATTGGTAAAAATAGGATAATGTTGAATATAGTGGCTTGCCTAGCTACCACGAGTAGGCGCCATCACGATCCAGATGTTGGGGGAAAATCCGGGTCGTGACACTTTCTGGGATTGGCAGGGTATTATCGCCGGTTCATTTAGGGATTCTCTTCTATTGCTTCACCCTTGACTAGATTGACTCAGAAGGGTATTTCTTTCATATGTCCGAGGAGTGCGAGGAGAGCTTTCAGAAGCTCAAGACAACACTGACCACAGCACCAGTCTTGATACTGCCGTCAGCTTCAGATCCTTATACCGTGTATTATGATGCCTTAGGATTTGGCATTGGTTATGTGTTGATGTAGGAGCGTAGGGTCATTGCTTATGCTTCTCGCCAGCTGAAGCCCCATGAGAAGAACTACCATGTTCATGATTTGGAGCTAGAAGCCATAGTTCACGCTCTGAAGATTTGGAGGCATTACCTGTATGGTGTCTCATGTGAGGTGTACATGGATCATCATAGTCTTCAGCACTTATTCAGACAGAAGGACCTTGATTTGAGATAGCGGAGGTGGCTGGAGTTGCTTAAAGATTATGACATCACTATCTTGTATCATCCGGGGAAGGCCAATGTTGTGGCTGATGCTTTGAGCCGGAAGGCGGTTAGTATGGGCAGCCTAGCTTTCATCCCAGTTGGGGAGAGGCCATTTGCTTATGACGTACAGGCCCTAGCCAATCGGCTAGTGAGGTTGGATATTTCGGAGCCGAGTCGAGTGTTGGCTTGTGTTGTTTCTCGATCTTTCTTATATGATCGCATCAGGGAGCGACGGTATGATGACCCACATTTGCTTGTCCTTAAGGACAGAGTGCTGCACAATGATGCTAGGGATGTGACTATCGACAGTGATGGTGTTTTGAGGATGCAGGGCCGTATATGCGTGCCAAATGTAGATGGCTTGCGGGAGTTGATACTTGAGGAGGCACACAGTTCGCGGTACTCTATTCACCCAGGTGCCGTGAAGATGTACCATGACTTGAGACATCACTACTAGTGGAGGAGGATGAAGATGGATATTGTTAGGCATGTAGCCAAGTGCCTCAATTGCGAGCAGGTCAAGTATGAGCATCAGAGACCGGGCGGTGTTCTTCAGCGTATGGTCATTCCCGAGTGGAAATGGGAGAGGATCACCATGGATTTTTGTCACGACTTCAAATCCGGTCATGATGGCGCCCAACACACTGCTAGGCCAGCCCGACCAATCAACAATAACCACGGAGCCACAAGCTCACATTATCCAATTTAAGCATAACAGTGTTAGATATATTAAAAATAGGGAACCAAGTCCCAACACGTGCCAACTCCCATAGACCGAAGGGTCAAGAGTCATGAGCCTCTACAGAGTATACAAAGTGTAAATAGTGAATATAACTCTGTGCACAAGTGTGGGATAATCAGAACAAAAATACAGGCAAACTGGAGAATCAGGTCCTGCGAACGCTGGTAGCTACCTCGACTGTCCAAAAGCACTCCCGAGCCGCAATAGAATCAGCTCCACTATGATGTACCTGGATATGCACACAAGGTGAAGGGAGTCGGGTGTGAGTACTTCCAACAGCAGTAATAAAAGTAAATTATGCTGAAGGGAAGAAAACCACGATAGGCACTACCTCATGCTACACAATACAGGACTATCTTTTTATTCCTTTCAAGCATATGTGAGTAGATTATTTAGAAATCTTAATTTTTAGTTACTTTCTTTCATAATAATATACTAATACCTGGATACAATCTCAAGCAGTGCAAGTCCGCACTCAAATCAGCCCCTCGGGCTCAACACTCCTTATCAATTTACACCAGGAGATCCGGTCAATAAGGCAACTAATGCATGTGTGCCAGTAATGTATGAGTGCTAAATGTTATGCCACGTAGTACACGTAAACCAATGTATGTATGCCATGCAATGCATATGACCGCTACGGCGTGTAGCCCGATCCAATTTGGGTACCCGTGCTCACTGTGGGGGTTCAGACTCCGGAGGGGCTCCTACAGCCCAAGCACAATATTAATATCACACCTGCTGCGGCGCGCAGCCCGATCCGTATACCACTGCGGCGTGCAGTCCGATCTATGCATGTGTATGCATATGCTCACATGAAATGTCATGCCCTAACATATGGCCCTCGGCCCAATCAGTCAAATAAATAATCAAGAAAGCCCTACGGGCAACAATATCACATTAGCTCACAGCTAAAATATTATTAAGACCTTGTTCAAGTTTTTCATAACCTTATAAGAATGCCGAATAGCAAAAATACCATTTAAAACCTTAAATTTAGATAAAAATATGTACAGTGTTATCAAAACAATGATACTAATCCCCGAAGGATTCAAATAATCGGCACGAAGCCCAAACATGATAATTAGTCCAATTCATTTCAACAATTAGGTGTTATTATTTATTACGCGGGACGGACCAAGTTGCGATCCCCAATGGTACTCTACCCCACGCCTGTTATCCGGCGTGCAAGTCACCTCAACACAGCACTAAGATGTGCAAGTCCGGGGTTTACTAACCCTCGGGACATCATTTACAAGTATTACCCACCTCGAACCGACGAAAGCTCATGCCCGCGACGCCTTAGCTCCTCGAACCGACATCCACGCACGTCAAAACTAGCATAAATCAGCACAAATATATCAAAATAGGCTAATGGAACATAACCCAATCGAAAGAACTCGAAAAATATCAAAAATCACGAAATTTGCAAAACCCGAGCCCCGGGCCCACATCTCGAAAAATTTCGAAACTCATATTTCGAGAACCCTCGTCTCTCCACGAGTCCGTACATATAAAATTTACCAAAATCGGAGTTCGACTGGCCTTTCAAAAACCCAATTTTCGTTTTCAATATCTAGACCACAATCCTTCACAATTTCTACCCAAATTCATGAAGATTGATGTTAATTCTATCATAAAATGAGGTTTTTGAGTCAAGAAACTTACCTCCGATGAATACCCGATGATTTCCCAGTGTTTTCCCGTGATTTCTTCTCTCTAGGGCTCAAAAATGGGGGTTTATGAAATGAAACCCGTATGTGAAATGTTTCTGGTTTTAATTCACTGCCTGGGACTTTTCTTCTACGCGTTCGCATTCATTGCCACGCGTTCGCGTTGCCCAGCTCCGGATTGACCTTCGTGAACGCGACCTCCCCAACGCGTTCGCGATGCACTAGCTCCCAGCCGTCTGATTTTCCTTCTACCCGTTCGCGATAACCCTCACGCGAACGCGATGCACACCCTGACAAACCTACGCGAACGCGACATCCTGAACGCGATCGCGAAGCTCAAGAATCCTGGCCTACGCGAACGCGATACCCTGTCTCGCGATCGCGATGCTTGACTCGCCTGGCCTTCGCGAACGTGGCCCATGCCACGCGAACGGGAAAGCTTGGATTTTTGCCCAGTGATCTGCAATTTTTCTGTAGATTTTTAAGTTCCAAAAATGCCGGATGATGGTCCGGATTCACCCCGGGGCCCCCGGGACCCCAACGAAAACCACCAACATACTCCAAAACACGATACAAACTTTTTCCAATCATAAAAACACCATCCTAAACATCAAAATCACCAATTACACACGGATTCAATCCTAAGTTTCTTCAAAACTTTCAAAACTAACATTCAATCCAAAACCTGATCAAACGACGTCCGAACGACCTGAAATTTTGTAGGCACATCCAAAATCACCTAACGGAGCTACTGCAACTGTCGGAATTTCATTCCGACTCCCGGATCAAAATCTCACCTACCGTTCGGATTTCGCCAAAATTTAACCTTAGCCAATTCAAGCCTAAAACTACACCGGACCTCCAAATTCAATTCTGATTGCTCTCCTAAGTCATAAATGATCTCCCGAAACTAGTCAAATCATCAGAATCTGATTCCGAGCACTCTAACTCGATAGTCAACTCTATGTTGACTTTCCATATTCAAACTTCCTTCAAACATGCTATTTGCTTCATTTTCAATTCAATTCACTCCTAACTCACCCGATAGGCTCTAACACTGATATAAAAGCATAAAACATGTAATTGAAACATGACGGGGTGGTAAATTCCCGTAACGACGGGCCGGGTCGTTACATTCTCCCCAACTTAAACAAACGCTCGTCCTCGAGCGGACTCGGAGTTGTACTAGAAGCAACCCAATAGCCGCATGACCTTACCAAGCATATACTCGGGCGATCATACGTCACCCTATCTCACATAAGTCCAAAAACACCATATAGTCAAAATTTCACAGACCATCTGAACCATAAATCACATTGCACTTTCCGAAATCATATGCCAAATGCTAATCACATGCCTATACTCAGGATACACTCGAATCCACCGCAATAACCCATATTCACTACTCCGGGGTGAGATCATATGATGTATCAAACAACCCAAATCACTCGAGACAATAGTCTCTAATCACACAATTTCCCATGATAACCAAATACCAACTGAAAAACCCTTTTCGTTAGATAGAGTCTTGTTCCAACACCTTCATATCATGCCCACGGCAACCGAACACGCGATATATTGAACCCATCTCTCAGGTCAACCATTCATGAATCCATTTCACTTTTAACTGATACCACAACAAATTTCGGACCCAAATCTCGGTATTACCTTTCTAACCAGCTGAAATCACATATACTCACACTCACTATTGGCTCCAACGCTCATTTCGATCATAACACACCGCACTAGTGATTTGACACCTCAACACCGACCTAAGCCACGACGAGCACAACATAGGCTCCAATAGAAATGTTTGAACACACTCGAATCATGACAGCTCAAATCATGACAACTGTCTCCAGCAAAAGAGTTGCAATTCAATTCCTCTGTGCCATCATAACATAGAACTGAGATCGCGTCTCGCATTATAGAAATAGAGTACCCGAATCCTCCTCGAGAGGTCATAACATCACGTGGCCTTGCCACGATTCGTGATTCTATCCAAACACTATTACTCATGAAGCACCTCAAGCTACCAAGCTCAAAACGGTTAGCCATGCACAGATCTAGGTCTTGAACCCAAGCAATCAACCTCACCCACGGTGAAACAATTAACGTATGCTATTAAATCCCGAAAGGACACAACCGATGTGCCACTCGCCAAGCGATACTCAAAACGGTCTTTTCCTCAGAAGCGAGGAAGTATTGTATACCAGGTAGCTTATATCTAACTATATTTTCACAATATTCTGTTGCGGTGTGTAACCCGCTCCAACGACATACCCGTGGCGGCGTGCCACCCGATCTAGATACCGTACCTATGGTGGCGTGCCACCCGATGCAAATAACCCGTGGCGGCGTGCCACCCGATCCACGCATAAATCTCGTAAAAAGGAAATGCATATCGAGTCGAATTTTCTCATTACAGCAAACATATATATATATATATAGCCTCAAGCTCGGCCACATGAAACGCATCCGACAACGTTTCTCAATACTGGAACTGAATCAATGGTAGATACCTCTACACTGACATCCGCCACTAAGGTCCAACCGACAAAGCAATGCCTACCAGTCGTCCGCTGGTCCTGGGTACAACTACTCTGTTGGAGCATACCCTGATGCTCTCTGCTACGCAATTTGTGCCATTTTCCGACATAGTCCATATCACATTAGTCTAGACAATCTGACCCATGACAACCAGTCAGCAATCAAGTATCATAATTCGAATTCGTCTTATCAAGTTAAGAGAGAGCCTCTAGGACTTCCGATCTCCAATAATCACAAACGGTGTCGATACACATGATATACAACCATTGCATAGGCAGACTAACGAGAGCTTCAAGTCTCCAACACATATATAACACATGAATCACAATGCCTGATCTCGTACTCCACTGTACATATACATAACGCACATCAAGCGTCCATTCATACCACGAAAGCCATTCATAAATTTCACTATGCCATCAACGACTCAACTATTATAGTCGATCCAAAAAGAGAATACCACCATACCACTAAATATTATATTCCCTACCAAATGACTAGAATAGCAGTACCATTTTCTTAAATCATCAGAAAGATCGATTCTTAATTCACCTGCAGTTGTCCGCGCCGCTCAATAATTTTATTGACTTCCCATATATTATGAACTGATCTCAAAACCTAGAATATACCATTATCAACTTTCCATAACACATCGTGTATACCATATCACACTAAGACAACATGGAAATTCATATCCCTTTCCTCCGCCTCAACATCGGTGCACTCCACTAGTCAAGGACTTTCGTGATCCCATATAGAAGAAAAGCTCATTACACATTCCACGCTTCGCATACCGACAGGAATATACTCATTTTCAAACCATGATAAAACACATCACAAACTGTTTCTTCCCATTCGTTGCGTAAGTTTAACTGCAGGACTGAGTCCTTATACCCATATCAAGTTACACAACTGCCAGCACTCAAGAGCTTTGCTGCAATGTCCGCAAGACTCATTACTTCAACCACACACCAGGAATCAATCGTATTCCTTTTTATACCATTCTGGTTTATTAACAAGTCGTTCCATTTACCCAGTTTCCTTTCCGATTCATCTCTAATTTCATATCAGTCTTTACTATAGTACCATAATACATCAACTCATGTTACCACACGAGACTCGTACATAGACCACATGGTCTAAGACCCATAGGCCACTGAATACTCTCTCAATGTTTCCCAAAAGTACCACATTCTACCATACTTTATTTTGATGAACTTCCCGCGATTTTTTTTTAATTGTTATCATTACTTCCCAATACGGATACCTAGAATCCCATCATTCACATGATATAACACAAGTCTTGATCTTCTCTAACGAAACCGCCATCTTTAGCCATATACACAAATCTTAAGGCACCTGACTGTTACAAGCAAAATCTTGAACACTGCAAAACCATTCTCGGGCATCATTCACCCTTATTCAGCTGTAATTCAACTGTCCTATTGGGTAGAACCACTCGTGTTTTGTTAGAACTCTGACATCGCAGAACATGATTACTTACAGATACAATCAGCTATCTTTCTTTCCTATACGGTGAATATTCTTTACCAACAACAGTTCAAAACACCCTAGTACTTCATCAGATCTACGAAGCACCATAACCTTTTCCAGAATTTCCCAACATACTTAGAGACAGAATCAACATAGCACACAATAGTGCAATCAGTTAATCAATAGCAATCTCCCCAACTTAGCTCGAAGCCATTCATCAAAGCACTTTCAACCACTCATATCATTATTACTCAAGTGATGCCGAAATGTTAATATGAGATTAAACTCAAGTCATTTACAAGCCTTGACAGAGACTCGAATCATCGGAGACCTTAGCTCTTCTGCAATTCTTGCAGATATACATGCACCATCAATAAGCCCACTCTCTTTAGGTGACAGAAATCTTTCTAAGTCCCAAATTTTCTAAAAATTTCGGCAGAGTTTCCTTTGTAAATTGGCCTATCCACCTGCCAGAGAATCACCAAACCATTCTAACAATACATCCACAACTCAACAAGATATCACAATGTATTTCAACAACATTAAATCCCAATACTATACGAATCATATTATCACAATTTATACTTGAACCTCTGTTGTACCTGCTCGAATCATAACACATATCAAAATCACTTTAGTCTTCCTGAGTTTAAACTCGTTTCACTACACATAAGGCACTTTACCTTCCAATTACGAGATATGATAATTATTTCTCACGCCTATAGCTAGGGCTACATATCAAATCACAATAAGAACCTGAATACCTTACAGCTCTCCCATTATCAAACCGCCATTTGCACAATAAGGATCAGTACCGATCGTATGAACTTCATAATGCCGACTCGCAAAATTAATACCTTGGTGCTCAAGCCATAGACAAGGATCCGGCCTCAAGTCCTCCCGACTGGCCCAACATGAACTCATGGAGATTATATCTCGCCCCTCGATTGGGGAATTGCAAGCCATAAGTCAATTATAATACTGAGCGTTCGATGCGTACACAAACGTGCGGAAGGAATTTCAAAATTATATCTCAAGCTGAATCAAGTGCGCACGATAAGAATTCCAAGAAATGTGAAGTGTTTCTTAAAGGTTCGCAGCCTCCCGAGGATAAGTACAGGCGTCCCCGTACCGATCCACAAGACTCTACTAACCGGCTCAAGACTCACGAGGCCTAGTAAACCTAGGCTCTGATACCAACTTGTCACGACCCCAAATCCGGTCGTGATGGCGCCCAGCACACTGCTAGGCCAGCCCGACCAATCAACAATAACCACAGAGCCACAAGCTCACTTTATCCAATTTAAGCATAACAAGTGTTAGATATATTAAAAACAGGGAACCAAGTCCCAACACGTGCCAACTCCCATAGACCGAAGTGTCAAGAGTCATGAGCCTCTACAGAGTATACAAAGTGTAAATAGTGAATATAACTGTGCACAAGTGTGGGATAATCAGAACAAAAATACAGACAAACTGGAGAATCAGGTCCTGCGAACGCTGGCAGCTACCTCGACTGTCCAAAAGCACTCCCGAGCCGCAATAGAATCAGCTCCACCGTGATGTACCTGGATCTGCACACAAGGTGCAGGGAGTCGGGTGTGAGTACTTCCAACTCAGCAGTAATAAAAGTAAATAATGCTGAAGGGAAGAAAACCACGATAGGCACTACCTCATGCTACACAATACAGGACTATCTTTTTATTCCTTTCAATCATATGTGAGTATATTATTTAGAAATCTTAATTTTTAGTTACTTTCTTTCATAATAATATACCAATACCTGGATACAATCTCAAGCAGTGCAAGTCCGCACTCAAATCAGCCCCTCGGGCTCAGCACTCCTTATCAATTTACACCAGGAGATCCGGTCAATAAGGCAACTAATGCATGTGTGCCAATAATGTATGAGTGCTGAATGTTATGACACGTAGTGCACGCAAACCAATGTATGTATGCCATGCAATGCATATGACCGCTACGGCGTGTAGCCCGATCCAATTTGGGTACCCGTGCTCACTGTGGGGGTTCAGACTCCGGAGGGGCTCCTACAGCCCAAGCACAATATTAATATCACACCTGCTGCAGCGCGCAGCCCGATCCGTATACCACTGCGGCGTGCAGTCCGATCCATGCATGTGTATGCATATGCTCACATGAAATGTCATGCCCTAACATATGGCCCTCGGCCCAATCAGTCTAACAAATAATCAAGAAAGCCCTACGGGCAACAATATCACATTAGCTCACAGCTAAAATATTATTAAGACCTTGTTCAAGTTTTTCATAACCTTATAAGAATGCTGAATAGCAAAAATACCATTTAAAACCTTAAATTTAGATAAAAATATGTACAGTGTTATCAAGACAATGATACTAATCCCTGAAGGATCCAAATAATCGGCACGAAGCCCAAACATGATAATTAGTCCAATTCATTTCAACAATTAGGTGTTATTATTTATTACGCGGGACGGACCAAGTCGCGATCCCCAATGGTGCTCTACCCCATGCCCGTTATCCGGCGTGCAAGTCACCTCAACACAACACTAAGATGTGCAAGTCCGGGGTTTACTAACCCTCGGGACATCATTTACAAGTATTACCCACCTCGAACCGACGAAAGCTCATGCCCGCGATGCCTTAGCTCCTCGAACCGGCATCCACGCACGTCAAAACTAGCACAAATCAGCACAAATATATCAAAATAGGCTAATGGAAGATAACCCAATCGAAAGAACTTGAAAAATATCAAAAATCACGAAATTTGCAAAACCGGAGCCCCGGGCCCACATCTCAAAAAATTTCGAAACTCATATTTCCAGAACCCTCGTCTCGCCACGAGTCCGTACATATAAAATTTACCAAAATCGGAGTTCGATTGGCCTTTCAAAAACCCAATTTTTGTTTTCAATATCTTGGCCACAATCCTTCACAATTTCTACCCAAATTCATGAAGATTGATGTTAATTCTACCATAAAATGATGTTTTTGAGTCAAGAAACTTACCTCCGATGAATACCCGATGATTTCCCAGTGTTTTCCCGTGATTTCTTCTCTCTAGGGCTCAAAAATGGGGGTTTATGAAATGAAACCCGTATGTGAAATGTTTCTGGTTTTAATTCACTGCCTGGGACTTTTCTTCTACGCCTTCGCGTTCATTGCCACGCGTTCGCGATGCCCAGCTCCGGATTGACCTTCGCGAACGCGACCTCCCCAACGCGTTCGCGGTGCACTAGCTCCCAGCCGTCTGATTTTCCTTCTACGCGTTCGCGATAACCCTCACGCGAACGCGATGCACACCCTGACAAACCTACGCGACACCCTGAATGCGATCGCGAAGCTCAAGAATCTTGACCTACGCGAACGCGGTAACCTGTCTCGCGATCGCGATGCTTGACTCGCCCGGCCTTCGCGAACGCGGCCCATGCCACGCGAACGCGAAGGCTTGGATTTTGCCCAGTGATCTGCAATTTTTCTGCAGATTTTTAAGTTCCAAAAATGCCGGATGATGGTCCGGGTTCACCCCGGGGCCCCCGGGACCCCAACGAAAACCACCAACATACTCCAAACCACGATACAAACTTGTTCCAATCATAAAAACACCATCCTAAACATCAAAATCACCAATTACACACGGATTCAAGCTTAAGTTTCTTCAAAACTTTCAAAACTAACATTCAATCCAAAACCCGATCAAACGACGCCCGAACGACCTGAAATTTTGTATGCACATCCAAAATCACCTAACGGAGCTACTGCAACTTTCGGAATTCCATTCCGACTCCTGGATCAAAATCTTACCTACCATTCGGATTTCGCCAAAATTTAACCTTAGCCAATTCAAGCCTAAAACTACACCGGACCTCCAAATTCAATTCCGATTGCTCTCCTAAGTCATAAATGATCTCCCGAAACTAGTCAAATCATCAGAATCTGATTCCGAGCACTCTAACTCGATAGTCAACTCTATGTTGACTTTCCATATTCAAACTTCCTTCAAACATGCTATTTGCTTCATTTTCAATTCAATTCACTCCTAACTCACCCGATAGGCTCTAACACTTATATAAAAGCATAAAACATGTAATTGCAACATGACGGGGTGGTAAATTCCCGTAACGACAGGCCGGGTCATTACAATTTTGTTACTGGGATCCCTCGGACTTCGAAGAAGTTCGATTCTGTGTGGGTGATTGTTGATCGGCTGACCAAGTCCGCACATTTCATTCCAATTTGTAGTACTTACTCATCGGAGCGATTGGCAGCGATCTTTATTCGGGAGATTGTCAGGTTGCATGGGGTCCCAGTGTCTATTGTATCTGACAGAGGCACTCAGTTCACTTCTCAGTTTTGGATAGCATTTCAGCGGGAGATAGGTACGCGGGTTGAGTTGAGCACCGCATTTCACCCCCAGACAGACAGGCAGTCTAAGCGCACTATTCAGATCCTGGAGGATATGTTGCGAGCATGTGTGATTGACTTTGGTAGTTCTTGGGATGAGTTCTTGCCACTTGCTGAGTTTGCCTACAATAACAGTTATCAGTCGAGTATTCAGATGGCCCCGTACGAGGCGTTGTATGGCAGACGGTGTAGATCTCCCGTGGGATGGTTTGAGCCTGGTGAGGATAGATTGATAGGGACTAAGTTGGTTCAGGATGCTCTGGATAGAGTGAAGTTGATCTAGGAGAGGCTTCGCGCAGCACAGTCTTGCCAGAAGAGTTATGCAGACCGTAGGGTTCGAGAGTTGTCTTTCATGGTTGGTGATAGAGTATTGCTGAAGGTTTCACCCATGAAGGGTATCATGAGGTTCGGGAAGAAGGGGAACTTGAGTCCCAGGTACATTGGTCCTTTTGAGATACTCAGGAGGGTTGGAAAGGTGGCATATGAGCTGGCCTTGCCACCTAGTTTGTCCAGTGTTCATCCAGTATTCAATGTGTCTATGCTACGGAAGTACATCGGGGATCCGTCTCATGTATTAAACTTCAGTACCATTCAGCTTGATGGTGATCTATCTTATGATGTGGAGCCAGTGGCTATTCTGGGTAGACAGGTTCGAAAGTTGAGGTCCAAGGAGATTGCTTCAGTCAAGGTGCAGTGGAGAGGTCGACCCATGAAGGAGGCTTCTTGGGAGGTCGAGCAGGAGATGCAGAGCAGATATCCTCACCTATTTGAGTCTCCAGGTATGTTTCTTGACCCGCTCAAGGACGAGCGTTTTCTTAAGTTGGGGAGAATGTGATGACCCGACCCGTCATCATGTGAGTTATCACCCCGTTATCCCCGTTATATTCTTGTTAATGTTGCAATATGCATGTTGGGTAACTTTGAGTCAATCCGAGTTGAATTTGGTTGAAATTGAGACAAATAGTCTCTTAGAAGAAAGAATAGTTGAGAAAAGTCAGTTGGATGTTGACATGTGAGTTATAGAGCTCAGAATCAAATTCTAATGATTCGGTCAGCTCTGGGAGGTCATTTATGAGCTAGGAGAGCGACCATAAGTGAATTTGGAGGTCCGGTGTAGTGTTAGGCTTGAATTGGCTAAAGCTGAATTTTGGCGATATCCGATCAATAGGTGAGATTTTGATCCGGGAGTCGGAATGGAATTCCGACAGTTGCAGTAGCTCCGTTCGGTGATTTTGGATGAGTCTGCAAAATTTCTGGTCATTCGGAGGTCGTTTGGTCGGGTTTTTGATCGAATGTTGGTTGCGGAAGTTTGAATGGAAACTTAGGCTTGAATTGCTTGAATTCGATGTTTTTCCGTGTTAAAATATGTGTTTTTATCATTTGAGCAAGTTCGTATGGTGCTATGGAGTATGTTTGTGGCTTTCGTTGGGGTCCCGGGGGACCCAGGGTGGTTTCCGGAGGTTAAACGGAGGAATTTAGAGATTTTTGCAGGTCTGGAATTTTGGCTTCTGCTATTTTTGCTTCTGTGGGTGGGGGACCGCAGAAGCGGAAGCGTAGGGGCGGAAGTAATCTCGCAGGAGCGAGTTTTGGGCTAAGCTGGGAAGTTCCGCAGAAGCGGCCCAGGATGCGCAGGGGCGGGCTCGCAGGAGCGGAGGATGGCCAGGTTGGGGAGGTTCGCAGAAGCGGAGCCTAGTCCACTTATGCGGTCTCGCAGGTGCGAGACCTGGACCGCAGAAGCGGAACTGGGCGGCTTGGTATGGAATCACAGAAGCGGCCGTGTGTCCGCAGAAGCGGACTCGCATGTGCGCGTCAGGAACCGCAGAAGCGGAAATTGCACCTGTGATATGAATATTCGAAGGGAAAAATTTCATAAGTCATAGAAACATTAGGGCTCGGTTTTAAGAGGCGAATTGGGCGATTTGGACGAGAATTTGCTGGGAGTTCATCGGGTTATCATCGGAGGTGAGTTTTATGGTTCATTTACGTATTTTTATCTTGAAATCCTCCTCTATTTTACTGAAATTGGAAGAAATTATGGGGGAATTTAGCCTGAGCTAGGGCTTCGGTAAAATGTCGATTTGAATGGGCAAACGGAGTCCGATTTTGGAAAACGTTATATTGATAGACTCGTATTGAGTCGAGGATTCCGAATATATAACTTTTGTAATTTTTTGAGAAGCGTACCAAAAAGTCGGGTTTTGACAACTTCGTGGGTTTTGACGCAATTTGAGTTATTTCGAATGGGTTGTGTGTTATTAGCATATATTGATGTATTCTCATTGAATTTGAGAAGAGTTGGCATTCGAGGAGATTGATTTGTGAGGCAAGTGCAAGGCGGACTGAGGCTCCTACCGGTTCGAGGTGAGTGGTGATAGTAAATGATGTACTGAGGGTTTGAACTAGCACTTCACAGTGCTATGTTGAGATGAGACACGCGTCCTATGACGGGCGAGGTGACATTGTGATTGGGGGATTGGACTTGGTCCTTCCCAGCTAATAGTGTATTGTGTATTATGACTGATAATGAGATTATAACTGTGTAATTGGGCTAATAGCCATGTTTGGGACCTTGTGCCGATTTGTAGAGCATTTGGGAACCTGTAGAGCTAGGTGACCCCTTTATCATGTTGGAATCTTACACTCAGCCGTAAAACTAGCTGAATAGCATATTAAGAGCCAGTACTAGATGTGTACTGTGAGAGATAGATTACTTAGGATGGAAATTCCCATATTTAGCTGAGTGGGCCAGAAAGGCCAATCCTATACTAATTGGGACAGGGTCGAGGACCCATTGTGAGGTATTATATATATATATATACCTATATTGGATCGGGCTGCACGCCATAGCAGTATATATAGTGGATCGGACCGCACGCTGTAGTATAATAGTGCTTTGGCCTAGGGAGCCCCTCCGAAGTATTATAGCGCTTGGGCTGTAGGAGCCCCTTCGGAGTCTGAGTCTGCACACATTCTCGGTGAGCGCTGGTGTATTTTATGGCATCGGACTGCACGCCGTAGCAGCATAGTTATATATATATATATATATATTTTAGATCGAACTACACGACACAGTGATATATGTGTGGATCGGGCTGCACGCCGCAGTATCATAGCGCTTGGGCCTAGGGAGCTCCTCCGAAGTCTATATACACCCCAGTGAGTACCATCGACGTTAAATGGAGCGGGATGCGCGCCACAGCGGTATATGTATTGGAGCGGGCTGCATGCCGCAACATTATACTTATTCATATCCATATACATACTTAAATACTTATACATTATAGACATATGTATATATATCTACATACATTGAGTTGGCTGTACACCGTAGCGGTGCGAGTGAGGATTTGGCCAGTGTGGGACCTTGTTGAGATAGATGTGGACTGGAGATCAGAGTACCCACTGTAGTGATGACTTACCTATGGGGGTTTGCCTTAGAAATGTTTAGTGATAGTACATGAGTTCTTATTTTCAGTTATTGTTTATTATTATTACTCACTGAGTTGAAATATACTCACCCCACTCCCCTGCACTTTTTTGTGCAGATTCACAGGTGCCAGAGAGAGCAGTTGAGCTGTTGCAGCTGCTTACTCATATCTACTTTGCGGACATTACGAGGTAGCTGCCGACGTCCGCAGAACATGTTTTCTCCTTCCTTATCATTTTGTTGCTTTCATTTTGCTTAGATTTGTTTGTTTAGGAAGTTTATTCTGTAGAGGCTCAGACTTGTGACACCACAATTTGGTTAGGACCGTATTTTGTATGTTTCTACTATTACGTTTATCATTTTGACATGAACACTTGCTATTTAAGTTTAACTTGATTATCTGGAATTAATAATTGGCTGGTTTAAGGGATAACATGGTCGGGCTTGCCTAGCATTGTGTTGGGCGCCATCATGACCAGGGTTTGGGTCATGACAAATTTCATCTAGTCGGGCAAGGTTTAGGAACCTTTCTTTCTCTAAGGCCATATTCATCACATTTTTTAAAGTACTCTCTAAGTCTACTTCTATGTTTTGAATAAAAAATTCAATTAAGAGCCATTCTAACCTTTTTAATTTCTAAATTTAAAATTCGCATACCATCACCGACAATTAAATGATAAATATGACAAATACATCTCACATTGAATGTGTTACTAAATGCAGGATTTAGTATTGTTGTATGTATGCCTATAACACTAGTGTTACTAGAAGCATTATCCATAGAAATTGCCATTATTTTATCTCTAATGCAAAATATATCTACAAATATCTGCAACAGTGTTAGCAATAAACTTATCCGTGTGACGTGAATTAATTATTCTATACGTAATAACGCATTTTTGCATTATCCACTCCTCATCTACCCAGTGACTTGTAACAGTTAGATAATCACAGTCATTTATTACTTCTACCGATATCAGTAGTAATAAAAATTCGATTAGTGTTATAAGTAAATAAATACCGTAAATATTGTTCATTTTCATGTTATATTTAAATATATCTCTTAGTTGTTGTGCGAGGCCAACCTTTATAAGTAGGATTAAAAAAATTTCTAATATAATGCACCAATTAGGATTAGAAGGAAAAGTATAGGGTAAGCACATAACGGTAACCATCTTTGATAATTCTTCACGATCTCTATTTGGACCATAATATAAAATACCCCCGGTCACAATGTTAATTCCAGGTTGAACTAGATTTGAACCCGTACTAGGGTTAACCGCAGTATCTACACTTGTTCCCTCTAGCTGCGCTTTCATTTGTAAAAATATAACTTTATCTCTAGGGTGTGTTAGTATGTGCCTAGTCAAACTACCCACGTCTCTACGTTCTCCTGTATATTTATGCGCCAACAGTTTCCCACAATTGTTACACTTAGCCTTATTTTGTTCTCTTACTTGAGTAAAAACATTCTAAACTAATGATGTTTCTAGGCGTTTAGAAGGTTGTCTATTAAAAGTAGGGGTTTCTACAGGTGGGTCGGGTGGTGCATCAGTTGGGTTATTAACAAGACTAGTAGGTGTATCATCTAAATCCGATTGGGTTTCATCTACATCCTCATTTTTCTCATCATTTTCTAAGATAGTTTTATTAGGATAAAGACAATTTATATATTGTTCATTTATTCTTTCACTTGATGCAACATTATAGCAAAATTCACTATCGGTAAATTAAAAACAAGGGTTATCACTATCGAGAATAATAGGAGCAGCAGGACGGGTAAGAGGCCTGTGTCGGGGAGCCGGGGGAAGGGTAGTAGGTTGGCGACTACTTTCACCAATTTTAGCTTTTTCCATACCACCAAATATTTTTTTCAATGAAAATGCTATATTAATTACTATTATGCAAACTAAAACACACAAAAATATATTCTTAAAACTTAAGAGTTGGAACGAGTTTACCGAGTTGCCAAACAACTTCTTGAAAATTGAAAATCATTGACGACTTGAATACTTCAAGTCACCAACTTCACAATTTTTTACGAAATTGTAATAATAAAATAAGCAATTATAGGAGAGAAATTAGATATAGATTGAGAGAGAATGATGAATTGGTGAGTAAACATAAAAGAATGATGGGGTATTTATAGTTGAGAATTAGAAAAAAGTGTAATTATATAAAGTTTGGGGGCCAAATGGCTATTTTTTAAAGTTCCAAACGGTTGAAAATTAAAGGCCAACGACTAGGTTTTAAAAATCAGACTGTTGGTCTTGTTAAATTTTCTTTTTTTGAAAAGAGTCGTTGGAGCTCGTTCGGCCTGGTTGAACCGGCCCATGCCCGCCTGTCGGTCCCGAGCTTAGCAGTCCTGGGCTCGTAGGCTCGAAGACAAGAACCTGCCCACCCCAGGCTTCCTACACCACCAGGGACTAGCCTGCCAGAATTGTTTAGCCCGTTAATACCGCGAGCCCAATCTAGTCCCGGTTCCAGCCCGACTTACCATACATCATCAGGGGAAACTTCCACTTGTGAAAAAACAAAACTTAAAGCGTCATAAAGTCACTGAATTTTGACCCTTTGTGTAACCCAATCCTCAAACTATCTATCTTTATTAAGGGCACTTTGAGCCTATAGTAATACCCTAAGACCTAAACTAAAGCAGGAAGCCAACCAAAGAGCCAACCACTCCTCTTGAAAGGTCAAAAATAATTAAATAGATGTCCGATTTCTTTTAAAAATACGTTATCTCACTTATCCATTCGACTGTCTTTTCTTTTTCTTCCCTATCCTATTTGGCATTTAAATATTTCCTCCAGCTTAGTCTTGTTAAATACTGTTATCCGCCACTTAGTCCACTGGCTTATCTATTTTTCTTTTTCTTTTGTTCAATGTTTAAATTTGTGACATCTTAGTAAATCTCATGTAGATAAAAACGAGAGAGATAATGCGTACATGACTAAATTAGAGGGAGAAATTAAAAAATAGCTAGATTTACAGGTGGTCATTCAAATATAGCTCAGTTTCAAAAGTAATCGAAATTTAGCCACTTTTCATATAAAGATAACTGTTCAAAACCTGAAAAATACGCTAGTATATCATGCTGGAGTTCCAGCACAAGTATACTTGAACTCCAACATATTATGATTTTCCGAAGACGTACTTTTCCGGGTTCAATTTCATCGCATACCGTCTTAGTATCTCGAAGGCTTCTTTTTGATGGTCGATATGTTCTTCTTTGTTTGCCGACTTCACTAGCATATCATCGACATAGACTTCCATGGTCTTGCCAAGCTGTTCCTTGAATATTCTAGTAACCAGTCTCTGATACGTCGCCCCTGCATTTTTGAGTCCGAAGGGCATCACTTTATAGCAATATGTCCCTTGGTGGGTGATGAAAGTTTTCTTTTCTTGGTTCTCCTCATCCATCATGATTTGGTTGTAGCCGGAGTAGGCATCTAAAAAGATTAGTAGTTCATGTCCTGTTGTGGCATCGATCAACTAGTCGATGTGAGGTAACGAGAACGAGTCTTTCGGGCATGCTTTGTTAAGGTCGGTGAAGTCTACAAACATTCTCCATTTCACGTTTTTATTTTTCACCATGACAACATTGGCGACCTGTCACGACCCCAAATCCCGATCGTGATGGCGCCCAACACATTGCTAGGCAAGCCCGGTCATTACCCATTTACCATTCCAATTATTATCTCAAATATTCCAAATTAGGTAAAATCCCTTGTTTCCATAATAATAATATGAGTGCGGAAAACAAAATAACCAAAATAACAGCCCATCAGGATCTGGTGTCACAAATATGAGCCTCTACATACAACAGAATAATATCCTTAACAAGCCGAGTCTAAAGCAAGAGTAAAAGAGATAACGAGAAGGAGAGGTCAGGTCCAATGGACGCCAACAGCTACCTCGATAACTCCGCAACTAGCTGAAACATCAACAGATATCAACCGCTCTCCTCGATCCCTGTATCTGCACACAAGGTGCAGGGAGTAGAGTGAGTACTCCAACTCAATGAGTAATATAATAACTGAAGGAAAGAAAACATGTAAGAACACTAAGCAGTTCTATAAGTACAGTACAGGTAGGAACACTCTAAAAGGGGAAGAGTCTAGTATCAGTCTACTACTATCCAACAGTTATCCAACACTGCTGCGGCGCGCAGCCCGATCCTTACTAATACTGCTGCGGCGTGCAGCTCGATCCAATACAATATATATAGTGTTGCGGCGTACAGCCCGATCCAATATAATATATATAATGATGCGGCGTGCAGCCCGATCCGATATATTAAATACCTCACTATGGGTCGTTGACCCCTCTCAGTCAATATAGACTTGGCCTTTCGGGCCCACTCAGCTAGATCAGGGTATTCAACCCTAGGTATTTTCATTTAGAGTGCATTGAGCTAATACCGGTTCATGTTATGTTTTACAGTTAAGAGTACGGCTGAGAGTATGTGTTCAACAGGTACAGTGGTCATTTAGCTCCACAGACTCCCCTAAGGTTCTACAGATCGACATAAGACCCCAAACATGGCAACTAGCCCAAATGTACGGATATAAGCTCAGTCTCAGTCAATAAGCACAGTAAACCATCAATCGAGATGGACCAAGTCCCAATCCCCAGTCACAATATCACTACGCTCATCACACGACGTGTGTTTCATCTCAACATAGCACTCTTACCTAACAACCCGATTTCGCCAAAATTCCAACATCGCCAATTCAAGCTTATTTTTACACTGGACCTCCAAATTCGATTCTTATCGCTCTCCTAAGTCACAAATCATCCCACGAAGCTAACCAAATCGATGGAATTCACATCCTATCCCCTTAACCACACAGTCAACTTCCGGTTGACTTTTCTAAAACAAGCTACCTTCTAAAGGGATATGTGCCTTATTTTTAACCAAAACCAACCCGAATAAATTCTAACACACCAAACACTGATAACGAAACATGAAGAATCATTAGATGGGGAAAACAGAGCAGTAACACATGAGACGACGGGTCAGGTCGTCACATCCTCCCCAACTTAAACAAACGCTCATCCTCGAGCGTACCTAGAGTTGTACTAGAAGAAACCCAATAGCTGAATGACCTTACCAAGCATATACTCAGGGTGATCCCACGTCACCCTATCTTACATAGGTCCGATAACATAATATAGCTGAAATTTCACAGCCCATCCAAACCATAAACCACATTGCACTTCCCGAAATCATTCACCAGATCAGAACCCTACGTCTGTACTCAGAACAAACCCGAACCAACTATAACAACCCTTATTCGCCACTACAGGTGAGACCATATGATATACTACACAACCCAAACACTTGAGACGATGGCATCTATTCACACCAATTGCCCACAATAACCAAATACTAATAGAAAAACCTTTTTATTAGCTAAAGTCTTATTCCAACACCTTCATATACTGCCCACGACAACTGAAACACGCGATATACCGAACCCATTTCTAAGAGCAACCATTCGTGAATCCATTTCCTCTAGACTGATGCTACAACAGATTCCGGAGCCAAACCTCAATATTACCTTTCTAACCAACTGAAATGAAATATGGTCACACTCATTAATGACTCCAACGATCATCTCGACTGCAACACACCACTCTGGTGACATGATACCTCAACACCAGCCAAAGCCACAACGTGCACAACACAAGCACCAATAAAAAACGATCTGAAGACACTCAAATCATGACAACTGACTAAAAAAAAGAGCTGTAGCTCAAGCTCAACAGTACCATTACAACACAAAAACTGAGATCCCGTCTCACATCATAGAAATAAAGTACCTGAATCCTCATCGAAAGGTCATAACTCCACGTGGCCTTACCACAACGCACGATTCTATCAAAAGATTGTTACACATGAAGCACCTCAAGTCATCATGCTCAACACGATCAGCCACACACAGAATGAGGTCTGAAACCAAGCAATCCATCACACCCACGGTAAATCATTTAATATACATTATTCAATCCTGAAAGGACACAACCGATGTGTTGTTTGTCAAGCAACACCCAATATGGACTTTCCTTAGAAACCAAGAAGCAAGGCATACAAGGTAATATATAGAAAACTATTCTCCACATCACACTATTGTGGCGAGCAACTCGGTCCAGATAACATACTTGTGACGGTGTACCACCCGATTCGGATAACATACCCGCCGTGGCGTGCCACCCGATCCAGATAACATACCCGCCGCGGCGTGCCACCCGATCCAGATAACATACCCGTGGCGGTGTGCCATCCGATCCACACATATACCTCTCAAAAGGAGATGCACATCGAGCCAAATTTCCTCATTACAATGAATACATATAGTCTTATGCCCGGCAATCAGAAACGTATCCGAAAAAGTCCCTCAATACCAAAACTGAATCAATGGTTGAAACCTTTGCACTAACATCTGCCATGAAGGCCTGATTAATAAAGCAATACTTGCCAGCCATCTGCCAGTCTTTGGAATACAACTACTCTGCTAGAACCTAATTCGATGCACCTTACCACGTAACCTCTGGTAGTTTTTTTATATAGCCCACAACAAATTCATCTAGACAACCTGACATTGGGACAACCAGTCTGCAATCTAATATCATAACCCAAATTTAACATACCAAGCAAAGAAAGATCCACTCGGACCTCTAGATTCAACAACTGCTAGACGATATCGATAAACACGACCCACAACCACTGCATGGGTGGATCACGAGAACTTCTAGTCTCCAACACATATAACACATGAATCACTATGCCCGATTCCACACTCTGCCGTACGAATACAAAATACACATCAATAACTCTTTCTCCCAATCCCATAGCACAAGCTAAACTACCAGGACTGAATCTTTTTACCCAAACCAAGCTAAGCACACTGCAAGCACGCAAGAGCTTTGTTGTACAAGACCTGTAAGACTCATTACCTCGAACACATACAAAGAATTACTCATATCCTTATCATACTGATTCGGTTTATTATCAAGCTGTTCCATTTATCCAATTTCCTTCCTGATTCATCATTAATTTGGCATTCTCTCTTTGTAGCACCACAATACCTCAACCTAGTTACCACACGAGACTCACACATAAAACCACACTGTCTAAAACCCATAGACCACCTAATACCCTCTCAAACGTCTCCTAGAGATACCATATTCCAGAATACTTTACTTTGAAGAACTTCCCGTGAATCTGAATTTGTTACCATTACTTTCCAAATACGGATACCTAGAATCCCATAATTAACATAACATACCACAAGTCTTGATGGGCGTGGTGGCCTAACCATCGGGGTGAAGTCGGGACCTAAAAGCTCTTCTACTGAAAATACCGTCTCTAACCTCTAACACAAAATTATGACACCTGATATATACATGCAAAAATCTTCAACACAGAAAAACTATTCTCGAGAGTCATTCACTCTAATTTAGTTGTAAATCACCTGCCCTAAATAAACCGAACCACTTGTGCCTTGTTAGTACTCTGACAACATAGAACATGATTTCATACAGATCCAAACAATCATCTTTCTTCTTAATACACTGATCATTCTTTATCAACAACAGTTAAGCCCACTCTTCTGTTAATAAAATTTTTACTAAGTCCCATATTTTTTGAAAATTTTGGCATAGTTTCCTTTATAATTGGGCCAATCCAACTGCCAGAGAATCACCAAACCCGTCCTAACAACACGCCCACAACTCGGCAAAGCATCACTATGTATATCAACAACATAAATCCCAATACTGGATGTATTATATTATCAAAATTGATACATGGACATACGTTGCACCTATTCAAATCATAACACATAGAAAATATATTCAATTACACATAAGGATCATACTACTTAAGGACACCCCATAGGAGGTATCCCACTTGCTTCGGCTCATTTCAATATTGCAACCTACCTTCTACCATCAAATGAATTACAAATCAATTAGTCTTTCTGAGTCTGAACTCATACCGCCACATAAAATGTACTTTACTTTCCTGTCACGCACCAAATCGAGGAACATGACCGGCGCCTGACCGGGTTGCCCCAGTCAAGCGGACCTGGGTGCCTTTCATTCCCACGCGTTACCCCTGTGTTGACTGTTTCTCATTAACCAAATATATTACTAACCATAATTGATTTCACATTAAACAAATAAAACAATACGAGTGATTCATTAACAAGATTTTAATTTTTACAACGCCCGACATAACACCATATATATACATAAGACTGGAGTCCCACAGTTTACATGTCTACAGAGCCTCTAGGATACAAAAAGGGAAATACAATACTTGCCGGTAACAAGGCTTCCGGCTATACCTTACAAAACCAAAATGAAATCTAAACCGAAGTGGCATGAACCACACAAGGCCCCGAGAAAGAAAGGGGCTCACCAAAACGGGCAGTGGAAGGAGAAGGATACTACTGCCGATGAGCTGAAGTGCCTGCTACTGATCCACCTACAATCATGACACGAATGTAGCGCCCCGGCAAAAGGGACGTCAGTACACTTGAATTGTACTGGTATGTATGGACAAACTTTGTCCCAAGTAAACTCAAGCCATTAAATTACATCAACAACTAATTAAGCCAGCCAACCATGTTTCCACATTTTCCTTATTTCAAATAATTCTCAACACAAAGCACTTTCTACAATCAACCAATTTAACAATAACCAATCAATCACGTAAGGCACAAGTAGTCAAACAAAGGGGCAATCAGTGCCCCACAGGTTGCAAACTCTCCTGCTGTCTCCTTTCACAATTTCACATTATTGATTTATGTATCAATTTTCAATAGCGATTTCGATCGCTTTCCATCCTTATTGCCCCCGACCACCCTTATTACCTCGGCCACCCTTATCACCCCAACCCACACCTTATTTCACCACGTTGCGGCGCGCAACACGACCCCGCCTTACAGTTGAAAACACAACAATTTCAAACAGCAGATAAGGTACTACACACTATTTCAACAAGTTCAAATAGGCAACTTACACATTGGTTCATGTTCTCAATTTCTTCTCAATTCAATATCACAACCATGTTACAAGTATTCCAAAATCGAAAATGCCCACATAATCATGTTCAACAATTCACCACAATTAAGGTGTCTCAAATTCCTTCCACAATAAGCCAAATATGCCATCACAATGGTTGTTCCCAATTCTTTACCAACCTCGATTACCTTTTTATCTTTCAATTCATATTTCATACCACACATAGTTCAACATCAATCAAATGCTCAACAAGGAAATCAAAGGATTACGTAAAATTTCTCAATTTGACACATGCCAAAACAATTCGCACACATTTGGGCGATTTTACAAGAATCAAAATTAGCCATACATACCTGGTGATGAGTTTTCTTCCGTTAACTTCCTACTTTATGCTTACCCAAGCTATCTTACTCTTGCCAACCTTGTTCTTGAAGACTCTTACTTCTACTCACTTCTTTTTACTAGAAATCAAGTTCAATAATCATGCATGAGTGTAAAAATTCTATTTTTAAAAGCTATTATATGCAAACCTCTCTTTACCCAATTTAAAACTGAAAATCAAAGAAAATAGTTAGGGTTTTTACCTTGAAAATATTGGGGAAGTTGAATCCTCTGCCCTAGAATCCCTTGGAATTAAGTAGTTGGAACAATCTTTGAAGATGAAGAACTTCTCTCTCTAAAAACCCTCTCTTCTCTCTCTAATTTTGGTGAGATGATATGATAAAATGAAGAAGAAAGGTGTTATATTAAAGAAGGGATCGGGTCAAAATGTTACAAAAATCTGGGCCGGGGTCGAATATGCGGTCACTATGCGACCGCAGAATCAACATGCGGTCCGCATAGTGACCGCAGAATGGCTCAAAAAATTACGCAGGTTCTGTTAAGACATGCGGTCACTATGCGGACCGCATGTTGATTCTGCGGTCGCAAAAGTGCACCGCAGATTTGACATGCGATCGCATATCGACCGCACTTTTGGCACGATTTTGGGCAACTCTCTGGAACGATTTGCGGTCAGAATGCGGTCCGCATGTCAGGTTCTGCGGTCGCATTCTTGACCGCATATTTGACACTTTTTCGGAAAAATTATTTCTCTACATTTTTGAAACTTAAATCACTACCAAAGGTCCGAACCGCGGCGAGCAAGCTCGCCGCGAAGAATTCTACGCATTCCTAACACATCATTCGGACCATGACACCACATCTACTAGGTTTTATGCACAAAAATTTTACGGGGCCTTACATCCTCCCCCCTTAAGATCATTCGTCCTCGAATGAGGATTTTGAAATAAATGAGTTGGTTTTGAAAGACATGATATGCAACTATCAAAATTTTGACTAACTCTTATATTTTAGAAAAATTTCGCCAGAGTTTCCTTTGTATTATGGACATATCCACCTGTCAGAGGGCCCCCGAAACATATTACCAAACAACAATATACAACTACAACACTTTTCACAACTTGTTTATACTTTCTTACCTCAACAAATGCACATAAACTAGTCACTTTAATGAATTCTTACCTTATTTAACCATTTTAACACACCATGTACACTTAACAAACCATTACCAATCTATACTTACTATTAGTAGCTTATTAAACACGTAAATCTTTATAAGGCTTTCATTTATCAAGAACGGTTCAAGTGACCCAAGGTAACAACACATTTAACTCATTACAAAATGAAGGGGACTTTACTAATACTAAGAGGGAAACAACTTAGACAAGATGACAGTTACTAAGAGTAGGAGGGTCACCTAATTTCTTCTAGGCTTGATCAAACAAATGGGGGTACTTTTCTTTCATCTCTTTTTCTGCTTCCCATGTGGCCTCCTCAACTTGTTGACTTCGCCACAATACTTTAACAGAGGCAACTTCCTTATTTCTCAATTTACGGTCTTGCCTATCAAGAATGGCAACGGGAACTTCTTCATATGACAAATCTTCATTAACCTCTATAGCTTCGACTGGCATGATGGTGGATGGATCTCCAATCACTTTCTTCAACATGGACACATGGAATACCGGATGCACTGATGACATCTCAGGAGGCAACTCTAGCCTATAAGCAACTTGACCAATCCTTTGAATGATCCGATATGGCCCGACATACCTAGGGCTCAATTTCCCTTTCTTTCCGAACCGCATGACTCCCTTCATAGGAGATACCCTCAAGAACACCCAATCGTCGACTTGAAACTCCAAATCCCTTCGACGAACGTCTGCATAGGACTTTTGACGACTCTGTGCTGTTTTCATTCTCTCCTGAATAACCTTGACCTTTTCCATAGCTTCGTACACCATATCCGGCCCTAGCAATTCCGCTTCACCTACCTCAAACCACCCGATTGGCGATCTACATCTTCTCCCGTACAATGCCTCAAACGGGGCCATTTGAATGCTAGCATGATAGTTGTTATTGTAAGCAAATTCTATCAGTGGCAAGTGTTCATCCCAATTACCTTTAAAATCTAAGACACAAGCCCGCAGCATATCTTCAAGCGTCTGAATGGTCCGTGATAATAGGTGAATTTGACTATAATTATACCCTAAATAATCACACTTTATTATAAGAACAATGTTGTTAAAAGGACAAAATGCTTTGATTAGTGTTTGATTGTGTTTTACAGGTACATGTGATGCATTGGATGCTTTAAAAAGCCATTTTGAAGCCATAAGTTGATGAAAAGGCCAAGAGAAGAGCTAAAGTGAAGAGGGCTGGACGAAGCAGTGAAGAAACAGAAGCACTGTTCATCCGCGGTCCACTCGCGGTCGCGGATGAACCGCGAAAAACGAAGCCCTCTCAATCTTGACTGTTCGCGGTCCGCTCGCGGCCGCGAACGAACCGCGGAGGTCCCAGCGGCAGTTATCCTAATTGGACTCTAATTTGTTTTCTTAGCTCTAAAACCTCTATATAAACTCCTAGTTTGCCCCATAGAGGCATGTACTTTATTTTCTTCAATACTTTTGCAAGGTTTTAGTAGGAGAGATTCCTCTCAAACTCTTTCTTTATTTTTATATCAAGCAATTCTTTATGATTTCAATTATTATTCTTGTTTCTTCATGCATTAGTAGCTAAATTCTTTTCTAAGGTTTTGATGGAACCTATTGATTGATGAACTTATCATTTATGTGATTACAAATTGTGCATTAGATTTCTATTTGTTCAACTTCATTCTTATTGTAGTTAATTGGTAGGATCCCCAATTAGCTGTGCCTATTTAGTGTGCATAACTTGGAAAAGAGTGCATATTTAGGTTTATTGTTGAACAACACCACACCTAAGTTATTAGAGGAATCTATAATTTTAGGCGTAAAGACGGGATTAGGAATAACGAAGTCTTGGGTGCAATCTAAAGTGAACTATTCAAATTAAAGCTAGCTAGGGTAGCT